>JAQMYJ010000039.1:19947393-19978000 GCA_030014305.1 Clarias laeviceps
TTGTTTCGTTTCACTGTGTACTAACTGTATATGGTTGAAGTGACAATAAAGCCGACTTGAACTTGAACTTGAACTTGTTTTCAAGAGAGTTGAGAGACCTGCTGACTTGTGCTGTGGATGTTCCACTACATTAAATATACTGTAGCTATAAAGTAAATAGATAACACTGGGATATTTCTAGCTTTAAGTGGTACAGGATAATATGCTTTTGCTAAAGGGCACCCAGACCACTAAGAGGACCCACATCAAAAGAAAGAAAAAAATAGCAGACCTTACTGTAATTTGCCGAAGATGTTTAATTACCAGGCAGCTGTACAGGACGTCCTTCTGGTGGTAAACGAGTAGGTATAATAAGTAGATAACAAATTAGTAAGTTAGATCATGACTTGAGTCAGGGCTTATACTCAGATTTGAGACAGTGCTAATGCTTAAAACTGGGCTGAAACTTAGCATGAGAGCAGGATCCGGACTGGCCTGGGATTTAACTGTGATTAGGGCACTGGGCCCTAGAAGAGAAGCCCACCTCATGGGCTTTCAGCTCCGAGAACTGGAACATGACTTATGCAGGGCTTGGATCTGGCAGGGTGCATGAGGCACACACGATCCTCAAACCCGCATAATGTTTTCAAGTGTGCTGAAAGCATTAAGTCCATAAAGGCTGGAAGGGGCGCCAGTAGGAAGCTGAGTAGAGCAGAATAAACATTATGTTCTTCAGGCTAAGACTGAAGCAAGCATGATTTTGGCAAAGCTAGAGTACACTGCAGGCATGGTGGTCTCATAAGCGGGGGTGTGCAGAGCAAGAAAGACATTAGGGAGCCTATGGTGCACTTCAGGGCATATTGGTCTCAAAGCCATGTGGTGAAGCCAGCCTTGGTGCCAAAGGGTGCAGCTGGTAATGGCTGGGGAGGTGCAGAACATCCCTGCCACACAGCATGACGTACAGAATGACAGTACAGGGCAGAATTTGGGCACCACAGAGCATAACTTTGGTTTGACAGAACTTAACCCTGGATTAACAGCACGCCTCCAGACTAACAATGCATCATTCATTGGAGACCCCTCCATTGACCTCTGTTTAATGCTCAACCGTTTGGGTGGTGTATACCCCTTGCTACTGCAACTCCTGCACCCTGTGATGTACAGGCAATGACACTGAGCTGTCCTATCAGCTTCACTCTGCCCATTTTAGGATTCTGCATTTGATTCTGCAGTCAGAATGCAGGGTCAGTCATGATGTGATTGACCTCCTGACCATCTTACCAGTAATCAGCAAGCCTTTAACCCATGACCCACCAAACCCTTGTAAGGGTGTTTTCAAATTAGAGCCCTGGGATCGTTTCAGGAAACACTTGACCCCAAAGTCAGGTTCATTTTGATCAGTGAGAACACAATCTTTTTGCGATCAGGACGGTGCTCGAGTCCGCTTAAAGAGGTGGTCTCAAGAACCAGATATGGTGACTTCATCAGTGCCGACTGTCTCTTCTGAAATCTCTCTGTGTGCACGCAGCCTGTGTCAATCTCATCTTCTGACCTACACAGCTGCATAGCTGATTAAGCAGGAAGGCAGGCGAAAGCATCACTCCTGACATTTTAGCACGAGTCTTAACTTCCATCTTCTCCCCTTTTCTTGTGTTTAATAGTGTCTCACAAACAAAGTAGGAGCATACTGCCACCTGCTGTATCGGTGTAAATACACAAGCCTACCTGAGAATGGAGCACAAAAAACAAGGTGAATGCTGGGAGAGGAGCAATCGTGCCTAATGTGGAAATGCCCTAAATCAGAGTCAGAGCTTGAGTCAGAATTTAACAAGATAAATGCTTGAACAGCTTTTGTATATTTATGTTTTGTTACTGGTTCACACGTAGGACAACAGGAGATTTTACTGCAGTCTGTAACTGATGATGTGTTTTAAAGACTTGACCCCAGGTCCGCTATTCATTGGAAAAAGCAATCAGAATGTTCATTACCTCACACCCCAAAATAGAGATCTTGTATCTACAGAAGAAGACAACAGCCGACCGGTATTCTTGATCCCTCCGTGAACTGTGCAGCCTGTTATAACTGAGTTGTATCTAGTTATAATTGCATGGCCACTTATCTGGTCTCGGGTGAAAACCAGGCCTGAGGCACAGTTATCGATTAAGAAGCAGAAGAAGCAGAAGTCCTTTACAGGAGCACTTGACGATACAATTAAACATGGTTTTGTATAAGAGCACTGAATGCATCCTGTTAAATTATTCCATTGGTATCTTTATTGGAGCTTTTACTTTTCCTCTCCTGACACAGGGATGGCTTTTTTTTCTTTTCTTCTGCGACTAATCTAAAATATATTCCCACCCATCTGTGCTGGTCTGCTGATAAAGTGATACTAAAAGGAGACTTTGTTTTGGAGTTTGCTGCAGTTTGCACTGGTTGTACTGCAGTATCGATCTGTTGCTAAAGGTTAGTGTCTTCACGTCTGCCAGACACTAAGAGAACAAAAAGGAAAACAAATAAGCTTTTAGTGTCCTGCTGACTGATCGCTAAACCTGGCACAGAGGAGAAGAGTTTGGTTTAAAGAGCAACACTTTTGAATTCTCGATTCTGATTGGTCAGAAGTACTTGATAGCAGCAGCTCTAATAACTATTCAAATCACAGCCTTATAGCAATATGTTAATTTTAATGGGTAATTAAAATAAAAATAAAATCTGTTGGTAGTGATGTGGTGAAGTGTTGTTTTTTTTTTTTTTTTTTTTTTGGTAGGGAGACGTTTAATTAAGAATTTATGGAAGGAGTCTCCAGTACTAGTGCGTTTTGGTTTCTCTGTAGGATAACAAATGTGATTAAAAACAAGTACTATGTATTTCACTGTCATTCCACAGTTATGAGCACAAAGTATGAACACTTTCATTCAAAACCTTTCTTAATGACATTTTAAGAGACTGAATGGAAAAATAACTACTACAAAATCAACAACATGAAAAGGAAGAAAGAAAGTGAGAAAGAAAATATATAAAATAAGAATATATTAATCAAATATAGAGGATGAAAGAAAGTATAAAATAAGTATTTATTTATCAAATATAGCATAAGAAAGAAAGAAAGAAAGTAAGGAAGAAGGAAGAAAAGAAATAAAAAGCTGGAGGAAGGAAGTAAAAGAAAGAAAGAAAGAAAGAAAAAAGAAAGAAAAAAGAAAGAAAGAATAAACCAAAAACATATTATTAAGGAAAAAATGGATGAGAACAAGAAAAAAACTTCAAAGGCAGAGAGAGAGGGAAAGCAAAGAAAGAAAGATAGAAAGATACTCATAAATACATTTTATTTAGCAAAAAAGAGAGATAAAGTGGACAAAATGAAGGAAGGAAGCATGATACAAAAAAATAATAAAATTTAATATTTCAAAACTTGACAGATATTTTTAAATATAAAATGTAAATATACAAAAGAATAAACATCAGACATATTTATTGCTATTAAATAAAATAATGTAACTGTAGTAAAATTACTGTAAGGTCAAAGTGATAATCAGAAATTCTGCTTCATGTTGTGCTGTGATTACTTTCCTATAACTGCACACCAAAGTGTTTTATTTCATACTTATTGGAGTTTTCTTTCTCCTGGACTGGACTTTTTTTTTTCCCGTCACAACTTTATTCCCCATATTGCAGAGTTGTAGTGACTGAAAAATCACGCCATAAAAGCATTTTCACATTAAAGAAAAAGTGCAAGTTTGTCAGCTCACCTACTTGTCACCTGACTTTGCTCTGTCCCTAATTGGTGTCTGGTACGAGTCCTTTGTGGCTGAATGTTGGAGCGTCTTCTCTCAGCGGGCACGTTCCCAACGGATCTCATTGTGTGTTGGCCGAAGCCCGGTGCGAACGCCAGCTAGGCTTCTCTCTGCACTGAGAGGTCTGAGGCTCCTCTTCTCGAAAAAGAAGCAGCCTCTCTGATCAATTTGGCACATTTGCTAAATCGAGCCCAAAGCCTCCAGAGCCAGCTGAGGAATAAATTAGCCTTTGCTGGAGCCTGACGTTTTATTTTAGTGCCGGTGTGGTGTGTATTGATAGAGAAGTTCTGGGCAATCAATGAGCTCCTGGAGGACTTGGTATCACACATGACACAAACCAAAAAGAAAAAAAGAAAAAGAAAAAAAAAAACAACAAAACTGCAAGAGCTCAGTCTGGGGAGGAAGAAACAGTAATGAACAACTCTGAAAGGCTTGAGCTTACTTATGGAAAAGTTGAAGTTCAGGAGTACAGACGGCTCCCTGAGGGAAGTGTTCTCTAAGTGTAAAATGCCAAATGTTGCTGAAAAACCTGACAAGACTTGCAAGCGCACTTGATGCTGGAAAACAAGACTCTGGTTCCATAGTTTAGTTTTTGTGAGAATTTCAGATGATAGCAAATAGTGTGTATTAACACAGGGATTCTCTAGTGTGGTTGGTGGTTTGGATAATGTGAGAATGGGTGTGTATGGTGCAAGAAAATGGACCAAATGGATTAACCTCTGGTAGCCGAGATGCATGAACCAGTTGGCACTGGCCAAACTGTTACAGTATATGTGTCACATTTTATGATTACATATTAATAAAAGTTGATTAATTGTTAACACATCCATTCCATTGCCTGTCATGTGACCACTAGATGATAAATGGTTCCTTAAGAAGAGAACCGTAAATCGTTTTTTCCTCAAGGCTTTTTTCTTTGCCACAGTTTTAAGGGTGATAAAGAATGACCTTTCGTTGACCGCGCAGACTAAGAGCTTTATTTCCAATCTGAGGCATTAGAGATGTACTGGATCATCAAATGCCCTGCTGTTTGACAGCGCACGCCATCAGCCTGACAAAAACGTGTAACATCTTGGGTTCTGGATTGTTCACCCTGGACAATCTTCCAACGAGGCATGTCTGACAGGAAAACTTGGCAGGTCAAGGTGGCTGATGGCCTGGCTTGGCAATGAGCACGCAGAAAGAGAGAGAGAGAAAGAGAGGGGGAGAGAGAGAGAGAGAGGCTTGCAGATCAGCGGGTAGCTCCTATTCGCCCGCCTTGCCAGCTTGAGTGATGAAGTCTCTGATTGCACTCGACAAAGATGGATGAGAAACTTAAAGCTAGTTTTCAGAGAGCAAATTGATGACCTGTGTACCAATCCACATGAGAGCAGGTTAATAAGGCTGTTACTCACAGCTGATTAGAGTTTCTTCCCTCCTTCCAAAGAGAAACTGAATTAGAATGTAGGAAACGGATAATATACGTCAGGTTTACAGTGGCGATAGAGAAGACGCTTGGTTTCGCCTAATAGTTGTCAATGCAAGTGCTGTCAAGATGAAAACATGCATAATAGAAACCTGAAACATGCCAACTGCACTGCTGTTTCCTTCTGCTACGTAGGAAAGCAGTGTGTTGTATTTTAAGCAGCAACGGCTCATGACCATTGGCTACGGTGATTCAGGATGACATCTTCTAAGACGAAAACCAGAAGTGACAGACGGTGACACTTGACACGTTACTTATGCCATCAGCCTCTATCAAGTGAAATGTCAGATTTTATTCAGATTACATATACAAGCAGCCTGTTTTTGTTGTTTTGTTGTAGTTTTGCTCAACTATCTTAAAGCATGTCTTTCCATCTAACTAAAAAAACAAACAAACAAAAAAAAAAACATGCCCCCTTCCCACTCCCCATCTGTGCGACATACAGTATCTTACAACGGAAATCTGTTCTGTACAAAATATGACACACCATTTGCACTCATGCACTTGCCTTTCCATGAATTAATATGTTAGATATTATTCAGATTTTTTGCTATAAATCAAAATCATGGCGCCTGATTCCTGATGCCTTCCTGGAGGAATCCATCCTTACACATCATCTAGGAAAAAATAATTAAAATAAAACTGTGCCCTATCAGCTTATATCTGTATAACATTTTTTTTTTAATTATTGGTCACAGAAAAGATGTATTTCATAATTAAACTTCCATTATCAATAGCACCCTCTACTGCATTAAAAAAATTACTGTATGTAGGTCAGTGCTTGATTAACCTCCCCAAGAGTTCTCTGACTTCCTGAATATACTTAAAATTTCTTTCTTTAATTAAGCATGCTGAATGTTTTTGTCGTAATAGAGTCAGTAAGGGAGAGTCTGAAAAATGCACGACCTGGACAACTGTGTATTTTACCAGTCATCTACTTGGCAGAATGGCAGCACAGTGGCTTAGTAGTTAACAATGTCATCTTGCACTTCCAGGGTTCGGCTTCGATTCCTGCCTCGGGGTCTGTGTTCATGCAGTTTGCATGTTCTCCCTGTGCTTGATGGGTTTTCTTCAGGTTTTCTTCCCTGTTTCCTCCCACAGTCCAAAGACATGAATATTAGACTAATAACCTTCCCAAATTGTCTGTAGTGTGTGAAAGTGTGTGTGAATGTTGACTGGAGATCCTACCACAGTCGCAAAATGGGCATAAATACCCATTTAATAAATGGTCACCACCGGCCTCCACGATCCACGTTTGTCAACAGAGGTTTCTAGATGGATGGATGATGGACTTGTCCTTCCGATCGGACAGAAAAGCCAATGCAGGACAAATCACAAGTCAACGCTGACCAGGATAGAAAGGCGCTAGAACACCCAGTTCACCACAGCCTGGCATGCACCTGGCCCGGCAAGCAAAGAGCTCAAGACCACCGACTCAGCCTTCATAACTTCCCAGACCCCAATCTGATCAAGCACCCATGAGATGCACCGTACAAACAAGTCTGATCAGTGCAAGCCTCACCCCAGAACCCACAGCACCCAAAGTATCCACTGACAACATCCTGGTCCACAGGACAACAACCACAGGACACCCCAGAGGTCTTGTGTAGTCATGGTACAAAGGACCAGAGCTGCACTGGTGGCACAAGTGGAACTGACACAATACTGGCCTAAATGTTTTGCATTGTAATGTTATGATTGATTGGTGTATACCTTATAAAAGGGTGCCAAAAATATTTACACTCATTAATTCACTTATACGTTTCTTCATTTCAGTCTGCTTAACAATTCCAAAATAGAAAAAATTACCATATTATTCATTTATCTTCATTAACCACTTTATCCTGGCCAGTGGATCCAAAGAACCCAAAGGGAACATGGAGGGTCCATAGAGAGAACTCGTAAAACAGACACATTAACATGTTGTAAATTAGATCTATCGTGTTAGATTTGTTAATAGCTTTCCTTGTTTATCTCACACTAACTCGTCAAATTAATGGTCTAATAATGACTGCCCTTCTTAACTGAATATAAAAACCCAATTAGCTCTCTGCTTAATAGCAAGTGCTACTTATGTCCAGCCAAAATGGGAATTTATTTCAGCTAAGGCATGACCAGCCTGTCAGTCATGTAGTGCTGTTTTTAGCATCTAGTAAAAGACATCATTAGCCGAGGAAGCTATTCTCCTGGTTTAGTTCAATCGTGCATGGCGCCGAAAATAGTCCGGCCCATAAAGGTTGACGACCATTTTAGATATAAAAAATATCTGCACTTAAGGTGACAGCCATGAAATTTCAGCTCATACAGTATTTACCTGGATGTCATTAGGCTGAGGTCATAGCGATAGACGTCAACCTCATATATAGCTGCAGCGTGTAATAAACTCAGCATTACACACCTCAAGACTCTATCTCATCTCTCGTCTCCTTAAATTTGTCAGGATCCACCAGTGTAATGCAAATATTTATGGTAAAGCTGTAGGGCAACAAAGATATAACACGCAATATGCTCTTTATGATATCACCGCTTGTATTGTAAGACCATTTTCAGTAGTCTTCCATTGCTAAAGATAGACAGGATATAGCTTAGTATGAGCAGTGACTGCAGTATGAGCAGTCTAAGAGATTCATATCTGTGGAATGGATGAGAAGACGTCGACTGGCAGGGTTTCATTACAGGGATGCAAAATCCCATCTTTATTGCTGGCCCGGCTTGTTTTGGCCGATGGGCATGACCAGGTTGCATGCCATGGTGTTTGGATTCCTGAATAATTTTGATTGGAAGCAATGGAGCGATGGTATCTTAGTCTCCTACTGGTGTCCAGCGATTACCCTTGCACAGGGAGGGATGGAAACACCATTGACAGAGTGTGAATGATATTTCTCAACTCTATCTTTCACTGCATTGTGAGCTGTATTAAATAAAAGGGGGATAAAACAAACAACATAATGTGTCTTAATATGGTTCTGTGCTGCAGTTTGCCACCAGATTCTACAAACCTCTGGAGCTGCGCTGGAGTAACTGGTGTTTTGAAGTTGGTGATGGTGAAGAGCTCTGTATTAACACCTCGCTCCAAAATTTCTCATAGATGTTTGATTGAGGTAAGATCTGGTAAGTGGTAAGATCATAGCATATGATTGACATCATTTTTGTCTTCAGTAAATCATTCAGTGAGCCGTCATGCCCTTTGGGTGGAGTGGAGTCATCAGGAAGAGCCCACACACTTTGTCAAGTCTTATCACTCAGAAGAACTTTGAATTGATTTGCAGAGATGCTTCACTCTAATTAGACAAATGGACCAAAACTATGCTGACAAACTAAATAAATGCTCCGCTGTATTCTCTTTAATTATATATATTTTTTTATTTACATCTAAACCATAATATGCTAATACCCAGCCTTTGGTCCTGTGTGTGATCTACCTAGGCATAGTACCTACCTAACTTAATTTTACAAGGAAATATCATCCTGCAGACACTTTCATCCAAAATGACTTACAGTATAATTGAAATGAGGAGTTAACAGTTAAGGGCCAAGCTCACGGACCCTACACTGGTTAGGTTTACAGGTAGGCTAATAATTAATAATAATAATAATAATAATAATTTTTATTTATATAGCACCTTTCCAGAGCTCAAGGACACTTTACAATGAGTGAAAACGAAAGAAGATGTTAATAATTAATTAATAATTCAAATAAGAACTCAGTGAGAATAAAATTTTTTTATGGGAGACACCTGCATTGAAACAAAGTGAACAGAATGAGGCCAAAGCTGATTATAATATAATTTAGAAAATTGTGTGTTCAGATTGGCAGTATGATGGTATAATGGAAGATGGAAATCGATTTTGATGAAATTCATATTTTAATATTTGCAAGAACGTCAGCAAAGATGTAAAATATATACTCGGGGGGGTGGTGGCATTTTATATGTTCATTTAATGCTATGAAAATTTTTTTTAAAACAGTTTGATAGCAAAATATCATTTTCAGCCTTTTGCATGTCCTGGAAAATTACTTTCCTCTGGCACTCAGGTGTGTATGACAAAAATGATAATTTGACCCCCGTCCCCGCCCCCCCCTCCCCACCTAAAAATATGTCTACAAACTTGTTCGTACTATAAGTCCAATTTGTAGGTACTAGGATACTAAAACAATTGGCTATACCCAGTATAAAACATGTTCCATAATCTTGTCCTTGTTCTTTAGAATTGTGCTGATGGTTGAACGATTCTTGTTCAAGAATTAACAATGTCTGCCATCTTTTCATCTCACTCCATTTTCTCAATTATTTCCACTAGTCTCCATCATTATTGCTTGCCGCTTCTTAGCAGTATCAGCTTCATCGCTGCTGCTTTTATGCAGACATCTATGCCGGACAGGTGATTTAATCTCCGCGAGTGAACATGCATGAAAAAGTTTGTAACTTGAATGTTTGTATGTAGGGGACTTACTGTATATCATTCTTGTAGAAGCTTTGAAATTCCATGTTTTACTGTAGGCAAACAAACACGACCTAACCCCTTACATAGCAAAAATTGATGCATCCTGAAAAGCCAATTGCATCGATTCTTTCTGTGACATGATCAGTGAAGAGAAACTACTGGCTTAGAGAAACAGACGTAACCACTGATAAATATGTATGATATATGAAAAGGAGGCAGGAGTACACCTATGAACAAAATGCCAGATTGTGGGTAATATATTCTGCCAGAATTTCTATAATCAGAGTATAACAGCAGTGTGTTTGCAAGTTTTTTTTTGGAGTGCACTCACTATTTTGGAGCTCACTGAAGGCCTAGGTCTCTAAGGCGCGGCTCACTACTGCACAACTGTTATGGTAATGTTCAGCACTAAATCTCACTCCATGTCTTCCCAGCACTTTGTTTTGGAATAAGCATACGGATGTAATGTATATTTACTAAATATGAATTGTCAATTGAGTGATAAATATTCTGCAACCAGCTTGGGAAATACTTCCCCTACACATATATATCAGTGTGCAGCTTACTGGTCTTGGAAATCAAATTTCAAGAAAGACGTGTGTTTGGGATCCTGTAAGACACAACGGAAATTATAGGATATAAAGCTTGTGGGATTACAAAAAACACCAAAGAAAAAAACCCACACCGATTAACATGGGTGTGTATTGGATGTGGTGCAGTTATACTAATTCTATGTTGGCTCACGATGTTAATTGAAAACCTAAGAAGGCTAGAGTGCTGCGGATCGAAAGAAGACTTTGAATAATGTAGAAAGAAGCTGTTTAACAGATCATAAATTCCCACCAGGATGTCTCAACAACTACAAAGAGAGGAAAATGAACTCTGAGGTTTTACTGCAAGATGAAAACCGCAGGTAAGCCCTGGGAACACAAAAGACATGCTATAACCTGTAGAGTTCTGGTAAGTCTTATAAATAAGATAAAGATTAATGTGAAGAAGAATCATGAAAAGATGAAGCCTGGGGGAAACAAATGAACACATAATGCTAACATGTACTGCAAGAGGAACAGCTGTAGCAAAGGCATATATTACCATGAGAATGGCCATTCCATTATCCTCCATGTGGCCTGCAAATGCAAGAATTTCTCAGGGCCGAATATGGAAACGTTTTGTCTGGTCAAGTCAATCACCAGACCTAAATCCCACTGAGAAGGAGCACTTACTGAAAGGATGCCTAAGGGCAAAAATACCCCTAAAATAAGCAAGGAGTGAAAATGGCACCATTACAGGCCTGGTGGGGCATCACCAGAGAGGAACCTCCACATGTGGTGACAGAAATGGGTCACAGACTCCAGGCAGGTTTTTGCCTTAAATATGACCAGTCGTTAAATATTTTAAAATGATAGTCTTCTAAAATTGTCCCCACTTATATAGATGCATTTGAGCATTGATCATTTATTTTTCTGCAATGGGTATTCAAGTCAAAAAAGAACGTTTGATGAAATTATTTTTTTTTTGAATGAAGGCATAAAACCTGATTGACATTTACAGAAGACTTCAAGCACAGTACGTTGATGAGACTCTTAGTTGTGGTAAAACATTTGAATACTAATGTTGTGTCTTACAGGATCCCAATCACACCTCTTTCTTGAAATTTGCAAGACCAGTAAGAAGGCAGAACGTATGTGAATGATGAGTGGCTTAGAGCCCACTGAAAATCGATGGATAACTTGTCGCCATCTTGCGGAAGAGACACATCTGTCTGCGGGAACTGTACACACAATCATTCATTGCCTTAATGCCATTAAAGGAGTTTGTAGGCATTTCAGACATGAAGCAAGCAGTCCGATCATGGCTTTGGTGTACTGAGAAAACCTTCTACTTTGATGATATCCAAGCATTAGTGAAACACTGGGATACGTGCATTAGTGTAGCAGTGGGTTATATAGAGAAATAAAGGCAGTCAGAGAATCAGAAATGCCGGTTTGACTTGAACTCCTCTCCAATGTGTGGATCTGCTTGCCAAGCAGCCAAACATTTAGCAACTACAGATCCCAATCAAGAGCTTTAGTTAATACTCACATCAAACGACAAGATGAGGAAAAATCTCTGTGGGATCTCTGTGACTTTGGAGGAAACATCTATTCCGAGACATTCGAGCTGACAGGAAGGCTATCAAATACCGACCACACTATACAACAGTGATGAATAGAAAGCATTTCATAATGTCTGAAGAACACATTGAACCTTGAGTTGGATGGGTTACAAAAGCAGACATGTGGTTCCAAAGAGGAGCTTGAGTTGTTAAACAGGGCTTTAGACAGATGTAGGCTACCATTTAATATGCATTTTAGACCTAGTAGAATGATAAGACATGAGGTTTTAATCTGTTTCTCATTTTTATGTCACAATTTTATCTAGATACAATATGATTCTCAGGACGCATATAAATAGGTACAAAAAAAGGCCAAGCAAATGACAGAAATTAAGGTTGACAACATGAAAAATGAATATTGTGGGAAATAGCAAGGGTCAAAACGAAAAATATTTTGCCATTATATTTTCTCACATTTGAACCCTGCAGTATTAGCATGCCATTTTTCAGCTGTTAAGAGTTAAGGGGTTTAACGGATTCCCTTGGCCAGAACAAGCATCAGCGCATGAAGCAAGGCCAAACTTTGCAGTGGATTATGTCTGTCTGAGACACATTCCTCGGATATCTTCGGAGGAGACTGGGTGAGGCGGAAAGACGCCAGGCCCATGTGCTAATGTGTGTGTTGGCATGGAGACAGAAGAGCTGAACCTCCCTCACATCTCCAGCTGCCGAGGCTGCTTTTAGACATCGAGATGAGAGGTTGATCCCAGCTGAAGTGACAGCTAGTCGGGGGAAAAGCTCTTCTGTGCCCTTGAATGGCAGAGAAATAGAAGCTCTTGATGCCTCGGTAGAGAAAAACACACAAGCACACAAGAGAACTCGTAATGCACGATGTTGTGAGCTGGTGCCATTTTTGAAGTCAGCGTTCGCTCTGAAGCGAGTTCTGAAATAGTTTAAGCAGAATATTAAAAATGTTTAAAACTTTCTGAAGCCAATTTATTTTTGCACTGCTCAGCTTAATAGTTTCTTAACATTTTAAATTATCAGCAAGATTGCATTTAAATTTCAGCATTTAAGGATAATGGCTCTTATAAATCCCAGGTACATAAGCGCGTAGAAAGTATAGTATTACAACATGTTGCAGCATGATATATTGCCGAGTGAAAGTTGCACCTGTAACTGAGCGTATTTTACAGTTTATGCTAAAATATTAAATAAAAGCAAAAGTGAGTTTATAATACACTGTAAACCTGAATAAGTTTACAAGTTTTAAGTAAACGGAACTATGAGTTTTTGAGTTTGTTGTACTCATTCATATTAATCATTCTTCACTTGCATTATTGAGTAGCCAAACTCATACTATTTAATAGCAATTATATATATTTTTTTAGTTGTTGCAAATCAAATAAATTGTTCTTGGTCTTTCGGCTGCTTCCGGCAATGGGTCGCTACAGCAGACAACCCAGTCCACACACAACATGTGTGAAATCTGGTTTTACGCCAGATGCCCTTCCTGAGACAACCCTCCTATTTTATCTGGGCTTGGGACAGGCACTTCATCCTGTTGTAGGGAATTGAACCCAGGCCTTTTGCATGGCAGACGAAACACCTACCACTGAGCCACCAGTGCCCTATTGCCCTGATGACGTCAGACACAAAAACGCTAGTCTGAAAGATTTTTTTAAGTTGGTGGAATTTTAAGGTGACAGTTACTGTTACTTAAGTACTTACAGATACTTAAAATATCAAATTTGTTCAGCTAACTTGAAAAGTGTCATTTCTACAAACTCATAAATACCAAAAAGTTCTAAATACTCATCAAGGTCTATTAATTTTAACTAATTGTAATTATTTAAGTTAACAGTACTCAATATGTTTAATTACTTTGAACATTAGGGTTTACAGTGTATATAAAAGTTTTAAAACACTTTTATTTTGTAGTTAAAAAATATGGACATGCAGCAGTTGTTGTGATGGTTAAAAATAAATATAAGTAGCTAAAAACAACAGATAAAAATTTTAAAACATTTTAAATGTTAAGATAATTATTTTGTGAAAAACCTTAAAAAATGCTTTTGACTGTAGGATTAATTAATAATATTCTTAATGTTAAAATGTTACGTTTTCAATGACTAAAACTAGACTAAAATACTTAAAGGTTCCTCTGACATTTAATCGACTAAAACTTGACTAAACAAAAATAGGATAAGATTGGCTAAATATGATAAAAACTAACAGAGACATTTATCCCGGACTAAGTCTAAGACTAAAATTGAAAATAGCTGCCAAAATGAACATGTCAGTAAAACTCCTAAGATGTGTTAGTTATGCTGTTAACATGCTTGCATGCAATGTCAATGCTGTCGTTCATAATTCCTGCATCTTGCTTCGACCACATCCTCACCTGGGTTATTTGAACATGTCTAAAAAATTGTGTCAAGGCAGAGCATACTATGTCCTTGACAGTTTCTGGTGTGTTTTTGCCAAGTTGTACAAGTTCTTACTACATTCACCAAGGATATAGTGAGAATATGGCTCAGTGTGATGGCCCCCTTAGTGTATAGTCTGAGAAATGTTTTCTTTGGGCTTGTGACTAGTGCTAGTGTACATGGCTCTGGGCCTGCTTACCAAGGGCTATCAAATCAATTTTCATCATTTAATGCAATTATTAATGGATAATAATTTTTTTTAAGTGCTTAGAATAAATGCATGACATATGTGCCACCCCTTTTTTCTTTTACATCATCTCCTCTGTAATGAAAAATAAGTGTAGTGATGTCATAAATAAATTAATTTACCAAGCAACTGAAACTTTCTGTGGCGGATTTACAGATATGATTTTGTTTGCCATGCTGTGAACTTTAAATATTTAATGTGGCCATTATGTTAATAATGAATATATTTAAACATATACACACCTAGATGGACTTGACTCAAATGACTTAAGGTTTAGAGGAAAGCTTGGTCATACAGTAAAGGAGTGTAATATTTTTACAAATTTACAGATTTACAAAATACAAATTTCAATAACTGTCAATAGTTATTTCCCTCACCTTAATGTCAGTCTGGTCAGTAACCGAAATGTGACAAGTTTATTGCTCAATAGCACACATATTGTTCTTTGCACCTTTGTTTGTGGATGTGTCAATTAAGTCTGATAAAAGGGATACTATATTGTGTCACAGCAGTTTATGTGATGCTGTGACACAAACACTGAGCTTCAGCAATAGTTCGAGTGCCAGTAGCAGGGTGATAAGGAATTGAAATAACTTGAAACTGACAAAAGTTATAATACATAATAATTTAATAAACATCGACTAATGAAAATCAGACATTGCTGTTTCAATTGTGATTCAATGGAATATAAAAAAAATAATAATGAAACTGGCCTGGACAAATTAGTTGGTACCCCTAAAAAACATTGAAAATATTTTGACCATAGTGACAAGTTAAACTAAAGTGTATCCTGTAATTAGCATTACAAGTGCCTTCAATCTTGCAATCAAAAATAAATTTTCTGTTTGGTATCATAATGTGTACTACACTAAACACCGGACCAGAGAAAGGAAAGGAGAGAGTCTATGGGCTGGTAGCCAACCTCCCTGCACATATCCACAAGAGGAAAATGACATCAAATTACACAGAAGGATAATATGAATAGTAACCAAAAAGCCAAGGACAACTTCCAAAGAGTTTCAAGGTCCAAAGGCACATCAGTGTTGGATCAAACCATTTGTCGCTGTTTGAGCAAAAGTAGACTTATTGAAAGGGGACCCTGGAGAACTCCACTGTTGAAAGAAAATACAAAAAATCTAGACTGGAATTTGTCGGAATGCATATTGACAAGCCACAATGCTCCTGGGAGAATGTCGTTTGTACAGATAAGACAAAACTGGAGTCACACCAGCTGTATGTTTACAGAAGCAAAAATAAAGTTTTCAAAGACAAGAACACCGTACCTGCCTAGAAACATAGAGGAGGCTCAGTTGAGTTCTCAAGACTATCAAGGGCATTTTGGAATATAACATAGTGCCCAGTGACAGAAATCTCAGTCACAGGTCATGTGTGCTCCAACAGGATAATGACTCAGTCACCCGAGCTCCGAGTCACCCTCAGCAGTGGCGGTTTTAGGCATGGGCGAACTGGGCAGCCGCCCAGGGAGGGAGTCTCGCCCTGGAACATGCAGTCTGTGGAAGGGACATTTCAAAATTGAAACAGCTGGAGCAGTTTGCACTCGATGAGTGGGCTTGTTAACAGGTGCAAAGTCCCACTGAGAGCTACAGAAATTGCTTGATTGCATTGATTGGCTCAAAAGGTTTGCAACAAAATTTTAGATTAAGAGTCTCTTAATTTTTGTCCAGGCCTGATTAATTTGTTCTTTTTTTTAAATTATTATTCTGTTGCATCCCTGTTTGAAAGTGTTGTCTGATTTTCATGAAATTATTATTTATTATTGCTTTATTATTTATTTCAGTTTCCACTTAAAGAATAGGTAACAAGATTCTAAGTAAATATCCATGTGGTTAATTAGCTTAAAAACTGGTTAATAAAACTGCACAAATCTGTGTCTAAAACTCCTGATTTTAAGCAATGAGTTTTCACTCCAAATATTGTTTATTTTATTACTCTTTATTGCTCTTTATTGCTCTTTATAGAAGTTTCTTTTATGCAGAAATGTTTTCAAAAGCATATTTTGCCTATGCCATATTTATGTATGTGCCCCAGACCTTTGCACAGACCTATAAGTAAAACAGTTGTTAGGTTTTACTGAGCCAGCTGGAGAATATGAGTTCTTCTGGTAACTTTGTCACACTCGCCCCTTTCTAATTTTATGCAAATCCCCAGGAGCGTACATTCCATCTGAAAACTGGTCTGTCTTGTTGTATATTTTTTTCTTTACAGCCATGCATATATTCTCCTGTAATGTTATTTATTTAATAATTTTTTACACATTATTACGTTATACAGTATATGGAAATACTGAATGACTTTGTACATAATTATGCAGACATGATAAACATATATAACAAAATTGGTACAGCGTATAATATGGTGCCTAAGATTTTTGCACAGTACTGTATATATACATACAGTGATATACAGTATTATGATGTAGCACGACTGCTCTTTGTTCTATCTGTTTCAATATATACTAGTAGTATTTAAATGTATTAATTGTCCCATAATTATTCCAGTTTCCAAAGCAATTTGATAGTTCTTGCCAGGCAAAGGAATTCTGGCATCTTTCTCGTATATTGTTGGTACAAGGGTTGGGTGTGTGTGGGAGAGATACTGTGCATGTTTATACTGGATTCCTAACATCCCTTCTTCCTGGCACTGAGGTATAGTAAAGTGGGTAAAGGGTCAGACTCAGTTAAAGAAGCAAACATGCAGATTGGAGTCTACAGAAGACCTTTATGAAGTTCGTATCACATGTGCATTGTTTGACCTAAATATGAACAGGACACGAGGTTGGATGTGAGCAGTATCATGTACTTTGAAAAGGAAGACACTACGTGGAGAATTGACAACAGAATTATTTGTTTAAAATGTATTGTGAATGTGGTGAATATAGAATATGTTTTTGTAAATTTGGTATGATGTAATTTGTAGATAGATCTGTGTTTATTTTTGAGTCTGTGTTTATCAGTGAAATTTATTTCATCTTCATATCTGACTTGAAACCTACTTGTATTGTATTTTGCATCCTCCTATTTAATTATTCTTTGTGTTGTGGTGTGTGAGCTGATAGCTAGATGACTCCGTGTACCCTTTCTGCTTTCCTTGATGCACTTCTCACATGAATTTAAATATTGCCAAATTTTTTTTTTGTGTGTCTGTTTTTAACCCTCAAACTGTTTCATGAAGTATTTTAAGTGTATGTGCGGAGATAATAATACTTAATTCTACAGAAATTGTAAATGAATGCATCTGGGAAGATACTAGCCTGGGTTTGTGTTTAACTCTTGCACTTTTTTTTTTGTAGCAAGTGTGGCACTTTACCTCCAGAAAGCTGCTTCTTCAGCCTTATCTGCAGTACGGGATCCTTCATGGGTAAGTATATGTTTATTACACACATCATGAACAGATCATTTGAAGATATTATGTCTCCTTGCAATGCTTTTTCAAATTATTAGATCCAGATATGCAAGAAATATGATTGTATTTATTTAAATGGGACA
Organism: Clarias laeviceps; assembly: GCA_030014305.1. Lineage (NCBI taxonomy): Eukaryota > Metazoa > Chordata > Actinopteri > Siluriformes > Clariidae > Clarias > Clarias laeviceps. The sequence goes on from JAQMYJ010000039.1 coordinate 19,965,350, forward strand.
CCGTGTACTTTACATTTAGAGTTCCTAGCAATGCTAAAGTCATAGTTAAACATGACAGAAAGAGTGGCATGTATACTAACAAAATTAATCAAACATTGAAAATCAGAATACCAAAACAAATAAAATTGCATGTGGTGGTTTAGTCTTGATATGAAGTTTATATAACCTAAACGAAATCAATGTGAAGTGCTTTTGAATATCCTGCATACACAAGACTCCGTGTCTAGGTTAGCCCTTCATGGTGCCTCCTGTATATAATGCTTTTGTTATTTAATATTCACTGTTTTGCCAGACAGTGTATATAATGCCTTTAATATTTAATATAAAGTGTCTGGCCAAAAAAGTCACACCATCTAATATTTCATTCGACTGCCTTCAGCTTTGATTACGGAGGCTATTTCATGTGTGAAAATGATTCCTCATGTTTCCGGAATCACTCTTTCACAATCTGAGTCTTGGCATATGTCTGTCGCATCAGAGAAGAAAAGCTCTATTGATGGAATAACCTGGTCATTCATTATATTTAAGTAGTCATCTCAAGAGGCTTGTACAATGGGCACTGTGCATACTGGATCAATCACTTTATGTGCTTCCCTTCTTACCCTGACACCTCCACTGCTCTGGAATAGGATCTATCTGAACTCATCAGACAACATGAGCTTATTCCATTGATCTAAAGTCCAATCTTTTTTTTTTTCCAATTAGTCTCACTAACAAGTGGTTTTCTTATGACCACACAGCACTTTAGTGACAGTCCTTACAATATGTGTGGCAATGCTCTTGCATTCACTAGAAACATCACTATGATTTCTACAGACAATTTTTATTGGTATGCTGCAACTACTAGTGTTTATGTGATCTCCGCCCAATTTCAACCATAATTTTTTCCAATACCAGTAATTTCAGCAATCTCCTTCCGTGTTTTCCATGCTTTATGCAGGCCCTACTGAAACTGCCGTGTAGTTATATTAAATATCAAAGCTTTATTGAATCGATGCTATATAGTGCTTCCAGTGTATGTATCCACTTAAAATATACAATCATAATGTCTACTGAGATTAATATTAACCAAAAGTATGTCTACATAAGCATAATGATATTTTTTTAACTTAATAACGAATATAAATGGGATAGGATAATGGAATAATAGGATATAAAAAAGTCTACACAACTCTGTCCACAATACAGGTTATTGTGATGTGGGGAAAAAAGGAAGCCAAAATGACAGCTCATATTCCACCTTTAATTCAAGTGGAAAACAAATAGAAGAGTTTTAGGGGGGAAAAAGAAAAAGGAAGAAATATACAATAACCTGGTTGACACATCTACCAACTTGGCAATTTTATCTTATTCTTCCTTCCAAAAATGCTCCAGATGTATGAAAATGATCTTCTGTGCACAGCCCTCTTCAAATCTTTCCACTGGTTTTCATTGGGATTTAGATTTTGGCTCTGACTGGTCCATTCCAAAAGACAGATCTTTTTCTTCTGAAGCCATTGCTTTGTTGACTTGGATTTGTGCTTTGGGTTGTTGTCGTGCTGGAATGTGAAAAACCTTTTTGTTTCAGCTGGTTAAGATGCCTGCAGGTTTTGTGCCAAAATAGATTGATATTTAGGGTCTAACTATTTTTTGTGTCCCACTTCGCCCAGACATGTGATGAATACAGGGATTGTTATCACATGAAGGGAGTGACTAGTACTTGACAGATATTCCTGCAGTTTCTTTACTGTTGCCGTCAGACTCTTGGCAGCCTTACTGACACATTTTCTTCTTGTCCTTTCCTCTGTTTTGGAAGGACATTCTGTTCTTAGTAATGTCACTGTACTGCCCCATTTTTACCACCTCCAGTGTTCTGTGTTACAGCTAATATTTTGGCAATTGTGTGTTCCTCTGTGTTGATGGATAGCAGTTTTCACAAAATGAATCTCAGAATATGTGCAGGTCATTCAAGTTCTTCCAATCTCCTAGTCAAAGCATTTCTTTATAAACATTGCTTTGTGCATGTTATTAAATCCTAACTTGCTGTGGACGCCGATTTTAATGCTATACAATACAACTGTGTGCTTCCAACATTTTGGCAAAACTTTGTGGAAGAGTCACATAGACAGGTTTGATAGTCAGGTGTCCATATACTTTTGGCCATACAGTGCGTTCAGTCACTCCTTCACTTTTTTGATACTTTATTGCATCAGATAAAAAATAAATAATGGCTATTAATGTACCTAAAATTGTCCATTATGATTACATGAAAACATGTTATAAAGTATATCTAAAAATGTATTAAAAATCAAAAACTGAAATCTCTTGGTTAGATAACATATTCAGATCCTAAATTCAGTACTTTCTAAAAGCATATTTGACAGCACTTATAGCTTTGAGACTTTTTTGGGTAAATTTCTACAAACCTTTCACACCTGGATGTGGGCAGTTTTTTCCTTTACAGATTAAATGTGCAGATTTATGGCCAAAACATCCTTAAATTTGATCACTTTTAATTAAATGTCTAACAATTAAGTATGCAAAATCTAAAGGAGTCAATATGTTCTGTATCCAATGTAGACAGAATGTTTCTCTTTTATTTGACAAAATTTCCACTTTTAATTAACTAAAGTCTGCAAGTTACAGTCATGTAATGGCAGCGCCCATAAACATGTCTTATCAACTTTAACACTTTTAATGTGCCATGTGTGTGGCTAACACAGTTTTAACAGCACTTGTATTGTGGTTTTGGTCTGTGTTGATGGATAGCATTTTTCACAAAAAGAATCTCATACATGCTTTACAAGCTTTTTGTGGACTCTGGCCTCAGCAGTTGAATGAAAATGTCAAGGTTTCAAGAAAAATCTACAGAAACAACTGATCTCTGTTTTGGATGACTCATAACTACTTCATTGATGACAGATATGTGATAAGTGCTTTTAATTTTTTTAGCATTTGAATATTAGTGTTTGTAATTATAGCATTTGTAATTGTATTATAAAAGGCTTGTGCAGCTGTGCAGCCAGGTTATTGTAGTTTTTTATTTATATACATATACTGTTTTTATAAGTTTTTCCACTTTTTTGGCTGCTATTTAACATTAAAGGTGGATTTTACAGGATTTATGTGCTTTTTTTTACATAAGTAAAAGCAGATTATTTTTATATTTACTGTGTATGTATATGAAAGTTATATTATTATTTCTGCTGCATTTTGAGCAATAAATTCAATATAAGATGTTACTGTTGATTGTTGAAGATTTTACTCCACATGAAGCAATTGTGGTAAAGGCAAAGCAGCTTTCAAAAGCTTTTAGGGACAACATAAATAAATAACCCACAAATGGAAAATACTACACTCAAATTTTCTGTACAGTTGGTTAAAAAATATGCAAGTCAGAAGGTCACAGAAGCTCAGACAGGTGCACCATGTTGAGTCACACAACACACTCTCAGGCTAAAGAGAAGGAAGGTGACAGAGAAGAGGGCTGTTATTTGAAAAGAGTTGCAGTAAGACCTGAAAGCAGCAGCAGGAGAACAATAAGCAGTGAACTGCACCATATAGTTATCTCTATTCCTAAACCCTATACAGAATTCCTCTGCTAAAAAAAGAATCACAGAGAAAAAGTTGAAACAAAAGTGAAAATCTCAGTAAGTATGGTGTAATATAGCTTGTCATTTTTAGAAAAGAAGGTTTTTATACATATGATCCTAAGACCGCCATATTTTCATATTGTTACAGATAATAATACAAAAAAAAGATAAATAAGGAAGCTGTTAGTGGAAAGTGCACTTATGTTCTGTGTTCAGTATGCCATTTGGATGAATAAGGGCCAATGTGAGTTTTGCTGTTCATACTGTTGTGAAAACTAAAAAACACAAATGCATGAGGAACAATATCATATTTGAGTCAGATCTTGCTATAGTGTAACTGTAGCTTTTCAGTCCCGAGAGTTCAAAATGAGCCTTGAACTGTGCATTTTCAGTTATATTGCGACTTGCTAAATTTGACAGGGTGCTGCAGAGGGAAGGTGGTATTTAACATACCCAGAGTCTGTGGCAGCCAGGTGTGTCTTTTACTACACGTCTATGAAGCTTTTTGTGAAATATAACCTTTGACCTACACAATTTAGCCTGGCAGTAATCTCTATACCTAACGATGTCTATGTTTTTACGGACACTTTCAGTCAGCATGGCTCTGTTGCAGGAAGACATGGCCCTGCTATTTCTGTGTTCAACCTATTACAGTAAAGCTATATAGCTTTGGAGGAAGAAACAAGATGGTATTTTTGTCCACACACACAAACATTTTCCCCATTATATCAGTATTATATTCTAATAGCCAACTTATCTGATTCATGGATATGTTGGTGCATTTCGGACAGAGCATGCAAGCTTAGTTAGCACTAACCCCAACCCTAGGCAGTCAATTTCTACTACTATATCACATAGTAATAGTATTACAACATTCTTGGAGCTCATACCAATTACAGTAAAAAGCAGTGTCAGTGATGGCATACTGGAAAAATTAGGCTTGCCTAGTCATGTTTTGGCAAGTTGGTTATGTGGGGGAAGCATGAAGATAAACAGAGATAAACAAGTGGCCATTGGCACACAAGATGTTTTATGGAGTGGTATTCACCATCACCCATCCTACTTTTCTCCACTAAAGATAAACCTATACAAGAGGAATTTCTGGGAATGGTTGTCCAGTTTGTAGAGACAGTACACTAGCAGAATTAATACTCTTCTTGGTATGTAGATATCTAGAAGGATATCCTTGAAGGAGCTGCTCTTGCTCCCTTCTTTGCAGGTTACATAATAATCACTGTTTTTCACTCTGTGGTGGAGCTCTCTCTGAAACGAGTGGAGCACAGGAGGAAACATCCATCAACATTAGAACACAATAACAAAGCACCACAGGAGCTGACCCAGGTCTCTGAAGACACACAGACAACCTATCATCATACTATAAAACACTGCTTCTCTCCCATCTTCCTTGATTCTGCATAGTCACTGGCTATACTTGGGCAGAGTCCAAACAGACACAGAGAGATGTGGAAGCCCTAAATTATCATGACTCTCTTAACATGCTACATATTGCACTTGCCCATTTGGCCACACGTTTGTTTTTTGACACTATTTGGAGCATTAATGTTTTTAATTTACAAATTATGTTGTGCATCTGAAAAAATTAGTTTAAATGTTTTTTTGTTTTTTGTTTTTTAATACATTGCTATTTGCATAGTATTGACAGTGATTCCCAAGCCCCTTTACAGTGATTTTAGAAACTACATTATATTGCCAAAAGTTTTTGGACACCTGGTCATGTCGCCTGTATATGCTTATTTTCCAATTTAGTTCTCCTTAGTTATTTTGATACTCTTGGATGGATTTCCACCAGATTTTGGAGTGTGACTGTGAATATTAGTCTATTCACCCACAAGCGTATTAGTCATGTGATGTCAGGATCTGATGTTTGGTAAGGAGGCAAGGGGTTCCATCCTTTGTGAATTTTGGGCTCTATACAGGTCATTCAAGTTCTTCCAATCCCCTAGTCAAAACATTTGTTTTAATGCTGTACAATACAACTGTGTGCTTCCAACATTGTGGCGAAACTTTGTGGAAGAGTCACATAGACAGGTGTGATAGTCAGGTGTCCACATACTTATGCCCATACAGTGCGTTCAGTCGCCCCTTCACTTTTTAAATCTCTTGGTTAGATAACATATTCAGATCCTGTATTCTGTATCCTGTATTCAGTACTTTCTAAAAGCACATTTGGCAGCACTTACAGCTTTGAGACTTTTTTGGGTAAATTTCTACAAACTTTGCACACCTGGATGTGGGCAGTTTCTTCCTTTACAGATTAAATGCGCAGATTTATGGCCAAAACATCCTTAAATTTGATCACTTTTAATTAAATGTCTAACAATTAAGTATTTTATAACAATTAAATCTAAAGGAGTCAATATTTTCTGTAGCCAGTTTAGAAAGAATGTTTCTCTTTTGTCTTATAAAATTTCCACTTTTAATTAACTAAAGTCTGCAAGTTACAGCCATGTAATGGCAGCGCCCATAAACATGTCTTATCAACTTTTAATGTGCCATGTGTGTGGCTAACACAGTTTTAACAACACTTGTATTGTAGTTTTTTTTCAAATGTTTACTAATCTTTCCTCAGTCAGTTAGATGGCATCAGCTGTGAATGCCTGAGCGATGCAGAAGATGGTGCGGTGCAGACACCGCAAGCTCTGTTACAGTAAAATTGGAGTATTACTTAAGGGAGATCTGCTTAATGTGCTTCAAGCAACTTTTTAAAACTTAGTTGGAATATATTTTGAATGAGATGCCAGACTATGAAAGTGTACAGACCACTTTTTTATTTTAGTTCAAATTTTAAACAAGTCCATAATAGTTCTCACAATATATATTTGTTCATATATATTGAAATTAATGTGGCAAAGCCCTGACAACTGTTACAGCTAGGCATGAGACATACAGTATATAAAACAATGATGAAGCAAATTCATTTTTCTGAGGTTTAATTTCTGTTTAATTTTAATTACCAGCTCAACCTCTTCTAACACAGTAAGCACTAGGAGTAGGAGGTTGTAGCCGAGAGGGCACGAAGTTTGCGAGTGGGAAAGTCCAAAAAATGAAGCTAATCATAAGGAATAATTCTAATAAGGTAATCTTTACGATTAATTTGGCATGTGTGACACAATTGTGCATTTCAGGTTCATCAGTTGCGATGATAGATTTTTCTTGTTAATTTCTTGTTGATAGTAGACTGATAGCTACACTACCAGCAGATATTGACGTAAGAGACAGTAATGCAACCTGGAAAAGAAAAGATAAGATAAGATATACTTTGTTCCACAGTGGGGAAATTTCATCATTACAGCAGCAAAGAACAATGTGCAAACATAAAGTAGTGACAGTTCCGTGTATAAAGACAAAAAGAGAAAAATAGACAAAATCAAAAATAAATAAATGATTTATACATAGTACAGTGTGTAAATACAAAGGAAGGGGAAAAAAGCAATACAACACACTATTTACACTTTCAATCAAATCAAATTGCATTAAGTAGATCAGACTTTATAGTTTAAGGCGTAAATTTTCCATATTATTAAAAAAATGCATTCTTTAAAATCAGAGCATAGTCACACAACTGAATTGTATTTGTAAACTATACAATTTGTAAAATTTTGTAAACTATACATACCTTCTACCAACCGATTTTTTGTTAAATAGCATTATATTCATAAATTAATTCAGTGCTTGACTACATGATTTTGGTCAATGCATTCGTTAGTGCATACTTGACAGCATCATTTTGTCCTAAATTTATAAGTAGTTTAGTAGGCTGGTGTTGGATAGATGGCTCCCAAATAAACCTGTTGGCCTTTTACTATTTGACTGCCTTATTCCCTGCCTCTGGCTCTGACCCAACCCCTCAGTCTTTTAGGAGGAAACTATGAAAAAGCAAGACTGCTGCATTTGTTTAAAGTCAAACGCAGGGTTATTTGTCTCTGAGGTGTGGTTTGAGCTACACAGGAAAATGATGATGGCCAACAGCAGCATGTGTCATAGAGAGCCCCCCCCCCACCCCCCCCCCTCCATGTCCGGCTTTCTCAGGACAACAATTCAGCTCTAGGAAATGTGCACACACCCTTGCCTCTTTAAGGTATTGTATTGACCTTTGATGGTCTGCAGTGCAGTGGTTGGCCTCATGTCAGTTAGACCTGGCAGATGTGTTTTGCTGTACCATCATTTTACTGATATATTTAGCTCGCTGTGAATTGTGAGGTGTGCTAGATTTACACTTGTTTCCTGTTGCTGTATTCACTATGTGTCCTTCTTTTTTGGCGAAAGCCACAGCTAATGTCTGTTACTAGACCTTCTGAGAACAATGCTCTTGAGAGCTCGCTCCAAACAACATTCTAAGCTAATGGTGTAAACAAGCATTTTTTAGCTACAGCTGGGCTTTGTTAAAAAGATAAAGGCTAATTTCCTTTGCCCGGACGTGCTGTTTCTTTTTCCATGCTTGTAATTTCTCCTAAATTATTTAGGCTCTGACAGGAAAGTGTGATGCCCACAAACATTCTCTTATGGTGCTTCTCTCGTGAAGTACAATTTAAACAAGACATCTGCAGGTTCTATATCTGTGATAATTTCGGATCTGTTTCCTTTAGACTGTGAGATTAATGAGGCTGTTACTGGCATTAAGACATTAGCGGCTGTTTTTTTTCTTTGTGGTTTTTCCTAGCTGACCAGCTCCAGTTAACCCTCAAATTAAGCATTAACTTAACAAAGTAAACAGCAGAGCACACCAGAGTGAATGGACCCATATAAGAGCTCTAAGCATATAACAATCAACCATGTTACCCCTGCTGTAGGCCTCTTTTCCCTTCCCGCCACCTCATACCCTCACTCTTCCAGGAAAAAATGAATAGTTTCTGGGGAAACAGCAGGCACAAGTTTTTGTCATGCACAATCTGGCACAGACGGCGCAGACCAGGCAGAAATGTACATAACCAGTGCAAAGATTCTGTCCACATGGGATGATTCAAAAAAGGAAAAAATATTGGGAATTAAATATAAAATCTAAGGATTATGTCTGGAATGCTTTTAGGAAATTATTGCTAAATTGTGTATAGGCATTATTAAAATAGCATCTAGCTATATATTAAGCATTAAAAGCACCAATCTATTTTTCTCTTCTTTGATCTCTGTGTGATTTTTTTTCTCTTTCAGTGATGGTGATAGTTTTGCTGCATTATGCTCACGTGATTGAAAGACGTCAGAACTGCGTGTTAAATATGGCGAGTCTCTCCACTGGCTGGATCTGTTCTGTGGGACTCATCATGGTGGGCAACTTCCAGGTGAGAACAGTTGGGCGTTGCATATACACCGATCAGCCGTAACATTAACACCAGGTAATATTAATACATGGAAAAATCTCAAAGGTAACAAAACACCTAGTGTACCACAGCCACCCGCAAATGGGGCTCAGCAGAGAACATGGTGCCTGACACCATAGGATACCCCCAGAGGCACTGCGGATGCTCAGCCAGAGTGGCCAGAGCTGCTCCGGTGGCTCAAGGGGAACCTTCACAATAATGGTCTAAATTTTTTGTGCTGTTATGTTATGGTTGATTGGTATATATCAGCTACATCTTTTAACCTTCTGCAGCGAAGAACATCTATAAAGTGCATCATGTTTCTTTTCAGAAACTTGGAAATAAACAAGAAGTTTTAGAACCAAGTGTTCAAATGGTCTTAGTACTGTCATAATTTGTAATGAAAAATACCACGCCGAATGTTGTAGCACTTCAGGCTAGTTTGTATGTATTAGGTTTATCCTTATAACTACAGTCAGACATGTATTAATTAAAACAAAATACTGTACCATGTGAGGTTTACATCATGTAATACATCATTCTATTTGACTAAGAAACATCAAAGTGTAGTCACTTCTTCATCAATTGAAACACCTGCTCATTTATACTGTTACCCATCAGCCAATCATGTAGCAGGAGCATAACGCATACAATTATACAGATGCACATCAACAGCTTCATGGTATTTTTCATATCAAATGTCAGAATGAGGAAAAACCCATGTATGGATTGAGTAATTTAGAAATTACTGATCTTCACACACAACAGTTTACACAGAATGATGGAAAAAAAGCACTGAGTGGGTGACAGTTCTGTGGGTTAAAATGGCTTGTTGGTGAGAGCGGTGAAAGATCAGTCTGCTTTAAGCTGACAGGAGATAAATAAGCACTCTTTACAACCATGGGGACCAGCACTGTCAAAATCACACCACAGTCAAAATCACTGAGATGACAACTCCTCTCAGGCTGATGTTTAATCTAAATGTTAACTGAAGCTCTTGACCTGTATCTGCATGATTTTCTGCATTGCACTGCTGCCACATCATTGGCTGATTAGCTAATAACTGCATGAATGTTCAGGCGTACAGTTGTTCCTAATAAAGTGGACAATAAGTGTATGTTATGTAAGTTAAAAATGCTAGCTGCAGATTCTGATATACATTGCTGATATAGATTGCTTGTGTTGTCTCCAGTTTGAGCACAGTGTTTTGGCTGGCCTAATTTGAATAGGGAAAGGATTTCAGTGGCACCCAGGTGTAACCTATATCTGTGCATTTGCAATCCTGAAGGGCGTTCTTAAGCGCAATCATCAGCAATACGAGCCGAGCCACAGATGCTTGTTTCTACCAGTCCTAGGAGGTCACAGTTAACCATTCATGGATATAATTACAGATGTACAGTTGTCAAATGTGCTGGTCAATCTTGTCAATCTGTCAGGTTTTATTACGGGTACTTCATGTTTGTTCTAAAACATCTTCTGAAATCTGGATATGCAGTTAGATCCGTAAATATTTGAACATTGGGTATACAGGATAAAGCAGTAGACATGATGAGTGAGTGAGTGTAGAAGAGCATTCGACCTGGCATGTCAGTTTGCTAACATTCACCTGATTTGGATGTAAATGGCCTCAAAGTAAAACGGAAAGTGTGTACTTTTTTATCTACTTTCAGTTTCAACTCTTATATAGTACCTTGGTAGACAGTTAAAACAACATGTCAGTGTTCTAATATTTAGGGACCTGAATGTACATCTTAATTGTAAAACCTTCAGTTGATTTGCTCATGTTTAGGTGTGGTGCATAACAACAAACTGCATTCCATAATGTTAATCTGTAGCTAGAATTGTTATTATACTGCAGGTTCTGTTGTATGTAAAGTATTAAAATCTTAGGCCTAGTTCTCATGCACATGGGTATCCATCTATATGTAGTCCAACTAGGGATCGTGGAGGCCAGCAGTGACCATTGTATTTATTTCCATTTTTTGCAACCTTGGTAGGATCTCCGGTCAACATTCACACAATCATTCACACACTAAGGGCAATTTGGGAACAGCAGTTAGCCTAATCTGCATGTCTTTGGATTGTGGGAGGAAACCAGAGTATCTGGAGGAAATCCACCAAGCACAGGGAGAACTTGCAAACTACATGCACACAACCTTCAAGGTGGGAATTAAACCTTGACCCTGGAGGTGCAAGGTGACAGTGGTAACCACTGAATCATCGTGCCGCTTGTACATGTGTATATTCAAAACTATATTTTCTTTCTTAGTTCTCAAAGAAAAACATGCATGTCAAGGAATGTTAAACCAACAGGTGGGAATAAAACCCTAACCTAAAGCCATTTTGGCCAATGAAAAAAATTAGAATCAAGTATCTCATTTTGACGTTGAACACAGGCTCATTCTCTTACAAGCCAAAAACCACACTGAAAATGATGTTTCTAAATAGCTTCCACCTGTGAGGATTTTTCCAAAAGGTCCATATTTCAGTGACCTAAAACAGAGTTTGTGTGTGGACGAGGCTTAATCTTAGTGACCCTGTTAAAGTTTGAGTACCTGTGCATCTAAAGGCCTCTGTGCTCCCCGACTGTGTACTGTACATATTGTGCTAAATGTGGCTGGATGTTTATGCGCCACTGGAAGAACAAATTGACCTAATTGGTGTAGATGAATGCAGCTGTCCTGTTTAATGTGTTACACTTTAATCCATTAGTAGGGAATCTATTACTAGTCTGCTGCTTTGTTTTATCATTTGCTTACACATACACGTGTATGCGAGAAAGTGTTCGGTGCTTCTTATGCTGTACCACTGTAGCTATTATTCTTTCCCTTAGCTGAGATGAAGCTCTACTCCGTCTTACCGTATTTCTGCCTTGGTGGTTGCTGTTGTTGTTGTTGTTTTTCCTTTCCTCCAGGACTGTTGAATCAAAGCTGTTGTTCACAGATTCATAAGAGACTCCATAATCCATTTGGGCCCATCGAGAATCTATCTACAGTTATTCATGAATCAGTGTTGGCTCTTTAGCGATAGAGTTTTAGGCAGCTGTAATGTTTGGACACTTGGCTGAGTGCCCAGCTTGCAAGCAATGCAGGGAGGTCGGCCAATAGGGCACCAGTCAGACATTTTTATGGGCCAGTTGCCATAGAGACAGAGGGGGAGACCAAGTTCTCCTTCTCATGGTATAACCGTCCACGTCCTAACTATAAAAATTCATCAACTGGTTGTCTGAGACGGTATACTAATTGAAGTCTGTGTGTATCCCTGTATTTGCAGGAGAAGACTCTGGGACATTACTTCCTCAGTCAGTCTTTTATTTACATTGCTGTTTTTATGATATTCCCTTAGTTCTAATTTGGTCTTATTTAAATGTTTAGAGATTCTGCATTTGTACTGCTTGACACGTTCAAAGGTTGTGTTTCATTTTGGGAATGATTACTGCAGTCTTGTGTGTCTCCAGGACATTAAAATCTCTTATTTGCATTGATGTCTCTACGTGTGGAAAGCAGCACTCTGTGCCAAGCACAAGAGTTCCATGTTTGGTTGGAATACATGAAGTCTGCAAACCATTAAGTCTGAATCTGTGTTTGTGTGGGAACTCTTCCACACAGAGACCTTTAAGAGGGATATGTGTACACAACCAGTCTCCGCTTACTCGTCTGTTCACGTGACTACTACTTGCCATATAGTGGTCCAGTGCAAGGTCTATTAACACTGACTGAAATGTGAATAGAGATTCCAGCTGCCCCCTGGGGGGGGGGGGGGGG
>JAQMYJ010000039.1:19992463-20005727 GCA_030014305.1 Clarias laeviceps
ATGTATATATGTGTGTGTGTGTGTGTGGTAGGGAGGGGGGGGGGTGATTGTGTGTGTATATAAAATTTTTTATACAATCCCCACATTCACATTTCAAGATCTTAAGCAGGGATTTTCAATCATATCCACAAAGGGTCAGTTTCACTTGTTAAATCAGTTCATCTTGGTCTCCAATCAACTATCATGTGTGCTTTCCACATGGCTGGTTTGAAACCCTGCACCCACACAGACTCCTTGCATACACTTCTCCATCTAGTGGAAAGCCTTCTCAGAAATTATTAAAACAGCTAACTGTAACAAAATCTGTTCAGAAAAGCATATATGGGTGTGATGGTCAGATGTCCACATTTTTGGCCATATCTTTGACCAAAAAAAAAGAAAGAAAAAAAAAGCAGACTCTTACACTAACAGTTCTCATTCATTGTTGAGCTTTGTTTCAGATTGCAGTGGCATTCATATAGTGAGATGAGTAAAGTGAGAACAGGGCAGGAGATTGCAGGATTGCTCTCAGTTTTCAGTTAGAGGTCTTTATGGTTGTCCTATATGCATCTCTTGCACCTTGCTCATCTTAAACTGAAAGAATCTTAGGAACCTCCCAGGGAAATTCAGCCCGGCCAAAGTGACCATAACAGGCAGTCTGCTCATAAATCGGCCTCTTCAGCTTCAGGTCCCTGGCAAGAAAGAAAAATTATTACTGCTTATATTTTAACATGATCAGAACGCACAGACATGTCCTTTTTTGTGTACGAGTCCATTGAGAATGATGACTAGTTAGCATCACGTTAATTAATAGGAGAGAGAGTAATGCTGTCCTACTGACGTAGAGAGCAATGCCAAATTCACAATCTTCCAACATCAGGATGTACCTTCACTACCGTTGGGTTTTCTAAAAGTAGCATAATTAGCTAAAAATACCCCGTCATATTTAGTTTGTCAAGCTAAAAACAAACAACTAATTAGATTCTTGAAATCAATGGAATTTGGTCAAGAACTGTCAATATGGGTAAACTGTCTATTTCATGGAAGAAATGTGGTCAGAAAACCTGTTCAAGTTTTTGGGATGCTCTTTAAGAGACTTTATGAAGTGGTTCAAACCTCCCAAAACATAATTTCCTATCAACATAATATCCTGGCCAAAACATTTATGCAACTCTGGGCAGAAAAATATGCTGTGGCATTGCATAAGGTTGTCAACACAATTTCAAGGTGAGCGTGCAATATTTATTTTAGCCAGGCAGTGCATAATTCAGGACTACTTTATATTATATGATAGGAATAAAAACATGCATCCGTGAGAAATAAGGATGAGAGTTAATAATTCTTTTCAGGTTCATTTTTAAAATACTGGTATTATTATGGGATAATATTGGATGCGGCATCTTTCTGAACGTTTTTGAAAATCAGAATTCCTCTTTTATTCGTGATTTCTGATAATTACAGTATGTTTAGAATAAATGTTCTCATAAAAAAACTACCATATACTGGAAGTAACATCTTACCTAACAATAGCGCCGGGCCTTAGGTCAAAGTTTTTGTTGACTATATCAAGCAGTTCCTTCTCTGTCTTCTCAGATGAACCAAAGGTAAAAAGCGAGACAGACAACGGCTCGGTCACTCCAATAGCATAAGACACCTGAAAAAAATAACCAAAATATCCTCACATTTGAATATATATGTTTTATTGTTTTATAACTCATTTCTTATTTATCTTCATTCAGTTTCCTGCACTCTGCCCTGTATTGCTGAAGTGTATTATACAGTATTTGTGCTTCATGGAGAACCTTTGCACAGATAATGTGTTATCTCACCTGTACAAGAACTCTCTTGCAAAGTTTAGCTTTGACCAGAGACTTTGCCACCCAGCGTGCAGCGTAAGCTGCAGAGCGGTCCACCTTGGTGTAGTCCTTTCCAGAGAAGGCTCCTCCACCGTGGGCACCCCATCCACCATAAGTATCTACAATGATCTTCCTCCCAGTGAGTCCAGCATCTCCCTGAGATTCAGCCAAATTAATACCCAACCTGTTGCCTTTAATGTTCCAATTTGTGTATGAATGTAAGTTTCAAGAAAAACCCATGCATATCGCACCTGAGGTCCTCCAATGACAAAGCGGCCACTGGGCTGTAGATGGTATACAGTCTTATCATCGAGATACTTAGCAGGCACTACAGCCTTGATAACCTTTTCCTTCAATATCCTCTTCTGCTCCTCCAGTGAGATGAAATCATCATGCTGGACTGAAATAACCACAGTGTGCACTCGCACAGGAATCACGGCTCCGTTCTCCTGCTTGTAATGAACAGTCACCTGCAGGTAAAAATATCCCTTTTCATCTTCTAAGAGTCATTCTCACCACAGTTATGTTAAGAGAACACTTGCTCTTTAGGATAGGCAACTTCAGCAGATAAGATGTTTTCCATGTAATCACATTTGCAAATAAATCTACCATAAGGCTTTATTCTAACCTGTGTTTTGGAATCTGGACGAAGCCAAGGAATAGTGCCATTGTGACGCAGTTCAGCCATCTTGGCATTAAGTTTGTGGGCAAGGACAATGGTTAGAGGCATGCATTCCTCTGTCTCATCGGAAGCATAACCAAACATCAGACCCTGCCAAAGCAGATGTTATAGAATGATCAAACATTGTAGCTATATATAATTCACTAATACACTTTGTTATTCTCTTTCTAGGTTTTACCTGGTCCCCAGCGCCAATGTCCTCTTCATGCCGATCAATATGTACACCCTGTGCAATATCAGGAGACTGTTGCTCAATAGCTACCAGTACATTGCAGGTCTTGTAGTCAAAACCTGAGGTCAGATAGAAATTACGCACAAACAAAACATTACACTTTTCCAAATGACAAGAAACTCAGTTTGTCTGGGTATGCTTACCTTTCTCAGAGTCATCATAACCAATTTTTTTGATGGTGTCCCTCACAATTTTCTGGTAGTCCACACTGGCCTTGGATGTGATCTCACCACACAGAAGCACCATACCAGTCTTACAGACAGTCTCTAATACATAGGATAAACAACATAATGAGAGGAATGTCTACACCATAGACCATAACTAGTTAGTTAGTTAGTCAGTTAGTTCTGGTCTAACAGGCAGTAGACAAGAGTTTATTCTGTATTCACTCACCACAAGCCACTTTGGCATCAGGGTCCTGCTTTAAATGTGCATCAAGGATAGCATCGCTGATCTGGTCACAAATTTTGTCTGTAGAAAGCAGGTGAAAAATGATTAAAAACCTATTTTTAATCAAAGCGTTAATAGTCAATACATTTTCTTTCAGACTTGAGACATTGACTATAAAGTCAATGATTCAAAGCTGGTCAAATATAGTCAAACGGGCAAATAATATTCTTAAAAAGAAAACTGGAAATATTTTCTTTTAATATTTTTCTTTGTTATAAAACGGAAGAAGATAATGTATACTTTTATGCCTTAATTCTGTGCTTCTTATGCCCTTATTCTGGTACGTTAAAATGTTACTGGTTTCTCATGCTAATGGAATGTAGAATGCTGCCGAAAAATGGCAGTAAAAGCAGGGGAATGCATTCACAATTTCATTCTTTCTCTGCTTTCAGCTGCACTCCATACTATTCTGCAGTGATGCAACAGCTTATGTGTATTACATCAGAAACAACAAGGGCAAACAAACTCTAAAGCTTCCTGAGATCTGAACATCAATACAAACCAATGGAGTCATGTCTACGGTGTGTGTAAAGAGCAACCAAAAGGATTACGCATAAGTTGTGCTATTTCGCCACATCAGTAGCCCATATCATTTGGTTTCAAAGGTTGTCCAAGAGACCCTGGTGATTTATGAGAGATTTATATCACTTACTTTGTTACACATTTCAATGCCAGTTAACATTTGTAACTTTTGGAGTAAGTACAATCCAGCGATGTCTTTTAGTCAGTTTTTCCGTGGGCTTGTTTTGTGACATGAGCCAAAAACAGTCCCCTCTACTGATAATAAATCGGAGGTCTGGCCAATTCCCACACAAGACTGCAGAAAAGTGGTTTCTTAGTAAAAAATTAACATTGTCGGTGTCAAGGTCAATTCTGTGAACGATGTGATCAAATGCACATGTAACTCATGCATTTCATATTTACGTAGTATAATATCTCATGTTTAAGTAGTCTAATAACGTATATATTGTTAAATACTACTGAGTGGACTGTGAAAGTCAAATAAATAAAAAAGCAATAAAAGTACTGGCTGCTAAAAGTGTGGCGTTTGTAAGCAAAGCTGTAGAAGTCACTAAATGAAATACCATCTAAATATATGTTTGAGTGAGTCAATGTCTAAAGTTAACCACATACTCATAAATTTGTATAAATCTAATTTTTAGCCCAATGCCAAGTTCAGTGTTAGTAGTTACGAATGTACTACATGTAATCTAATCTGTATATTTATTCTGTATTTTCTTCTCTCATGTGAGACACATTAACAAGCACTACTCAATACACTCTACGACACCTGCTGTGTCAGCAAGTAGCTGCTGGTCTATTTGCACGTGTGAGGCTATACAGCTTTCATTCAAGCAGGATTTGACAGAACAGCGTGGGAAAAGCATTTAATACTCATTATAGGGAAGAATTACAAAGCAAAAAGTACAAATGTTTAATTTTGAAATTAAAGCCTCACCTGGATGCCCTTCTCCTACTGACTCTGATGTGAACATGAATGAACCATCATCTGCAAAGTCATTTAGTATTTCCATATTTGTAGTCTAACTTTGAAAAGTTCAGGGAAAAAAACTCTTTAAAGGGTTTTCAAAAGCAGCTGAAACGTATTCTTTATATCTTTCTGTTCTCAGATCCTACAGTCAGTTCACTGAATATCAACAGGTCTCTAAGCAAGCATGCTCCTATTTACGGCCAAGTGAAACACACACACATGCATATGTATTACGTGAATCAGTGATGTTGAATGTTCCAGGGGGAGTTGTTGGAGGGAGGGGATTCAGAGTTTAAAGGCACACTGTTAACTCTTTGTCGTCTGACCAGAGTGAAGAAAGAATCCCAGTGGGATATGGGTATATGGTTGGGCTTCTTGCCCTGTGATCAGGTTTCTATGAGCATCTCAAAATAGCAGTGCTGTGCTCCCATGTGAAAGAAACTGAGTTGTGTCTCAAGTCTTTACAAAGCAAATATAGCTGTATTTTATTAAATGAAAGGATATACAGTTTTCGATGTTTACACACACTTAATAATAATACATACAATAACCTACACATCAATATTTAGCTGTAACATGAGACCCGAGACTCGATTACATCTAGTTATAGACTGTGCACTGAACAAAAGTGTTTTAAAAGTGCTTTAAATACCAGGTATGCCGATCAGTGCAGCTTTTCTTTTTTTTCTTTTCTTTTTTAATTATGGGGTATGTCCATTATTTTGCAGCATATATCATGCATTGCTATTTGTACCATTCTAAAATATGGTTACTACACTTTTCCTCACCATTCAGATAACAATGGCAATGTTAACTATGACTAGTGAAGAGTAATCACAACTGCTGCTAATAAGCATAATATCCACACCCTGCCAAGTCTCCTGCTATGTATGTGGAACTTAATCCAGGGAATGCTGTGCTCAAGGAGAGCTTTGACCTCACTTTCATTGCATGATTCAGTTCACACGTTGTAGACATATGCACAAGAGAAGTGAGGACAAACTAAACCCAATGCTTTTGATTTTCTTTTAATGGGTAGGTACAGTCATGGTCAAAATTGTTGGCACCCCTGAAAATCAAGTATTTCTCACAGAAAAGTATTGCAGTAACACATGTTTTGCTATTCACATGTTTATTCCCTTTGTGTGTATTGGAACAAAACAAAAAAGGGAGAAAAAAAGCAAATTTGACATAATGTCACACAAAACTCATACGTTTGTTGGTAAATGAGACTAAACTGTGTCGGGGTAAATATAACATTGATTATGTTACAGCAGGGTCATGCCAGGGTGTGGTTATGTATCAAATGGTTCTAAAAGCTTCTAGCACCCTCCTTGCTCCTTTGACAAGATTTATTTTCATGGTAAGCAACTGACCGAAAAGTGCAGAGCATGGAAATCTTGGATACT
Source organism: Clarias laeviceps (assembly GCA_030014305.1). Taxonomy (NCBI): domain Eukaryota; kingdom Metazoa; phylum Chordata; class Actinopteri; order Siluriformes; family Clariidae; genus Clarias; species Clarias laeviceps. The sequence goes on from JAQMYJ010000039.1 coordinate 19,998,564, forward strand.
ATTTGTCAGTCTTCCATGCTAAAGAAGCTTTTTCCTGCACAAAGTAATAATGCACAGCTACATTGAATAAGACACTGCTCTTTCATTTGATTTTTTTACTTGTACAGTCAGAAAATATTGGACCAGCAAGGTTACGTTCTCTGGTAATATTTCCCTAAAAGTTTTGGCTTTGAGATCAAAAGATGAGATTCACACAGTAGTTTTGGCTTTTGAGATCAAAAGACGAGATTCACACAGTAGATGAGAATTTTAGGTATGTTTATGGCACTTTTGGTGGCAGATCACTCAAAATTTATGTGAGAAAAAGCAAATACTTTTAAGGTTTGGTTGTATATCCCTTGCTTGTAATAAATAATCTGCTGTTCATCCCTGGTTATTTATCCCCTTGTCAAGACCTTGAGATATCCCTGGACAACATCACTCCTTCATCTTGGGGGAACTCTGGACAATCAACTGTCATTTTCCCCACACGTTACTAACCTCACTCGCTCTTGTCGATTTCTTATTTAACATCAGAATAATTCACCCATTTCTTTCTTCACAGGATACTCATGTACAATTTATTCTACTCAAAGCATCATGAGTGACATGATCAATAAATATTAGTGAGCCTGGTTCTAAAACAGCCATTCAAACCCAAGCCATGACATTAATTTCACTTGTACTTGACTGATAAGTTTGTATGTTTTAGATCATGAGGAGAGGGTTGCTTTCTGTACACATTGTCTTTTACATCTCTTTGGTAAAGGTAATCTTGGTTCTTCTCATCTCATCTCAATCTGGCTTTGATTCCTGGATTGTGATACCTTAAAGAGCGGCATGGTGGCATAGTGGCCTTCTGCCTCCAGGGCCTTTCACCTCCAGGATCAGGGTTCAATTCCTACCTTGGGTATGTGTCCGTGTGCTGAGTGGGTTTTCTTGGAGTACTCTGGCAGATTAGGGTAATTGGTTTTTTTTAATTGCCTGTATACACGGTATAGAGAATGAGTGAGTGATGCCTTCACCCCTGTCCCATGGAGGTTCTTGGGGATGTCAGTGACAGTTTTGGGTTTGTCTTCATAGTTCTTACAGTGTTTCTTTTATCAGCTGATGTTGTTTTTATTGGCTGACCAATGCTTATGCAAGGGCTCTGATCAATTTTCCCTTCTGTGACATCTTAAAAACTTGGCTTGTCTGGGCTAAATGTTGGTTATAATTTTTAACCTAAAGAATCAAACTAAGAACAGACATTCAGACCTAGGCAACAAGAAACACCTGCACGTCACATGTTCCAATGTTTCTGATCACTTGAAAAATGTTTGGGTTTTAACCAAAGGTCCCATGTTCTAAGATGTTTAATACATCTGCATTTACATTCAAAAAATGGGAGCAAAAATTCTGATCTAGTGTCCCATTTTCATGATGAATAGAATTTCTTTGCCTTTCTGTTTAATACTTTACTGTTTAATACTTGTGGAGTGGAGACTGTATATACAACGTTTGTATGTTTTAGATCATGAGGAGAGGGTTGCTTTCTGTACACATTGTCTTTTACATCTCTTTGGTAAAGGTAATCTTGGTTCTTCTCATCTCATCTCAATCTGGCTTCCATGCTAAAGAAGACACATTCTACATTAAGTAATAAATGTACTGTGGACATTAATGTGTGAGGTCAAGGCAGGACAATAAAACAAGAGGTTAATGACTAATCATTGAACTGAACTGAACAACCTTTGCACACATAATCACTCTGAGTAAACGATAACCATATCATTGACCTTGCCAATACTTTACCATGTAAGGTGCCTGCAATTCAGAATTAAAAGTAGGGCACTAAATTCATTTACATTGGTATTGTTAGTAAATAAATTGTTGCCATAAAAAAAATAATAAATTCCAGGTGCACCAGTAATATTGCTATGGTCAAATTAAAGATTTAAACTGAGCTAAAGGTTAATCTATGATCTGAACTATGCTCGACAAGCATGATGAGGCTGGAAGATGATACAAAGTGCAACATTTCCTAGATAAGAATGGTATAAAGTCTCGTCTGACTCTGTTATGTTGGTGAATATTGTTCACTGAGCAAACTTTTTTTTTGCTAGATTACAAATACTACCAGTAAATTTTATTTCTTTCAGTACTCATCCAAAGTCACTAGTGGTCTCTTGTACTAGGTCATCATTGTATTTAATTGCAATAACAAGCAAGAATAAACAGGTTAGAAAAATTACCAAATAGGGTAATTGATATTTCTGAGGTTTAAGGCTATGTTGCATTGTGTGTACATGTCAAATGCTCAACATGATGGAATTTTGTCTATTCCTGATTAGTAAGTTTATGAAAGTTTTTTTAGTCACTGAAAAGGGGACTTGGAGCTTGTATGATTTCGTTGTTTTATATTATGAACGTTTTATACTGTGATGTTGTGATATCTGTACTTTGCTCTTCCTTGACTCATGCTGTAGCAAACATAAGAGAGTCTTGGCTTCATTTCCATGTTTGCTGCAACTGTGCCATTCTGCCAAGCTTACAGAGGAGGTTGCTAAACCAGCCAATGCCCTACTGATGTTGTTACGATAAGAGGGTGGAGCCCATATCCTTATTGCCAATAGGCTCTTCCAGCAACACCACCCTAAAACAAGGCTTGGGTATAGATTTTTTTATGAAGTACACACAGCCAATAGCATGTTTTGTGAACCAAACAGCTGGAGCTATCGTTTGCAGAATAAATGAGAGGCAACAAGAAACACCTACACATCACATGTTCCAATGTTTCTGATCACTTGAAAAATGTTTGGGTTCTAACCAAAGGTCTCATGTTCAAAGATGTTTAATACATCTGCATTTACTTTCAAAAAATATGAGCTAAAATTTTGATCTAGTATGATTTCGTTGTTTTATATTATGAATGTTTTATACTGTGATGTTGTGATATCTGTACTTTGCTCTTCCTTGACTCATGCTGTAGCAAACATAACGTAGTCTTGGCTTCATTTCCATGTTTGTGTTTGCTGCAACTGTGCCATTCTGCCAAGCTTACAGAGGAGGTTGCTAAACCAGCCAATGCCCTACTGATGTTGTTACGATAAGAGGGTGGAGCCCATATCCTTATTGCCAATAGGCTCTTCCACCAACACCACCCTAAAACAGGGCTTGGGTATAGAATTTTTTATGAAGTACACACAGCCAATAGCATGTTTTGTGAACCAAACAGCTGGAGAATCGTTTGCAGAATAAATGAGGGCCACATTAAAAATAAAATGTGCCCCAGCCTATATATCTGCTTCTTTGTGAATAACAAAAAATTGAGGCAGATATCGAAACTTATAGCCCATACACATAGAACATATTTGTTATATCCAGAATGATATACAGTGATAAACAATATATTTGCAAAATTTGAAATTAAATTCCCAAGTATTTTTATTAATTAAGAAATACATGGAAAAGTTATTTCCATGCTTCTGTGAACCGTATTGCATTAATGATCAATGAATATCTCACTAATAATCCTCATCGTTATAATTATATTGCCAACCTGCCAGCAATTAACTAACACAATATATGCTAACATTGGGCAATTGTCACCTTATTACAGCAAAAGGATAAAAGTCGAAGTTAGATAAATAATGAGAACTGGGTAATCATAGAAGGATCCCTGTGATGCTTCAGTAGAAATGCTACAGCGGAATGCAGTAGCAGCTGCAGGCTGGAGTGGGGTATCACTGCACCTCCCTCTCAGCACATTACTCCTTACAGTAGGGTGCAGCATCGACTGCTTCTCTCTTTTTACTCCTCTATAAATAACAGTTAGTCCCAATCCAGGCACACATAAATTTAACAGTTTTTAAATGTCACTGTACTGTATACACAGGTTTTTTTTGTTGCTTTAGTGTGCTTTAATCAGTTACTTGTAAGAACAGATGCAAGAACAGCATTTGCTTCAAAGGTTTCTCTTAACCTTAAAATACCTCTGTGCTCTTATAGCTATCAATTTAGGTCAAGGGGGTCTTAGCTCATCTTAGATTAGGTTAGCGGGTTACAAAATATATTTTTCCCTGTCTTTCTTTCTTTCTTTCTTTCTTTCATTTGAAAATGACAATATAAGTCATAAATAAAAGAAAATTACAGTATAAATATAGCGTATTCTAGTTCAATACATGCAGCTACATTCATGGAGAAGACTGCTGACTTGACAGCTGTCCAGAAGATGATCATTTATACCCTCCACAAGGAGGGTAAGCCACAGAAGGTAATCCTTAAAAAGGGCTGGCTGTTTGCAGAGTGCTCTATCGAGGAATATTCATGGGACATTAACGGGAAGCAGCAAGGATGACCGCAGCCTTAAGAAGATTGTTAAGGAAAGCTCATTCAAGATAGAACTTGGAAAAGCTTCACAAGGAGTGAAGTGAGGCTGGTGTCTTCAGGAAATGGGCTACGACTGCTGCATTCCTAGCATCAAGCCACTCCTCAACCTGAGACAATCTCAGAAACATCTTACCTGGGCTAAGGAGTCCAAAGTTCTCTTTTCAGATAAAAGTTCATTTTGAATTTCATTTGAAAATCAAAGGCCCAGAGGCTGGAGGAAGACGTTGTGAAGTTTCCACTGTTTGTGATAATCGTTTAGTGGTGGTCCACTGTGTTTTCATCTCCCCCAACCTGAACCTCATAAAGAATCTATGGGCTATTGGCAAGAGGTGGCCAACACCTGACCAAACAATACAAGCTGGAGGACGCTATCAAAGCCTGGTCTTCAATAATGCGTTAGCAGAGCCACAGGCTGATCGCCTCCACTCCAGGCCGCATTGAAGTAATTTATGCTGAAGGAGCCCTAACTAAGTACTGTACTTTGTGAATAAAAGGACATTTATTTATTGGAAATACTTTTTGGTTGATCTTAGGAAATATTCTAATATTTAAAAAAATTATTGAAATATTTTACTTAGTGTGCACTGACCTGGCTGCTAGTTTCTTACAATTCCTTCTGACATTTAGTCCTAGTAAACATTTGTTCTCTTAGGTTAGTTAGGATCACTACTTTATGTTGATAATGTAAAATGTCAATAATACTAATGAAAAAGATATTTTAGTTTTTGTTTCTTTCGTTACATTCCCAGTGGGTCAGAAATGTAAATACATTTAGTTAGAATTTGTTAATATTTACTTTAAATTGTTTGATTTGTGGCAAATGTTTCAGGTAGCTTTTGAAAAGCTTCTTACAATAAGTTGCTTAAATTTTATTCCTCCTAACATAACTGGTGTAACTGAGTCAGTCTTGTTTTATTGTGGATATAGATAACTTTGTACGTATTTCCTCCAGTGTCTTCACAGAGTCCTTTGCAGGAGCTTATGATGATGGCTGTGTGGTCCCATAGTGTTTATACTTGTGTAGGTTTGTTTTGTACAGATGCATGTGGGATCTTCAGGCATTTGGAAATTGTTCCCAAGGATGAACCAGACTTGTGTGGTTCAAAATTTTTCTGAGGTCTTGGCTGATTTTTCTTTTGATTTTTACATGATGTGAAAGAAAAAGGCACCTAGACTGAAGATAAGCTTTAAATTTTAATAAAATAATGTCAATTATCCTACCAGAAGCTTGTATAGCCATGACATCATTTTCTGGAATTTTCTAAGGTGTTTGAAGGCATAATCAACGTGTAATTTTTGGCACACTGGAATTTTGGATATAGTGAATTATAAGTGAAATGAAGTAGATGTCCAAAACTATGTGGAGTTAATGGCTTCAACCAAAGTGTATGTAAATTTCTGACTTAAACTGTATGTGGACCTTCCCCAAACTTTCACCTCAAACCAGTTGGAAGTTTAAAATTAAGTCTTATTAAATTAGCAAAAAGAGGACTAAATATGGAATGGCATGATCAGCAAGCATAATTGGGTGTGAATTGTCAGGTGTCCATTTACTTTTGGCCCAGCAATGTATTTTCAGTGACTGCTTAGCATTATACACTAGTCTTGAGCCACAAATCATGTGCAAATTGTATGATACTCTGTGATATGCAAATATTACATTTTAGAGATTTATAATTTATCCAAATGTTTGGGACATAAGAGACATTTGCTCCCGGGCATAAATGAAATACTGAACCTTCTAGCAACTTTTAAAGATTGGCTAGATCAAATGCTGTTGCAAGGCCAAACCTGCCTCTGATGATGAAGATATAAATTTGGCTTTTACTTTTGTGGCAAACAGTTGGCAGCACTGGACAGGTCAAGAATGGAAAAGAATGTCCTGTCACGAATGGAAAAGAAGACAAGTGTGATATAGCTGGGATCTTTTACAGGCTACCGACATGGGATAATTGTCATATTGCAAATTTGCACACTGGTCATATGTTACGCATTTCTTGTTTTTGTACTTCATGTTTCACTTATATTGCTGCTGTCATGTTGCGTCAGGAAGGGCATCCGCCGTAAATCCTGTGCCAAGTTGTTGTATAGATCAGATGGTCCAGTGTGGCAACCTCTTGATGGGAACTGCTGTAAGACCTGGAGCATATACTTCTCAGTATACAATTACACTTTGAATATTCTGTGTAATTTATAGATTTTTAAATATTTCTATTTTAATTATATTTTATATAAATCTGTAAATGTGTTGTTTTGTACATTCCATCCCAAATAAAATAAAATCATTTAATTTTATTTTTTATTGAAAAATCTTTTATAATCTTTTATCTTTTGTTTAATTGTATTATAGTGCAATATTCCTTTTATTGTAGTGAAATCTTTCTATTCTGTCCTATCTTTCTATTTTAGGTCTCAAACAGTCGTATAGCATTTCACTGCATATCATACTGTGTATGGTTGTGTATTATGACTAACATAATTTACATACACACTTAAGCTAATGTTTATGTATTCTGGTCTCTATATTTGTCCCTAATGTTATTTGTGTTTAATTGATTAAATAATTAAACAACAATTAATATAATTATTACTATTATACCAATTTATAGATGGTGCGTGGAGTAAACTAATATGTGCCACATTTTTTTCTTTTGCAATATCTTGATCCAATCTTCTTCTTTCTTCTTTGTCTTTCGGCTCTTCCCTTTCAGGGGTCGCCACAGTGAATCATCTGCACCCATCTAACCCTGTCCTCTGCATCCTCTTCTCTCACACCAACTAACTTCATGTCCTCTCTCACTGCATCCATAAATC
>JAQMYJ010000039.1:20006840-20033930 GCA_030014305.1 Clarias laeviceps
TTGATTTTGAGCCTCCCTTCATTCAGGGACACATTGTGAAACATTTTTAGTTTATGTCTCATGGTGTTGACTCTTTTTTAGTGTTCATACAAATATTTACACATTAAGTTTACTGAAAGTAAAAACAGTTGAAAGTCAGAAGACGTTTCTTTTTTTGCTGAGTATATTTGTTTAAGTGAAATGGCTTCAGCGGAATGACGTCATATCGGCTCGTGACCGTCTTCCAATCCCTCAATCAGTGCGATTGGTTTTGTCTGGCGGTTTCTCTGGTCAGTGTTTCTGAGTTTGATTAGGCTAGGTTGTACATCTGGAAGTGTCTTGCTAGACAGTGCATTAGCGTCAGGAACAGGTGAGTGTGAACATGTAACGCAAAAGGTAAAAAGTTGCTAAATCGTTTTCTTCTTACTGGTGAGACTCTTTGCACCACGGTAAAACGGAACAGTTAGAGCTTTCTTTTTTCGTTTTTCTTTTTTGCCATGTCCGGCTTTAGCACGAAAGCTAAAGCGTTGAATGAGCAGACGCTAGAGATAGTTAGTCTTAGCAAGTTAAAATGTTATTACAATACTTTTGAGAAATACACAGCTATAACATTTACAAGTTTTTTGTATTATCTTCATCCTTTTCTGACTGAACTGTAAGGTTGCTTAACTGAAGCGTCAGTTATATACCTATTTAGTTATTAGTTTTAGGGAGTAATTTTAGGTAGGGTTGCCAACTCTGAAACGTAAGACGGAGGGTTATTGATCATTAGTCTCTGATTTGGTCTCTGATCACGCAGAACAGGACAGAAAATCTGAGGTAGTGGAGGGATTTCCTTCTATCCACGGATAGTTTGCTTCCGTTTCATACAAATCAAAGTGTTTTAGTTGTCTAACCTGTAAAACAGGAGTAGGAGTAGCTCAGTGGTTAAAGCGTTCGACTACTTGTTTGGAAGGTCCCAGGTTCAAACCCCTGCATCGCTTTGATGAAGACTTTACAGAAGAATTCAAGCACGTTACACAGTGATGAGAGAAAACCTTTGAATGGGCCAAATTAAGTTTTTAAAGAAGGCAGTATGTCCATGAATTAAGATCTTGGCCATTAAAGGAGTTCCTGGGAGTCCAGTGTTTCAGGCGTGAAGCAGGCAGTCTGATCATGACTCCAGCATACTGAGAAAACTTTCAACCTTTATGGTCTCCAAGCACTAGTGAAACATTGAGATAAGTGCATTAGGGTAGCAGGGGTTTATATCGAGAAATAAAGCTAGTTTTCACTCTCATAACGGTTCTGTTATTCGGCAAAATCAAAAGTACGCCCCTCGTGTATATAATGGCATGTTGTTTTACTCTCATCCTGTGTGGAGCCACACATTTCCAGGTGATATGCGTATGTAATGCTTAAATGTTTTTATGTTTTCATGTTATTCTTTAAATATAATTAAATCACACAGTAATGCATAATCCATACCATTCACAGTGGAGAACACTGAGGACACTACATTTATAATTTTAAGAATTGCCTTTTTCATATTTCAGCATCTCGCACCCATTTATTTGTAAAGTGTACATGGACTTCAAGTTCCTTAAACCTTTAAAATGGCTCAAGAGAATAACCACACAATCTATATATCAGATAAGAAAAGATTTCTTGAAATTTAACAGGAAGTAGTTTATTCAGAGCATAGTGGTGTTTTTTGGGCCTGTGTCTGTATCTGTATTACTGTGTGAGAGTCTGTAAAAAGGGCATGTACATGGCCATGTAAAAAGGAGCGCAAAAGAAGCAAAAGGTTCTTGCTCCTAAAATATTCATTCTTTCATTTTTGTTTAGTATAAAATGCGTAACTTTTAACATAGAAAGTCTATAATTGCAAATGTATTTGGGCTGCTGACAGTTGGGTTCCATGTTTCATTCATATTTACGTATTCATTTGGAAGCTTCTTTAAACAAAATAGAAGAAATACGATCCTCAGAGCTCAGAAACCAGCTACCAGATTAGCCTTGTACAGTACAATCAATTAGCAAGGAGTAATTTACACAATTGCTGGCAATATCATGTCTTACTCACACAGAAGAGGTAACTGTTTTTTTTTTTTTTTTAAATTAAGAGGCGAATAGCATATGCTGTTTTAGTAGAGTGACCGTATAACCTATCAGTCCCCTTCCTCGTATGAAACCGTTACTACAGTAGTGTTAATGAGATTATTAGCTGGTACAGCAAACTATAACTTTGAGGAATGTAGCTTTTGGTTTCAAATATGAAAGCTCATTAAATGAAAAAGAAGGGCAGAGATATAGAGGGTCAAACCACATTTATTATTTTTACTTTTTTTTTTACTTCTGAATGGATAGATATACTAGAGCTTTACACAATCTGTGTTTTTATGTAGGGTTTTTTTTTGTAATTGGAAATTGTAGTTGTTTTTGAAATAAAATAATTTTGTTCTTTGCAGAATTGTCTCCTTGAGGCTTTTTATATGGCAAACAATGTTTTGCTAAACTCAAAGCAGAAGCTACCAATGGCCTTTACACAAGTACAGCCTGTGTGTTTATCCCAGTTTCTCAGAAGAAGAAACTGTATCTCTCATTCCAGTAATTTTGCTAAGAATCACGTCTATCGTTGCACCTCCTTTGTTCTGCAGCTCTACAGCCAGCTACCCTCAGCATCAAAAAAGGATCTTCAAATTTTAATAAATAAAATTCACCCCGAGTATCAGACACTAAACTTTGTTGGACGCCAATCTTCCTTTAAGTCACTTACTTCTATTAAAGCTGGCACCTTTTGTATGTATTCAACAAATCGGCCAGAGGATGAGAGCAGCCAGGCCACCATCTGTAGATCTAAAGGTACTGCTTCAGCCTGCTCAATAGTGCTTCCTCTGCATGTGCTTTCATTACGGTGTGGTTTAGTTTAGCAGATGATGTAACAGTTTACAAAAAAAATGTCTGAAGTCAGTTTGTTCAGATATGAGAGAAATTTAATTGTTTGGTTAAAAAGCAGGAAAGTTTAGTCTGGATTTTAGTGAGCTTGTAAATGTAAATTGTACCAGTTCAATTTAAATACATTTTACTTATATAGGTATTTCAACTATGGACATTAACTTAAAGCATCCTTACAGAAATCCGGATATGCAATTCAAATTAAATTTTTTTTTTAAAGTTGATCTGTAATAAGCAAACCAGGGGTGACGGCAACAAGGTAAAACTTCCTGAGGTGACTGGAAGAATTCATGAGGGGAAACCTGACAGGAAGTTGTACGAGTACGATTTTTAGTTTAGTTTTAGTAGTTTTTTTTTTTTTATTTAAAAACTATCCAACTGAAATGAGGGTGAACTGTTTTTAACCAAATACCATATTAAGGCTAACAAAAGAAGAACATCCATATCCATCTTTAGGCTGTCTAATTGCTTAATTGTCTTGTAGTACTTCGGAGTAGCATGTAAATATTGACAGAGGTACCTGTGATCGAATAACTAAAAGGGAGAGTGAGAAGGTAAAGTAGACATGAAAGATTTTCTTTTTATTATTTAATGCAAAATTTCTTGGCAGCCGGTGTAGTGTTGATAAGACTAGGAGTGATGTGGTAATATATTCTGGGCACTGTTGCTGGACTAACTGAAGCTTGTTTAGTCACCTACTGGAGACTAGTTCAAGTAAACCTAGCATATGTTTTTCTGTACAAGTTGAAAGAAGTTGCTCAGCATGCTGCATCTAATGTTCTTTACATATTCCTTAACTTCTTTAATCCTTTTTCATATCTGGCTTTGTGAAAACCATCTGACTGGTCTTGCTTTGTCTTCTTACTTCAGCACCATCATCCACCGTGGAGCTGAGGGCAGCCATTGTGGACATGTGGTCACTCAGCCTTGGAGCTGTGGGTGCTGCCGTTGTTGGCTTAATTCTGGCTAACACAGATTTTTTCCTAACCCAGCCCGAGTTTGCTACTCTAGAGTATTTGGGGGATGCTGACCTCAAAACCATTGAAGGAGGTAAGCAGGATTTTACCTTTTTCCACACATCAATAGTGAATAATTCAATTCAACTTTATTTATTGAAATAACGCTTTTAACAATGGTCATTGTCACAAGCCATGACAAAATCTGTGGCAAAAATGCTTGGCTAAATAAACGTGGTTTTAGCCTAGACTTAAACACTTAGACTGTGTCTAAGATTTGAACATTAATTGGAAGGCTATTGCATAAAGTTGGCGCTTTTTAAGAAAAAGCTCTTCCCCCTGCTGTAGTTTTAATAATATGTTGTACTGACAAGCAGCCTGCATAGTTCGATTGAAGTAGGCGTGGCAGTTTGTAAGACACTAGCAGTTCACTCAGGTGCTGTGGATCGAGACCTCAATAGAAATATTTTTAAATCAATGCAAAATTTTACTGGGAGCCAATGCAGTGTGGATAAGATAGGGGTGATATGCTCGTAACTTCTGGTTCTATTTTTTCTTGCTGCTACATTTTAGACTAACTGGAGCTTGTTTATGCACTAAGTTTAAAATCAGAAAGTAAGGCATTACAGTAATCTAACCTAGAGGTGAAAAGCATGAACAAATTTTTCTACATTGTTTAGTGGCAATATATTTATCTTGCTTACTTCTAGCTGCATGTGGTTCTAGCACCAGTACTTCTGTCTTGTCAGGATTAAGCAAAAGGAAGCTAATAAGCATCCAGTCCTTCCTTTTTGCCAGTACTATTTGTTTGAGAATGATATATTTGAATGAAAGCCAAAAAGGAGAGAGAGAGAGAGAGCGAGAGAGAGGAAAACATGTGTAACCATAGAGCTGTCTATATTGGTTGTGCTTGATATTGCTCAATGGTCTCGTTGGCAAGTCAGAAACTAATTCCCTGTGGCACAAACCAAATAATTGGCAAAATACTGGTGTTTGTATTGCCATGACTGAATCTTGTGCACTGAAGGTAGGCCAGCTTTAAAGGCTACAGGTTGACAAGATTACGATCTTAATCAGCTTTGGCTATTAGAGCGTACAGATATGATGTACATAAGATTAGATGAAGATTTTAAATTAATGTTTTACTTAATATATGGTTATCAAAGATGCTTATTTTATTCATGGGAAAATGCTTGAAATAGGGTTAAGCTCATGCCCTGGTCTTGTATAAGAACTTGTTTACATAGAGATATACATCTGATCACTTTTACTTGCAGCATATATGAATTAGGATTACAAAGAACAAAAAAAAAACTCCCTTCTTATTTTTTAATTTTAAAAATATGGCTAATGGTGAAGCAGTAATCATTCAGCTTGCTCATACTTGGGTTTTCTTTGAATCTTTGAGCATTATAATGGATGACATAGACAGATGGGCATGGGTTTTTCTGTTGATTTAAAAAAATCCACTGCAACACCATGTTGGGGCTTTTATGCTTTATGAAATAATGTGCATTTTTATGCATTTAGATGAGAAGGCATTTAAAGCGCAAACTCTGTGGGAGACGTCAGGAGCAGTGATCATGGCTGTACGGAGGCCTGGATGATTTTGGTGCAGAGAGGTAGGTCTGAGCTTGTAAGCTTGTATTCTAGTTTAGTAAAGAAAGGCTTTCTCATTGCTGGTATGCTTGGTGTACTGTCTCTCTGCAGGAAGCCGCTGAGCTATCCTCTCTGAAGCCCCAGCTGGAGAAGCTTGGGGTTCCTTTGTACGCTGTGGTCAAAGAGACCATCGGTACAGAGGTGCATGATTTCAAACCACACTTTGCTGGCGATGTCTTTCTGGATGAGAAGGTTAGAAAAGCTGATGTCTGTCTTAAAAAAAGGAACATCTGTACACTTGCTCATTAATGCAAGCCGCCAATCACGGGGCAGCAGTGCAATGCCTAAAATCATGCACTGACAGTTTCAGAGATTCAGTTAATATTTACATCAAATTTCAGAATGGAGGTAAAATTGTGACCACTGTGGCTTTAACTGTGCTATGGTTGTTGATGGCAGATAGGCTGGTTTATTTGATTTCACACACAGTTAATATCCTGGGATTTTCACACACAGCAGTCTCTAAAGTTTACACAGTGAAAAACATTCTATAAGTGAGGGGGTATGTGGGTTAACACATCTTGATGAGAGATCAGAGGAGACTGGTTTGAGCTGACAAAGTTTATAGAATAATCATTCTTTACAACTGTAGTGAGCAGAAAAACATCCAAGCATGCACAAAATATTTCATCTTAAATTGGAAGAGCTACAAAAGCAGAAGACCACTGGTCTATCGACCAAGAACAGGAATCTGAGGCCATCATGGGCACAGACTCGAAGAAGATGAACAGTGGAAAAAGACCTGATTTTGTTTGTCCGTCTGTGCCCATGATTGCCTCAGATTGACTTTTTAATATTCTTTCTGGCAGCTTGAAGCAATCTCACTCCAACAGTAATGTCACGGTTATAGTCACAGAGATCACACTTTCCTCCAGTATGACATTTGATGTGAATATTAGCTAGAGATAGGAAAACATATCATGATTCTTTTGTTACATATCATGATTATGTTGTTTGGCAATTCATGTATCGCTACACTGCCTCCCAAAATATTTTTTTAAGAATATTTTAATTTATACGTTTGGATTTGAAGTGGAAAAAATTTTGCCATTACTTTATAATCCTGTAGGTGCTAAACTCTTAACTCTTCATCCTGAACTCAGCATCCTGTGTGGTAGGAGCAAACTGTTTGCTAAGTTTGTTCAGGTTTGTAACAAAATCTTTTTTAAAAATGCTAATATTGATTTGGGACATTTCTAAAATTGTGATGCTAACAGAATTGCCATACAACTCAAATCAGCACTTGCGTCCTTTTTATAATATCTCATAGGAGGGTCCCTGGTCATTCCCATCTCTAATATTAACTGAATATTAATATTAACCTGTGTCTGTATGATTTTATGCACTGTACTGCTGCCCCATGACTGGCTGACTGGATAACTGCATGTATGAGCAGGTTCACAGGTTTTTGTGTGGACAGTGAGTGGTGTATCACCATGTATTGCTTTCATTTTCTGTAGAAAGAACAATACATATACATTTAATATGTTTTACATATGCTTGCAGCGAGTGTTCTATGGTCCTATCCAGAGGAAAATGGGTTTTCTTGGTTTCATTCGGCTGGGAGTTTGGCAGAATTTTTTCCGAGCATGGAGGTCAGGTTACCAGGGAAACACGCAGGGAGAGGGCTTCATCCTGGGTGGGGTGTTTGTCATTGGATCAGGCAATCAGGTAACTTTATTAGGACAATTTATGTTATGGCCAGGAATTTATACCTGGTTACAGAGGCATGATTCATTCATTTTTTTTTTTTTTTTTTTTTTAAGGGCGGACAATTACATCCATGGTATTGTCACATAAAATTGACATTGTTTATACTAATTTATAGATAGATTAAATCTACAAAGGAGTATGTACAGAGTTGACTAAAATGTATATATTATAATATATTATATTATAACTGTGTATTAATTTTTTGGCTGACTCTGTATAAAGGAAATTTTTTTATATGAAATAAGTTGATTCTACTCTCGTCCTCATATATCTGAGATTAACGCTCCCACCCTCACCTTCTCCTTTTTTTTTTATTTTTTTTTTTTATGCCTTTCTGTCTCCTGCTCTCCCCCATAACTCGAGCCAACACCACACCTGGTTCATCTCTGGATGAACACTTCTCTAACTTCCAGTCTTTTGTTCTTTAGGATTTTACAATGTTTTATGTTCTTTGTTGTAACAGATGTTGATGGCACAGGCGTTTGGTCAAACATAAAAACTCTAACTTTTGCTTAAAAAAACAACAAAACAGAGACCTTAAACTTTACACTCTGTACTTGCATTCCAATTTCAAATATTTTTATATTTCAAATATTTAAATCTATTATTTGTCTGGGATTCTGTAGTAAAATAACTTGATAGCAATGGACAACAAGCCAACACTAACATTAATCACTTATAAGTTAATCACTGATGCCAAAGAGACTTTGCAAACAGAAATTCTGAAGCTGTTAGTAATTTATTTATAAGCACATTTATTAGTCATACTGTTGTCATGTCATGAGTTGAGATTGGTTGTTTATACCACATTTATCTGCTCATAATAGCTCTGCAAATGCCCTAAAAAGATAAAGGGTGTCTGTGTGCACCAATCAGACTTCAAATGAGAATATAAAAAAGTGTTTTAGTAAAGCTAGTAAAACAGCAGAATTGAACAGTTTCTACAGCCATTAAATGTTGAAGGGTGTACAAATTGAAGGCGCATGACACCTCTGCCTGACCATCACACCCTCATGAGGACTTTAATACAGTATTTTTACTCTTTGGCCTATTAAAATAATAAAAGTAATCAAAGACTCTTCTGTTTAATTTTCTACTTTTCTGCTGTTCACAGGGAATTCTTCTGGAACACCGGGAGAAGCAATTTGGAGACAAAGTCAGCAATGAGTCCGTTTTGCAGGCAGCTAAGAAAATAATAGTTCAGAAATAGTATGCTTGATCTTGTTTGAAGATTATAATCAGGTTACTCAAACACAGTGAATCTAAAACATTAAATTTTTCAATCGTTATTTAATCTAGTCTTAATTAATTTAATGCTGTCGATGATTAGGAGAGCACATGGCCTGCTGAATTGACACATAGGCATAATTTCCCAGACAAAATAAGCATGTCAGTAGTGATTACAATTGCATCATTTGCACTATTCAGGTACATGATTCTCTTCTAGTGTGTTTTGCACTAGAAGTTGTTTTTCTGTTGAGCATTTCTTCATTCAGTCAGGTTCTCTTCACTGTTTGCTGCATGGCTGCTGCTAGGTTTGTTTGTTTTAATGATGGTCTGACTCGAAACTCCTTAGTGAATGATCAGATCTGAAGCCTAACATGCGATCCTGCTCACCAGCTTAGGGTTAGTGGACAGTCAGTGATCCTGAAAATGAAGCATGCTATTTACAATAAAAACAGTGTCATTAAAATGTGTTGACTTTTCTTTGTATCTGAGAAGCTGAAAGATAGAATGTGTTGAAAAGAATAAATTATTGCCAAGTGTCAAAAAAGGACTCATTAGTGAGTAGTGCCACCGTTCTTCTTGATAACTTCAAACGCGCGTTTTGTCATGCTTGATGCAACGGTTTTCAGGAATCTGGTGGGAATGTTGCTCCATGTGGTAACGAACATCTGTTTTTGTAAACTTCCGTTGCCATCCATCCTCAAACATTCTCAAGGGGCTTTATATCAACATGCAAAATGGTCCAGAAGTGCAACGTTATTATCGTGGAAGAAGTCCTTTGTCAGGTGGGTGTTGTGAACTGCAGCATTGTCCTGTTGAAAAACCCAGTCATTACCCCACAGACGAGGGCCCCCAGTCAAGAGGGATGCCTGCTGCAACGTGTCCACATAGCCAGCCGCAGTTTGACGCCCTGCATAACATAAAGCTCCATTTTCCCATTAAAGGAAAAAGCACTTCAGATCATGACGGAGCCTCCTGCATTGTGCTGCGTAGAAAACATCTCCAGTGGCATCTTCTTGTCATGCCAGTAGCGTTGGAAGCCATCAGGACCATCCTGATAAAATTTTCCTTGTCTTTCAATGTTGCAATGTCCCATGTTTGGTACTCCCTTGCAAATTCCAAACAGGTAAGTTTGTGGTGTGGGAGGAGGCGTGGCTTTCGAAGAAGTTTTTCTTCTTTAAGCCCTTCTCTCGCAGATGCCGTCTTATGGTTATTGGGGTGCAGTCAGCATAAGTAAAAGGATTTCTATTTTTGAACAGAAATCAAATGGTAGACCCAAAAAAAAAAATTCACCTGCACTGAGCTGGAGGATCCGACGGGCTACCCGTGAAGAGACAGGCCGATCCTTGACCCAAATTAAGTCCTGTGTTTTCACTGATTTCTGTTCAAAAATAGAAAGCCTTTTTGCTTTTGCCATCGGATCATGACAGTGTGACTGAAAGACAATGACATTAAAGCCATATTTTTGCACAGATTTTAACTTTTAAACGCTATGGTCTTTAACTTTTGATCAGCTTATGACCAGCCTGTTTGAGTTTAAATGCAGTTTTAAGTTGTAATAAATTGCCTAGTTTATTTTTTGTCTCTTGCTCTTGTTCCTTTTGTTTTTTTTTGGCATTTTGAAGAAGTACTTACAACCTTGTTACGATCCACCAGTGCAAAGTGTAAATACTTGTAATATTTTCCCTGGTCTTAAGATTTTGTGTATTTTAAAATATGAAGGCCATAGTGCACTGACCTAAAAACTCAAATCATCTTTAGCTTTGATTAGTGCACAATGTGGTGGTGATTCATGCTTGAAAATGATTCCTAATGCTCCCAACACCCTTTCCAAATTTTAATCCTGGATCTTACCTGTGAAATCAGAAGGAAAACTTATTAATCGGATAACCGTTCAAAACTCCATTTTATTGTCACATAACGCTGCTGAGAGTAGATTCTCCAATTGAAGTAACCCCATATCATAACCCTGTCTCCAGAGGCTTATACAGTGGCCACTGTACATGCTTCTCTTTTTGCCCTGATGCACCCCTTGCTCTGGAATAGGGTCAATCTGGGCTCACTGGCAAATGATCTTTTTCTATTGCTCTATTTGTTTCTTTCTGTTGATTTTTTTTTTTTTTTACTCACCACACATAATTTTAACATTTTCTTTGCTTGATACGAATAATGTGGCCCTTCTAAACATTTCAGAACTGCAACTTTGGCCAAGAAGTGTAAAAACAGAAAATATAATATGTGACTATTAAAGAAAATACAGTATTATGGTACCTGCCTGTGTTTATTTTTATTTGGCAGGACAAATTCAAATTTTATAAGACAGAAACCTCACATCTTCAAGAATTTTCCAAAGGACCAAACAGAAGATATTGCAATACTTGTGCTATAATTTTATTAATCAGGAGGTTAGTTACATACTATGTCTGTTTACAGTACATTCACATAGAATAATTCTGAAGGCAATGTGTTTCAGAAAGCACTTATTTCTTAACATACTTTCTCAGTGTTGCAACACTAGTGTTGGATTCAAGACATTTTGTGGAATTCCAAACCTAATTCTATGATCTGCGTTTAAGCTAATAATCTGCTCTGAAGTCAACAAGCTAAATTGACCACATTGCTTTTGGGCATTTAACACAAGTGAAAGACATGAAGAAAATAAAAAGGAAACACTGCAAAATATGTTAAAAACATCCACAAAAAACACTTCATAAAACTATCACCTGACTACAATACTTTACAAACTATATTTGATCTTGTGCTCAAAATGCAATAGGATTTCCAGAGAGGTGTTCTTAATATCATAATAGGGTTACGGTTACATTTTTGGTACATCAGTACAACCACATCCAGAGACACAAAAATAAATAGTTTTATGTTGCATCCATGGCTTATTTCTGAACTGTATCAGCACAAAGACTTTATATCCCACTGACATTTCTAAATAAATATATATTTCAGTAAATGTTTCACATGTACTTGTATTTAACTTTATATAATTTAAGGGTACAGTTTGAACTAAAACAATATTTTAGAATAGTTGTGTGTGGATCAGTCATGTATGGTGTCATGCCAGGAGTATACTTCTCTCCAGGGAAAAAACCTAAACAAATCATTTTATACCTGTGCCACTGCCAATGTCGAATTAAAACAATGCCAGGCTTCAATGAGTGTACAAAATGTAAAATTTCTGTTCTGGCTAACATATACATGTACACAGTCAGCCAAAAAAATGTATATACACTTCAGGAAAAGAAAAATAGTATGATGTATATTATATTAATATAATATTAATAATATTATCATATACATCAATAAACCTAGTATTAAAATTATTTATACAAGTTTTTTGGCTGACTGTATTATATACAGGACTGTGCAAAAGTCTTTGGCACCATATTATACGCTGTACCAATTTGGTTATATATGTTTATCATGTCTGCATAATTATGTACAAAATCATTCAGTATTTCCATAGAAAAAGTAATATTCATACTTAAAAAGTAATAAATAAATAACATTACAGGAGAATATATGCATGGCTGTAAAGAAAAAATATATATAGTACAAGACAGACCAGTTTTCAGATGGAAACAACCAGAAGAACTCATTCTCCAGCAAGCTCAGTAACAGCTGTTTTCTTATAAAACTGCACAAATCTGTGTCTAAAACTCCTGATTTTAAACAATGGGTTTTCACTCCAAATATTGACTGTTTATTTTATTACTCTTTATAGAAGTTTATTTTATGCAGAAATGTTTTCAAAAAGCATCTTTTGCTTATGCATTATTTTTGTATGTGCCCAAGACCTTTGCACAGAACTATAAGTAAAACAGCTGTTAGGTTTTACTGAGCCTGCTGAAGAATATGAGTTCTTCTGGTAACTTTGTCACACTCGCCCCTTTCTAATTTTATGCAAATCCCCGAAACGTACATTAGGTTTTTTGTTTCCATCAGAAAACTGGTCTGTCTTGTTCAATTTTTTTTTCTTCTTTACAGTCGTGCATATATTCTCCTGTAATGTTATTTATTTATTCATTTTTAAGTTATCTATGGAAATACTGAATGATTTTATACATAATTATGCAGACATGATAAACGTATATAACAAAATTGGTACAACATATAATATGGTACCTAAGACTTGTACAGTACTGTATATATTCTGGTCAAAAAAAGAAACTAAACATTTTACACATTACTGTATAAACCGTATTGTATAAAACTTTATAGTTTTGACAGTCGATCCACAAAAGCAATCTACAATCATAATATAACTTTAACAATAAATACATGGACCACTCAACTCGTACTACACAGTTAAAACAGCACCAGGCCCAGACACACGCACTGACTCAACATACAACTGATCACCAACTAATCACCAAAATGTTAAAATCTGGACGTTTACAGAGAATGTGTTTAGATCTCAACTTTCCCATCCTTTTCTATCCAGAGTCTATTAGGGCAGTGCTGCAAAGGTCGTAGGGGTTAAGAGCACTTCCATAGTGCACACACGGGAGCATATAATAGTTCGAAATATTTCTATGACTCAAAACTGATGACTATTCCTTGTAATTGAAAACTGTTGACAGATGTTTGGTCTGGAAAGTTAGGAATAAATATTCTCGATCTAAAAACCCTAACAAATCAAGTACTCTTGCAAACAATAATAAATAATGATAAATAGAATTTACATGATAAAACTATTTGGGACTGAATATAATAGCACATAAGTGGTCGGTCATCATAAATGCAACAGAAAAAAACATCATCATATCATCTGCTTTAGGTACACGTCAATCAGGATTGCATATCATCTCAAAGGAAAGTGCAGGTTTGACAACACACCGTTCTTTTTAAACAAAAACTAACAAACTAAAAAAAAAAAAAAAAGAAAGAAAAAAAAATTTTACTCTTCAAGTTGTGTCCCCTGAACTTAATTACAGCCTGTACTTTACAGACTGTAGTTTGGACTTTGGAAAAAGTCCCCTACAGGCCCTTGTTGAAATAAACCACGGTTGTGTTAGGACTGCTCTCTCGTATCCTCTCCTGAAGCTCAGGCTCCAGCCTGCTCACCTTCATAGAGCTACACACAGATACACAAAACCATCACCTCTGCACTCAGGGATACAAACAGCCTAATGGACATTGACCATCTTTTGAAATAAAGAAGAAATTTGTTTAGGGCAAGCATTTACCTCTTCTGTGGGAACAGGGCACAGCACAACGGAGTAGCGAACACCAGACTACCAGAGTGGAAACACACAAATTTAATGAGCTATGATCCAATCACTTCACTGCCACTGATAAAGAAATCATTATTAATGAAACTCACCATATTCCCACAAGCCCGACCTGTACTGGGGCATTGAGCACTGGGAAGCGCTGGAGGGAGAGAGAGATACGAGTTTCACATGTTTTACTGAATACAACACTGATAAAAGTCCAGTTTTGGTCAGATTATGCATCAAAGTTAGCAGCTTCATGTCCTGCCCTACATACAGTATTCTTGTTTTTAGCCTCTTATTTGCCATCGTACATTGTTGCATAATTTTATATGGAAACAAGTGGTGGTACTGTACAAATGTGTGACAAGCATCAAAAATTAAACAACCCTTATCAGATACACCAGCACGGCAAAGACTGGTGACCTACCAGCAAAACATTAAGGTCACTGTGACTTTACCTTCATGAAAGCTTTTTTCTCCAAGGCATTCATGATTACAGGAGGAATAGCTGTAAAGAGAAAACAGAAAAAAATGCACTTCAGAAAAGTCCATAAATGTTCTTGGTCGGCAATCATTATTTTAATTATGCATTCTTGACTACAGCCTGTAAAAGCTGAGATGGCCATGTGGCTTACATGTACATTAAATTGCACTAGATTACACTGCTGAGTCCTTGTAAAATATCCATCATTAAACTATCGATCATCCAAGAGTGTTAGTCCAAAGGCTTTTGCTCACACTTGCTTTATTCCCCCAGGCCCGATCAAGGCCCGATCCTTGATTACAACATTGGAAGGAAAATGAAAAACGGTTCAGGAGCTTTACCCATGGCTGGCACTGCCATGCCGATTCGAGACACCACCACCTGTACAATGGCCTGCTGAGCAGCACTGGCAGACTCTCCCAGGCGATTACCCTCCTCATCAGTGACAGGAATGCCGTACTTCAGTTCCCTAAACGAAAGAAATAAATGTTGAATGCTTTCCACACATGCTGCTGCGCATAAATACTTACGATTCTTGGAGTAAATAATCTAAACCCACCGTTGTCTCATGAAGGGAATGTTAATGCAGTTTGCCGCTGCCACTGCAGCAAATGGAACAAACCGCCCGATAATAGCTGGCAAGTGCTGGACAAAAAAAAGGGGGAAAAAAGGTAATTTATTAGACCCTAAAGTATGAAACTTTTCATAAAAGTCATAAATTAATAGTTTATTGCCCAAGAATTACAGTTTTAAATGTTATTTCCCAGAAAATAAAGATTTGACTATCATACAGTTAAAGGTAAGATGATTATCATTTTAGATGTAGCAAGTTCATTACATTTACATCTACACCCAAGACATCTTTGAATGTATGAGATAAGAAGTGTTCCGTATTGCACATTAAACAAAAACAAGCAAAAAAACCAACCAAAAAAAAAAAGCACAAGTTATATGTGATGTGGAAAAATTTAAATGCTCACCTTGGTAAGGGACTTGAGGCCAAGGGCAGTCACTACAGCCCCAGTTGTGGCACTGACATAGGCTGCTCCGAGCTGACTGCAAAAGCCAAGCGCAAAGGATAATGTTAAATAGAAGGTGAAAACATACAATATTAAATTAAGCATTTCAAAACAATATAGGTAGAGTTCAGCAATTTACAATAAATTTTTAGGCAAAAAACACAGTTTGTGATTTCCCATCCCCTTTATACCATCATGAGTATACACATCCCATAATTGATTATAGGTGCTAAACCATGTAGTGTGGGCCGAGGTGCTGTATTACATAACAGTGGGTAGGAGGGTTTAATCAATATGTTCTTACTTGACAGTGAGTGGTGCATCTCCACTGCGGTTTGTGTAGTTGACGATGGCGTTAAAGGACTGGTTGACCCACTGCCAGAACACAACCGCTGGAGTTGTCCTGATTAAGAGGAAAAAATTAACACTGAAGGATTAAAAACAAAAAAGTAAAAAAAAAATAAAAAAAAACTTGCAATATATAGATGTGTGTAATATGTGGTATTCAATAATATCCCATAGATAAAACTTAAAAAAATTAATTATAAAATCCTACTGTAGGTGCTAAGAATAATTCAGTCAGAGCTACAATGTTTTCATTTAATTATGACAGTTCTCTGGTAAAGGTAACCCATAAGATAATAGATGGAGTACAGTTCAGATTCATAAACAAAATATACATGGAATGCAGACTGACTACTGACGGCATTATTCGTCTCACTTCCCTTTATCTTGAAACTTCTTATATAGATCAGTACAACATGCCATAAGATTGTTACACCACAGCTCTGTGCAAATAGCAGACTGAGAAATCAGAGACACAACAATTTCACCCACAATGATCACGTGGTTTTATCCTCACAAGCTAGTCCCATCTAGCTCAGTACTACTGGAATTAAAACAAGTTACAAGTCAAACACTTAAAGATCAAAATGACATCATTAAACGTCAAACTATTATTGAGCTTGCAGTAACATATTGTATTGAGTGCCATATGGCACATAAAAAGGGAAGCAAGTTGGATAAATTGTCTTTCTACTTACAACACATAAGCACAACACCCTTACCTATAAAATGTGAGCATGCAGCCTGTGATGGTCATGTTCATTGGCACTTGTGCAGACATGCGACCAATCAGCAGCATCTTCTCACCCGTATCAGGATGGAAGGCAGAATCGTAGATGTATTTGGCTCTCCATAGCTGATCCTCCGTCAGGCCTGGTCTCACAATTCCATTCCTGTGTAGGAGGACACAGCAGTTGGTTATTTTAACACCTCAACACTTACAAGTGCCACCAACTGCTTCATACAGAGATGTTATTTACGATACTACAAATTACATACTGTAGCTAAATATCTTACACTATGGATACTCTACAATTATGTTGTTACAACAGTAATTGTACTTCAATTTGCTCAATTGTACTTTTAACAGCACAGTTGAATTTTAAGTTCTGATTGGTTAAAAAATCTTGATTCATTTTCTGCAACATCTGCTCTTATAATACTTCTGGCTGAAAGGCAAAATCGAAGTTTATATTAATGCGCTGGGTGGAACACACATCCTATATGGCTAAAAGTACATAAAGCGAACACCTGACCATCAGACCCATCAGGTTCCGCCATAAACTGCATAAAGTTTAAAGCACACAATTGCATGGTTTGAATTTGTATGCTATGGGATGACAAGTCCCCTTCACTTGAACATCATAAAATGTAATAAAAAAATGGTCAATAACTATAATGTGCTCTTCTTCAGCAAATAAAAATATCAGTGCTAGTCAACTGCTTTTGGTACAATAATATCCATTTCAGGGCATCCGGTGTGCCCTAATGTAACCCCCTGCTGACCTGTAATCTTGCACAATGACTCGCGCATCCTCCAGAACCTCATTTGAGAGCAGCACGTTTCTTGGGTCCGTCACCATGAAGAAATGTCTGGCTCTGCCCATAAATGTATTCTGGTCCCATTGTGGCTCCTTAATGTTGATGTTCAGTGGCAGATCCCCGGACATCCTTCCTCTTCTACTTTCTGTTCATGAGAAAGACAACATGTGATGCTGACTCATGTCTTTATGTTATGCAAAGAGACTGCTCTCTAAAACTGATCAGCCATAATATTTAAACCACTGACGGGTGAAATAAATAACATAAATAAACATAATTATCTACTTTCAACAGAACATGTTAAGGGGTAGAATATAGGCCTAATACCCTGTACATCACCTGACCCCTGTACATCACCAAATGGGGCGACAATGGGCACTTGTGTATCAGGACTAGAATATGGAGCAATGGACAAAGTTGGCCTGGTTTGAAGAATCTTAGTTTTTTAATTTACATCATGTGGACAGCCAGGAATCTGTGTGTTGGTTACCTGGGGATGTTTTTCCTGGGTAACCTTGGGTCCTGGCATTCATGTAGATGTTATTTTCACATGTACCACCTACTAAAACATTGTTGTAAACCAAGTACATGCCAACAGTAATCCCTATTTGGCAGCAGCATCTTTCAGCAAGATAATGTGCCTGCCATACTGCAAAAAAGGAACGGTTTAAAGAACATGACAAAGGGGTCAAGGTGTTGACGGGGCCGCCAAATTACCCAGCTCGCAATCGGATCGAGTATCTGTGGGATTTCTCTGGACAAACAAGTTCAGATCCATGGAGACCCCACATCACAACTTACAGAACATTAAGGATCTGCTGCTAAGCTCTTGGTGCCAGAACCCACAGAAACCCCTCAGAGGTCTTGTGGAGTTCATGTCCAAGGGTCAGAGAGCTGTTTTGGCAGCACAAGAGTGTACTTCTTAAAAGTAAGAAAATACAGATGTTTGTCTTGCCATTTCAGACAATCTATAAACACAGAACAAATCAGCAGTTTTCCTGTGCTTGAGACATCAGAAAAACCGTGAGACCTTCATTGACACTCGTTTCCTACTAACACAAGTAAGGACAATTCATAATTCATTTTAAAAACTCACAGTGAAATCTAAGAATTGTCAAATAATCATGTTCGTAGCTTTAAGTAAGCCTTCGATCCGGGTTAGATTCCTGCCTCTGTGTGCATATCAGAATCAGAAAGAGCTTTATTGCCAAGTACATTTGCACATACAAGGAATTTGTTTTGGTAACAAAAGCTTCCAGAGATGACGACACCACACATAACACGAAGCTAAGCGAGACAAAAAGCAACAAAAATAACTAAAACTGCTAGGTACTGTATTAGCAAAATATCTGCAGCTGCGCTAGCCAACTACAATTATCAAAATGATATTTCATTTCATGTTATTGGTGCTGCAGCTACTAAATGCTTTTCACGTTTAAAGTTTAGTTTAAAGCTAAGGTAGTGGAGATAGCGCTCTAGGTCACAAATAACACCCGGCGACAAGCCGCCTAGATCGACAACATAGCTAGCTAGTTATGCTAGGTGCTCCTCTTGTTACTTTACAAAAGACCTATAGTCCCCGTTAACTGAAGAGCTTGTTTAAATCGTCTAAACCCCTTAAACATACCTTTACTAAAGTCGAAAACAGCTCAGGAAACCTGCAATCTGAAAGACTTCTCAAACGCCGCTTTTCACAATCTGATGTCCCCGATGTAGAAGAGTAAGCGCGCGCGAGTGTGCGTGTCTGCCTACGTCAAGGTGGCGGCCTGGAGGAACGCGCCGATTGGTTGATTGGTTGCAACGCACGTGAGGCGGGGTTTGACGTCACACAGCACGTTACGTTTTTGTCCGCTATTTGCAGCAGAGCCGCCCATTGGCGCGTGCAGATCAGGTTCAGAGGCCTGGGTGACCTTGTGATGGTACAGTTACCACCATGTTAAACTGGAGGAATAGTATTTTAATGCTTAAAAGAGTACTGTTTAATGCTTTCCTCATGATGCACAGCTGTAAGCAGCTGTACACGACAAAGTCATAATACGTGTTGCAACCTTTAAAACTACATTCAACTATATAATAGATTACACATGTCCCATAACATATCCATATTACTAATCTTAGGCTAATATTTCGTGACATAAAACCAACCTCATCATCTATTATATGAGAGAGAGAGAATAAGAACCTCTGCTGAAGGTCAGACACATAGGGACGCCTTCCTTTGCGTTGCATTGACGCAGTATAGCCGGTAGGCGGAAGTGTAACTCCACAGGAAAAAGTCTTTTCATCACAACATTGTTCAGTCTGGACAGGCCAAAGTATTAAAACTGTAGCTTAGAGAAATATCTGTCGCGTCTAGTCTATTGGATACAATACTGATTATGGTATAATGAAGTTGCCTACACATTATGTATGCTTGTGTAACACTCTAATGCCATGAGGAATGATTGTCATTCTCTAGATCAAATGAGTTTACAGTGGTGACTTTAAGCTGGTTCAGGTAATCCAATCAGCCTGGCTGAGAGGCGGGCAAGATCACCACTACACTCACTCCAACTCTGGTGAGCTCATTCAGCACAGAATGGAGACAGGTAATACTGACAGTGCTCATTTGCTTGTAACTTTTATAGCTTGTATGTTTAGATTACAGATAGACACGTTTAGTTCAAATGACTGTTGACATTCACATATCGAATATTTGTAATTATAAAAGTAGTAGTTATATAACCCTGTTCAACTCTGGCTTAATGTTGTGTCTGTGTCAAACCTTGTTTTTAACGATTCTGGGATCCAAATAGTGTTGAACTATAACTTGACTTGTTTTCTTTTTTTTCTTTTTTATTGTAGAATCTGCCCTTGATGATCTTTGAACTGAGTTAAGAATTAAACACTATTTCAACCAGCCCAGCTCATCGCCGCATGGCAAGTCCAAGCATTGTAGTGGCGTTCAGTCCAGTGAAAGTGTTCCCATTGTTTTGATTGTTTAAAATGGCAGCAGATAATTTGCCTTATTTTGGCAACTTGGTGTACGAGCGCTGTCCACGGTGCTGGATATAAACACCTCATGGGATGGATGCTGCTTAGTCTGTCACAGCTTTTCACCTTACTGTAGGACTTAGCTGCTTAGTCTTTAAGGAAAAATTGGAATTTGTTCCAATACTAAGCAGTTATGCCTTTGTTCAAGGAACATCTTTTTTTAAACTGGGGGAGAGTGTAGGCAGTGTAACCATTTCCTTTCTGGAATGTATTACCTGCTCATATCACCTTACGTCCCTTGGGAAATCATCGACATTGCAAGCTGCTTCTCGCAGATCACACGTCCTTCGTCATCTTTGTTTATGACTAGGTGAAGGCCAGGCTGAAATAGATAAGTAACTATTGTCATGTGTACAAACTGTAAAGGATTACTCCAGCTCTTGCTTACCCAGTGGATGCTCTTACTCTGGACAAAAAGATCAAAAGGAGTGGTTACAAAAAATATTATAATAATCACAAGACTTAAGAACGTATATTTTATATATTTTCCTGGAAGTCTACTTAGATCCACTGTTTTTAATTGCTTTTCCCCTTGGACATATTTTGAAACCTTGCAGTTCAGGGAAATAGTTCTTGGAAAATAGTGCGGGACCCATTACGGTCTTGTTTCCTTGTGCCATTTCAACAGATCTTGTAGAATCTATTCTCTGTGTCTGACACTGAAATATTAGTCCTTCAGTCTAGTTGCTCCCGTTCCTTGTTGAACCCCAATCTCTGAATGAGGCTTAAACGACGGATCTTGATCTCACCATGGCGATGAGAGACATGACAAATGGAGCCAATCCTAACACCCATCCAGGAGGACCAGGAACCTCCACTTTGCCGCGTTACTTGCACAAGAAGCAACAGCGTCAGAGGGGAATGCGATCTGCCTCCCCAATGGGTAGAGTCATCCTCATCAATGCACCTGTGGATGGTGAGCACATGTATAATCATCAGGGCAGATGTTCAGTTGAATAAAAAAATAATAATTAAACACTTGCTAAAAGATTTGAAATGAACATTTGAAATTATCTGAATTTTAATTTCACAAAGTGTGTGTGGTGCTGTCTGGCTGCAGGTGGGGATGATAGTGAAGACATCCACACAATCACTGTAGACAAGAGTGAAGATGGTAGGCTGGGCTTCAGCGTGCGCGGTGGCTCAGAGCATGGCCTGGGCATTTTTGTTAGCAAAGTGGAAGACAATAGCTCTGCAGGTAATCATACATACTGTACACTGTATTAAAAACATATATTGTGTTACAAAACTACACTGTATTACTCTGTTTTTACCATATTAATAATGGTAAACTATATTATATTATACCGTCATAGATTATATTAAGACTATCATATTGATAGTCTTGCTTTTGTTACAATATTCAACATAACTGCATTTTCTCTTTAATATAACTGTACAGGTCATTGTGCACTTATTTACACATGATGAAAAATGGTTTTCTCTTGAAATTCTTGGGTCTAACTTTAGTGTAATATACTGCATCTGTTTAAAGCATTTCATATCTGAAATGCTGTTAACTTGTGCTGCAGAATTTGCAGGGTTGTCTGTTGGGGACAAGCTGGTGGAGGTGAATGGGATCAGCCTGGAAAGCATTACCATGAGCAGTGCTGTAAAAGTTCTTACAGGGAACAATCGCCTGCGTATGGTGGTTAGACGGGTAGGGAAGGTGCCTGGAATTCGCTACTCTAAAGAGAAGACGACGTGGTAAGGAAAGAATTTTCATCTTACATTCAAATATATGATTGTTTATACAATTCTGGAGCAATTATCAAATGTTTGATGTAACTTAATATGTGATAAATCATATTTCCATATTTCAAAGCAAGCTACTATATACATTTTCTATTTGAAAAGAAATGTTTATGTGCATAATTATTTGTAGCGATTTTACAGTCCGAGACATTATAAAAAAAACTTTCCAGGTAATATAACAATGTCATGTGATGGCTCAGAGTCTTAACATTTTGTCAGCTTCATTTTGACCAATCATATACTTTGACGCAAATACAAATTAGTAAGTTCTGTGTCAGTGAGCATGTGTCTCACTGGACATATACACATATTAAAAATCTGCCTGGAAACTCCTGTTAATTATGAATTACTAATTAATTAATCCAAATTAATTACATAAAACAGGCTCATGAAAGCTCTTCTAGCCCTGTCACCGTCCTCTGTCTTTCATGCCCAGCAGTGTGGAAACCCACTGACTCTTGGCCTTTGCTCATTGTCTTTCCTGCCAGCTACTCTTTCACCATACAATGGAGACATGGCTTACTACCATTCCATTAAGTAATATTAATGTTGTACTAGCATGTGTTCATGGTTATGATTGAATGGTTTTGTATATGTTCATCATTTTTAAATCTTGTTATGTAACTTAGTGTAAGATTATGTCACAGCCTGCATTTACTGGAAGTGGGTTTTTAATGTGTTGTGCAAATGCAGGTAATTATGTGTACAGGGATGTGCTTTGTACAATGTAATTGTGTGTAGGGTGGATCTAATCCACCGGAGGATGGTGGTGGAAGAAAATGGTCGCACGCCCTCCGAAGTCAGCGCAGATGGAGCTTTACGCCGGATAGTGCACCTTTACACCACCTCAGATGATTACTGCCTGGGCTTTAACATTCGTGGTGGTAAAGAGTTTGGCCTGGGCATCTATGTCTCAAAGTATGTCCAAAGAAGGAGCTGTATCTTTGTGGTTTATATTTAATGGGATTATTAAATATGTTCGTGCTTTGTAGTCCGTGTCTTAGCCAGATGTTTTAGAGGTTATCCTGATTTTTTTGTTATTAAGACTGGACCCTGGTGGCTTGGCAGAGCAAAATGGTATTAAAATGGGCGACCAGATTCTGGCAGCAAATGGAGTGAGTTTTGAAGATATCACACACAGCAACGCTGTGGAAGTCCTGAAGAGCCACACCCATGTCATGCTCACTATTAAGGTAAGAGCTCTCCTCTTTGGGTTGAGATTGATTAATTGGCAGAATTATAAATGGATTTAACCTTTTTAAAATTAACCTGCACTGGCTTTGTCTCAGTTGAATTTAATGCAGAACATTACATTCCAATATATTACAGCAATACATTATGTACTTTATGAATAATTTACAGTCACTGGATAGTGACATTATTTATGGAATATGTCAATGAATATTGTATTTAAAGTCACTTCTCTGTTGGAAACTCACTCGTGCATTCTAACACATGACAGAGACAGATTGCTTATATTAAAAAGACTAATAGATTAAGAGAGTGTAATCAGAGCTCAATATGTTTTTACTGAATGGCAACTCTATTGGTGCATTCTTATCAAAATGCCGAAGAGTCCAACTTTGTTTTGGAACATTAACCCCAGGCTTAAATATACAGTAAACATGCAGAGACATTATAGTTTTTGTAGTATACTGTAGTTTGATTTATCTGTTATTGGCTCAATTAATCATTTGTGGGTGGCATAGTGGTTAGCACTGTGTCCTCGCACCTCCATGGTTGAGCTTTTGATTTCTACCTCATGTTTGTGTCGGTGGACTTTGCATCTTCTCCCTGTGCTTGGTGGGTTTCCCCCGAGTATTCTGGTTTCCTCTCGCAGTCAAAAGACATGCAGAGTAGGCTAATCGGCATTCCCAAATTGCCCATAGTGTTTGTGCGTGTCCAGTGAGGGATTGGCACCCTGTCCAAAGTGTACTCTATCTTGTGCCTGGCATCTCCTGTAATAGGCTCGTGGCCTCTGCGACCCTGTATGATATAAGCGGTATAGAACATGAATTAATGAATACTTTGTGATTCCTGGAGAGAATAACAGCTTTAAGTCACTTCCTGTAATATTATAAATATAGACCCTGTCATGACCTTGATTGTGACATTTGTTATCTGATCAACATACAGTATTTGTATCTTCATCTAAAGAGTCAAAAATCTAAAGAGTGTATCAAAATCTAAAGAGTGTACCAAATCTAAAGAGTGTATTACCTATATTACAAGACACTGGAAAGAAACAGAGGTCTCATTAAACAGAGGTTTTATTAATGAGCAAGTACGGCTTGATGTGCAAATTAACCTGAAGGCTCTATAATTCCTCTCACACAACAATCTTTTTGTTTTTTGTACCTGCTAATAATTAATTGGTGTTATTTCCTATAATATAAACAAACTCATTTAAAAGACTATGACCCTAATCAGGCATTTAGTAAGGACTACTGCACTTTCATGTTAATGCGGTTTTTCTTAAAAACATTTTTAAAAAAAGAACAAGGTTGTAACACCAAAAATTGACTCTGCTTTGTTACAGCATTTCTCTGCATGTACCTGATACTTTTGCCCAGTACTACATATATTTGAGAGAAATAAAACAATTTTAGTGCATATTTTATCCATGTCAGTATGGGTTCTCTCAAGGTCTATGTAATTGCACTTATGAGTTATGATTTCATTGTTTTCTGCAATGCGCCACCATGCCAGCTTGGGGTTGGTCCCATCTCACAGCCAGTATGTCCAGGAGAGGCTTCTGGTCGCTGCAGTTACTGAAGATGAATGAAATACACGGAAACTATACTTCTATCATTTTAAACAGCTTCTCTCATTGCTTGTTTGGGAACTTTGTATTATTGCATATACTATTGAATAAAATACATTTCGCTTGTTTGTATAAAGGTGCCAATAATTCTGATGGTATCCTATGTATGCCTGTGGGTAATTTCTAATGGCATAGATAGACTCATATTTATTTTAGGATTTTGTGCTGTGGCACACAAACTTTAGTACTATGAGTTAAACACAGTTTCTTATTGATCCCATCAATGAGCCTGAATAGTAAAGGAGACAGCTGGCATTTAGTCGTCACATTTCTGCTTGCTCACTTTACTCAAGAGAGTCTCAGGTTCCGCCTGTGAAAAAGTGCCAGGGTATGTGCATTATTCACCAGGCCACAGGGATCAGATTATAATCAGCAGAAAATGTCTTTTTTATGGCCTTTCCTTGACCTAGCTCAATTTGTTGCAGGTTGATAAATCAAGCTGACAGTGTAAGCATGCTAAGTTTGCTATTCCTGGTCATTCCTTCTGTTGTTATCATTGTGACACTAATCCAAACAGTGGCAGCCGATCAGTAAAAAGCAGCATGTTGTCCTGAAACAAAGTTGAATGATCATAAAGAATGCCAGATTATAAAATCAACACATGTTAGAAAAAGCCTACAGCTACACTGTCCCAGTTTTAATGAGCATCATTAAAGATCCCTTACTATAATGTCAGATTTGATGATGGTACAGTAGATCTAACATTATTTACTTCAACAGTTATATAAATATTACACTAATTAGCAGGTGATCTAAACCAGTACAAAATAAAATTTGTTTTGTTTTGTGAGTTCAGAATAATAACATAGAAAACCTTCAATTAATGGTCTGATTGAATTTACTTTTCATAAGTAATTAAAGATGAGGTTATTTCATGGCTATTTAATATGTTAAAGCTTAATACCAACCTTACACAGTGGATAAATAAACTTACTGCTGGCATTGGAAATGCACATTTACTTTCAAGAGCTTGGAATATTTTTTATTTCATCCTGCCAGGTCACTCTCAGTATCTCATAGGAGGATAAGTGATTTACTTTGCTGATATTTGACCATAAGGGTATTTTTTTTTCCTGAAATGGCACATCGCTTATCTGCCATGCTTCACTTTGCTCTAATAATTGTGACCGTCATGTTACCCTTTCTATTGACTGCCTGGACATGGGCAAGATGGGTTGAGCACAGTAGTACATTTAGTGTTATTGGAGTCAGTTGATTTTCACATAGATCTCACCATGGTATGACTATTTTTCAAGTTTTATTTTGTTCAAGGGAAATTTGTGCTAAAAACTGCTATGTTAGAATCATATTCCCTAGTGAAAGGTAGAATATTAGAGTGAAAAACTGTTAGCAGTTATCATAGGTAGGTAGAGAAGCCAAAAAATGTACTCAAGTAAGAGTAGCTGTACTTCAAAATAATATTACTCAAGTAAGAGTAAAAAAGTGTTTGGTGAAAAGATACTCAAGTACTGAGTAACTGTTTCAATCGTAATGTCCGATTATTATTATTTTTAGAAATTATAATAATTATAGGCTATATTATATATTTTATATCCTAAAGTTTCTGTTTCTTTTGGCACATAGAGAAGACACCACACCAGTTTGAGCAAATTTTTTGCAAGCGAAACATGCTTTGTATATGATGCCAGGGATGCTGGCTGAATATTTTTTCCTACAATGCCGCCTGACAACATGTGGTTATTGTTATTGCAGCTGATTGGTCAAACAGAGTCATGTGATTATTGTTGCTCCATCGGATTGGTGAAAAAGTCATACGGTAGATCTACCGGCGGCATGTGTAGTAGTGATGGGACGTTTGAATAATTTTAGTGACTCGGTTCTTTTAATCTCGTTCATCAAAATGAACAAATCTTCATTTCAGTTCATTTCATTCTTTTGATGAGAAATAAAACAAAATGTTACATTTTCAATAAACAGACCCCCAACACGTCTACTTACACAAATTCTGGCTATAGTTCCAGTAATGAAAATATTACAATGCAACTAAGAACATATTATTATAAACAGAATGAGCAGCTCACCTCTCATATCTTCCAATCTGAGTCGTTCGTTCTTTTGAATCTATTGCACCGCATAGCGTCTATGGGAGTCACGTGGCCAAAAAACGAATGACTCCGCCTAGAAGATTCGTTGAGAACCATTTAATTATGTTTCCTGTACATAACCTACGGAGTTTTTGCGATGATTTGTGCATACGCGCCCTCTGAGTGGCGCAGTGGTAAAGTGCTCGCCCTATCATCCAGAGATTGTGAGTTCGATTCCCGGGTGATGCTGTAACCTCTTGCAGCCGGAGGCCTAGAGAGAGCTGATTGGCCGAGCTCTCTCACAGGGGAGGGATGAGAGGTACTTCGTGCTCCCACATTAA
>JAQMYJ010000039.1:20036550-20065654 GCA_030014305.1 Clarias laeviceps
AATGTAGAAAGAAATAAAAATCAGGAACCATCATGGAGTTAGAAAGTGACCCCAAACTTTTGAATGGTAGTGTATATGTATAATAGAATTTGCTTTACATAATGTTATACAGAGATTTGTAGTTGGGGGTTGCAAATCCGATATTATCAGAAGTAAATTTGAATTACATCAGAACCGAACAGTGTTTATATCAACTCTTTCTATTTGCATAGCTTTGCCAACGCCTTGTGTTGCTATTATCAACTATTTCACCTGTACTCTATTAGGAATTTACTATTTATTAAATCCCTTTTACTATTTATTTCATCCTTTTCATCCTGTTCAGTTATTACCTTTACTGCATGCTTAGCCAGGTCTCAAGTTGAGAATTTTGATATTGAACAGAGGACAAGCAGAAGAAGAAACAGCAGCAGGCAGTGAAGGCTGAGCCCTCTGGAACCACCCTGCAGCGCTCCAAAACTTTTGTCAGTCTGCTGTTCAAAAGTGGTCGACGAAGAGACAGATCTGCCTCTAGAGACAGGAAGGATATGGGGACAGGACAGCGGCATCGAGCACGTTCCAAATCACCAGCCGGTAACAATTCTTTTAGAAAGGCCCAGTGTGTATGTACGCATATGCAAAAGGAACAGCTAATACACAGATCATACAGACAGAAGCACACACGTTTGCATTTAAAAGGCCAGCAGGCAGCATAATGCAAGTGTTCAGAGGCTGGCTCAGGGAGATTTGCTTTGCTCTTAATTATGCAGTAATTCCCATCCAGTGGCGTTTAATCTTGCTGCAGTAGGTCAGCATAACTAATGATGAATTATGTGTCTGCCAGAATTAATAATAATTGCGATTATACAGCAAAACCAGTTCATAATATTGCTTAGTTTCTATAAGCTTAGAAAAGTAGCAGAAAAAGGGTTAAAGGAGAAGATAAGTTAATTAATAAATTAATAAGTTAATTATTTGACCATTAATGTCTTAAACATCCAGACATATCTTTCCTATTGGTGTCACAGTGTTATACCTATGTATTATTACCATAGTGTTATCCCTCTGTATTATCATATGATAGTGAATACCTATGTATTTTCAATCTATTTTACTATATGTATAGCATTAATATTACCCTATTGTAAAAAGTCATATTTTGGCTTCTTTCTTGACTATGTATGAGCATTACATATAAAGTAATTCATGCATAATCAAGGCACACTGAATTTTATTGCTGCTTTTTTGTGATTTACATAAAAGGTAAAGAGCACAGACGATCCATAATTAATCTCCTGAGTTCTCCACGGGAGACGCGTGCAGGAATGTGGGAGCCCGAAGCCATGCCCAGTCCTGAGACCATGGCAATGGTGGAAAGCATGGCGTGCAAACTGCTGAGTGAGGATGAGGTGGCTGCTGTAATGAGACACTGCAACCGGGTGAGCATTATGTATTTATCCTAAGTATGTCTGCTAAACACTGGAGCGTGGAGAATAAGATGCACATGGTTACAGATATGTCAGTAAAGTTTTGTTCACTTTGTATTTGAGATATGTTTTGTCTGTATACTGTGCTTACAGACAGATTAACTATGTATTGAACTGTGATTAAAATGTTTGGAATCATATGATACGGCACAGAGACAACACATAAGTCATGCTATGTCATGGAGAGAGCATTCAAAACATGAGAGCATGAAGTCTGCAGTTGTATTTTGATGTCTATAATCACTTGAGTTATGTTAATGAATAAGTTAAGGAGGCCACTTCTTAGAAGTCTTTGTGCTGTAGTTTTTGGCAGAACGGGTGGTGGAAGACATGGTACGCCCCCTGCTGGCTATCCTCGACAGACCTGAAAAGTTACTGCTGCTGAGGGAAATCAGGTCAGGATGAAATTTAAACAAAGCCTTACCAATTTCACTTTACTTACTTCAATTAGAGACATGACATATAAAAAAAGTTCATGGTATTTGGTTGATGTGTTGTTGTTGTTTACAGCGCAGTTTGTTTATTCATCTTTAAAATGTTCATGTGTTTAGAATGATCATCCCCCCGACAGACTTAGGTCGGTTTGACAGCATGGTAATGCCATTCGAACTGGAGGCCTATGACATTTTAAAGAGCCGCTCTGGTAAGACAGTAGAATATTGAATGTTGCAAATTATATGCTTTAATCGCAAGACCTTTTATATATTTCTAGGTAAGATATAATTATGGCCTGAAATAGTATACTATTTACAGTAACTATTTACTCTACATCATTTTACTATTTCCACCTGGGCTGTAAGGAGGCTGTAAGTGTGTAGAATATATATATATATATGTGTGCTGTGTGTCCTCAGTGCGCTCCCCGGTTCTCCGTTCTCCCCGACATGGTGGAACTCCACGCCGTCATCTCATAACACCCATTCCAGGTAATTCTTCCAAATCTGGATGCTATGCTTTCTCCATCTATCAATATGGGGTCTATGGAGGAAATCATGTGGTATACATATGTCATTCACGAAGATAACATTCATAGGACGCTTATCTTGAGAAACACTTCTCTGACTGTGTAGAATGGACAGTTAGACCCAGCCATCTCATGTGCCTCTCCTGACCTCTGGGTCACTGAGCAGAGCAAGGTTAGGACCTGCTGCCGTTGTGCATAGTGGCAGTCAGTTAATGCCTGTGCTCTAGTTCTGTGAATCGTGAATGGGAATCGGTTGTGAAATCCAAGTCAGGCGCCTTGCATTGTTTAACCTTTTAAAGACTGCCTACACAAGTCTGGAGTTTATTGCAAGTCTTTTTATTCAATGCACATGGCCACAGTTGAGTCATTCAAACTCTTTAGAAAAGTAAGTGTGCATATTTACAAGATCGATGCACATCAACTTCTGCACGTGAATGCTATTAATCTCATTTTGCAAAGTACTAGATGAATGAAAGAACAGTTACATCAGATGGTCTTTGAATGATATCCATGTTTGTCTTTCAGTCTCATAAATACATACATGTAGGAATGTAGGACTATTTGTGAGTGTGTGTTTGACCATGTTTACACTTAATCACTTCATGTATGTTGTATATGGATTACCAAATACAATTTGCATAATGTGCAAATGAGCTCATAATCCTCCTCGGAAGTTTTTTTTTTTCTCTAGTTGTAAAGGAGGGTTAACGATTTATAAAATCATAGATTTTCATGTTTTTTTTCTCTCTCTCTTTAAAGCCTCCAACATTAGCAATCATGGAGCATGTATGTTGTAACCTTATGATCTGGGAAGAGCTTTGGATGTTGAATGTTGATTTGAGAGACGGATGTACAGTATTTTAAACTTGTCTAACTAGTGTGTCAGACTTATCAAGGAGTAATATGATTTAAATCTGTTTTAAATATGTATCGGAAGCTTTACACCTGCACTTTTATCTGGTTGATCCTGAGACTCAAGACTCATGAAAGATTTGTATGTTGCATGTGTTTATGTGTGCTTTTGTGTATCCTTGTGTATGATCGTATATTTGTAATCATATCAGTTAATGCACTCCTACAATGTGGTTCTATCTCTCTTATCTTAGACTACAGAGGAGGATTCCAGCTGCAGGCTGCGCAGGACTTAGAGCGAAATCGACAGCTGATGCAGGAGCTGGAGAGGCTCAAGCTGGCCAGCCTCCCGACTGGAAAACT
Organism: Clarias laeviceps; assembly: GCA_030014305.1. Classification (NCBI taxonomy): domain Eukaryota; kingdom Metazoa; phylum Chordata; class Actinopteri; order Siluriformes; family Clariidae; genus Clarias; species Clarias laeviceps. The sequence continues at coordinate 20,040,196 of JAQMYJ010000039.1, forward strand.
TCCTCCTCCCAGAGCCTTCACACCTCTGTTGGACATACCTGTCGACAGCTACATTTCTGGCTCTATTCGGCAGCGCTCCTTAAGCCCACCTCGCTCCAAACAGCTGCAGGATGAGTCCCATCACAGCGCAGAGCGACGTGGTCATCCTCCTAAAAGACGAGAACATGATTTGCCCCAAATGGCAAGCCAAGATGGTACTACTCCAGAGAGGGGCAGATCGCCATATAGGAATGGCCATGGCAAAAGTACAAGGGCTAGATCTGGCAATGAAAAAGAGGTTAAGTACACAGTAATGAGTGCACACAGGAGGAGCAGAACGCCACTGACGCAAGTATTTGGGCCAGACATGCTGATGGAAAGGGAGCAAGCAAATGGACATGCTGCTTCCACAGAGAACAGCCAAGACCACCTGTCAGTGCAGGAGTATGAGCTGACAACTGTCTTCATCTCTAAGAGCAAACAGTCTCTGGGTGAGTGTGCACAGCTACTCTGAATTGTGTGGTTACAATGTTTTGGTCAATTACAACTTTTTCTTGAGAATTAGGTTTAGAAATATTATAAGAAAGCACTACATTGTTTTGTTTTGTGCTTTTGACAGTTTAGTATGCTAGGTGACACGGTGGCTTAGTGGTTAGCATTATCACCTTGCACCTCCTGGATCTGAGTTTGATTCCCGCCTCAGGTCTGTGTGCATGGAGTTTGCATGTTCTCCCAGTGCTTGGTGGGTTTCCTCCTGGTACCCCGGTTAACTCCCACAGTCCAAAGACATACAGATTAGGTTAATTGCCATTCCCAAATTGCCCGTAGTGTGTGAGTGTGTTTATACGTGTACCAATGGATTGGCACCGTGTCCAAGTCTCCTGGGATAGGCTCCAAGATTCCCGAGACCCTGTAAAGTCGTATAAAGCAGTATAGACGATGAGAGCCTATTACACCTGAACATGAATGTTCCTACAAGAAAAATGTCATGTTAATAATTTGATTATGTTCAAGTGTCTGCTTCACTTTACCAGCAGGGGTCAGTGAGCAACCTTGTGCATTTACAGAATAGCTGCAACAAAAGCAAGAAATTAATGGCAGACCGAAAAAAAAAAAAAAGGTGTTGATTGATTAATGTGCAAGCTTAGGGAATATTTAAGGCTCATGGATATATAAATTTGTGACTGTCTGACAGAAAAGAGCTAATGATAGCTAATAGACTGATACATTTGGAGAAGTATTCAATCTGTTCTATATTACCTGGTACAGAGCAGCACTAAAAGTAGAAGACAGAAAAAAAGAAGGACAATTAGAAAATTATAGATAAATATTCAAATTTGAGTTAAAAGTTGAAGAATACATTTTAAAATACTAAAATAGAGTCCTGAAAAGTTTGCTTGCATGGACTTTAGAAGGTCATAGCAGCTGACCATGAAGTGTTGAATTACTGAAGGTCTCAGGGTCAAAACCCAGCACCACCAAGCTACAGTACTACTGTTGAGCCCAAACATTGCCATTAACCCCCAACTGCTCAGATGTAAAATGAGATAAAAATGTCGGTCGCTCTGGATAAGGGCATCTGCCAAATGCCGTAAATGAAGATGTCAGTTTTTGCCTGATTCAATGTAGTTTCATTTTTCTATATTGTTGATGTACAGTAAATCCATGCACGGGTGCGTATACTATTGATATATAGCTTACAGTCATTGGCCAGAGAGATGAAGAGATTTTTTACATTTTTAAAGTTTAATTAAGACACATGAAGTTAAGAACAACTTTTTTTTCCTTCGAAATGTAATTGCATACAAGTATAGGATTGCAATAACACACGAGCAAAGTAAAAATATCCCCTAAATAATACTCATGTATAGCTGAAGATACTGATGTTTTTGCCCATGATCAGTGTTTTTTGCTTAATAAATAGAAATTAAGGATGCAAACCATTTTAAATACAGAAGCAATAGCTCTACATAGGAAGTTCTACACAACAGTTATTGAAAAGTTAGGACAATTTATGAATAACAGTAATTTAGTTTGAAAATTAAATTGTATATCATTTAGTGATTTCTCTCATCTGACAGGTATAAGTATCTCAGGGGGGATTGAGTCTAAGGTTCAGCCAGTGGTGAAGATTGAGAAGATATTTCCTGGAGGAGCTGCCTCCACCAGTGATGTGCTGAAGGTACGGTGCCCACTTGATTTGCTGCTCACTTCTCAGTTACTTGTGAAGAGCACAGCAGATACGACATGAACTGAAGGCACTAATGACACCATTACCCTGTATCGCATTACACTATACCGTGCCTGCCTCATGTATCAGTTTGCCATGTTTTGCTAAGACTTTCACTAAAACATGTGGAAAAGGTCTATATTAAGATTCTTTAGAAATTAATGTGTAGAATTGTATTAGCTGTTCCATACGATTGACAGCTTGTTTAGCTTCCGGTGCAGTTAGTTTGTTCTTTATACATTTTCTTTAAATTGATAGTTTCAGCACATGGCAGTGAAGAGATGAAGGTCTTTTTTTCTGTCAAGATGTTATCTGTTCTGCTTATGTGTGTTGCTGACTTAGAATTTGTATTTTACAGAAATACTAAAAATAACAAATTGCCATTTTTATAGGTATACATATGAGATTGCAAGTTTGTGAAGATTTTCCTTTGGAATCAATTACCATAGTAACTATAAACATAAAAGAGAACGCTTGTTTCTTCTTTTTCTTTGTACAAATTAGTATTTACCCATTTTCTGGAAGGTATGATTTGATGGCTAGGCTTACATTAATCTAATAAATGTACTCCCTTCTGGCACGTCCTCTAACCTTTCTCCATAAACACATCCTTGACTGTCTCTCTTAGACACAAATCCTTGGATAGCACCAAGGAAACCATTCCAGCCCTGTCAGTAGCTTCACAATACAGTATATAGGAAGAACTTCTTTAACTAATATATGTCTGGCATTGAATTTCATGACTGATAATGAAGCTATATGTTATATATGATAATGTAGGTATACATTATGTTATCATAAAGAGTAATAAATATTCATATATACACTGCCTGGCCATAAAAAAAAAAAACTACAAGATTTCTTTCAGTCGCTCTTAACTTTGATTACATCTCAAAATGTGGTGGCCAGTTCAGGTGTCGAAATGATTCCTCATGCTCCCAGACTCACTCTTTTACAAGTCCTGAAATATGCCATCAGGGAAAATTGAACTGATGTTATAACCTGGTCATTTAGTGCATTCAAGTAATCTGTTGACCCAGACCTGACCAAGTTATCCAGAGGCTTGTCCAGTAGGGATTATGCATGATGGGTGCATCACTTCATGTGCTTTACTTCAAAACCTGATGGGATTCCTTTATTGCAGTTGCACATGGTAGAGTGAAATTAAGTAACACCCTCAGTCGTGCATACAAATATAATAAATAGTATTATAAATACTGAACCATGTGGTCAGACAGTAGTATACAATGAAAATATAAAAACCAGCTACACTATTCCACTTCAAGATATTGCACGATTGCTGAATTGCAGTTTGCCTATGATTTGATGCACCTGAAGCATCTGGCAGAGGATAGCAGGTCAAACAGATGATGTCCAGTACTATATATCTGCTGTGGCAGCTAGAGCTAAATAAACCCTGAACTGAACATCACAAAGGCCAGGGTTTAGGGTCACTAGAGGTTACGGGAAGATACCTGTCACTGGAAACTCCATCAAAGCAACCTTCAATGCTAGGTCAAACCTTTGGAAATCCCTAGTGTACAGGTGTGTGTGTGTGTATGTGTGTGTGTATGTGCGCTAGCTGGCCTCTGCCTTGATGGAAGCCTATCAGGTGTCAGCACTTCCTAGCTCTGCCGAGAGTGGCTCATGTTGCAGTCACTCTAGAGATCCCACGTCAAACTTTAGTCCCTCAATTTCCATAGATTCCTTTCACCTCCTGCATGTGATAAAGCCTGTATGAATGCGCTAAAATAATCTATGAGTTTGTGTTTTGACACATATCAATGGCCACCATATCACTTGCCAGTGATATAGTCTGGCCACTCCAGTGCAACTGCTATCATGTGTCTGTTCTGCAATTCCACTCCTCTGTCAATGCAGAGGGAAGTGCAAGTAATGGCTTGGTAATGTTAAAACACATCCTGATGTGTTTTTGTTCAACTGATAACTGCCTTATCAATGCAGCGAACAGTGGCTACACACAGCTAGCTTCTGCCACACCTTTAGAGTGTGCAAGCCAAAACTTGTCACATCAGTTAAGAAGAATGCAGACGGCGAAGAGAGACCACATTCATGTCCACATGAATAAGCAATCATTTGAGTACAGCTGAAACCTCTACAAATTTATCTTTTTGATTTAACACCACCAGGTCCAGAAGTGTTTGGACAGCTATAGTTATAGTATATATATATATATATATATATATATTTATATATACACACAGTATACTGTATACAGTATGTTATTTACACAGTCTTTCCATTTTCACAGGCTCAAAACAAACTGGACAAACCTATAATGATAAATATTAGGGTTTCTTTTTTTACACTACGCTCTATGATACTCATATCAGCAGTAACATCAATCAATAAACACCAGTGACCAAGTGGTAGTCATACAAGTCCAGGCCAAAACACTACCTCCATTTTTGGTTGTTTAATGACGATGATGTGGTGCTTTTGTAACATGAGCCCTTCATTTTATTTTCTTCTACTTCTGGTAAAAGTTAATCATGCATCAGGACTAGGCTGTTTTGTTTTTTTAAAAAGTCAAATCTGGCATTCTGTTCTTATGTGTTATCAGTGGTTTGCATCTTGAGATAAACCCTCTGTATTTACATACATGTAGGTATCTCTTGGGTTGATCGTAGACATTGACAATGATGCTCCTACTTTCTCTAGTGGTTTTGACTTGTCATGAAAGCGTTTTTTTTTTTTTTTCACCATGGAAAGAATTTTGCAATCATACACTTTAGACGACCTTTGTAGCCTTTAAGGCCATCTTGTGTTGCTGCGCTCTCCAGTGCATTCTTTCGTTTTAAGAACGTACCAAGAAGAAACTCCTGATCTCTGTGATTTGTTTCATTTGTTTTTCAGCCTAATGATCGCTTCCTTGATTTGCATTGACATTTCTTTGGACTGCATATTGAGAGTTCCCATGAACGCCTGCCAAATGCTATTTTAACAATATTGGAATTAACTCCAGAGCTTTTATTCTGTTCATTTGTCATGACATGATAAGTGAACTGAAAACAAACGGGTTATCAGTCGGCCATCCAATTACTTTCAAACCCGTGGAAATGTATAGATTTTGTAAAAAAGGTTAGAATTCATAAATGGTTAATGCATTTTTTTTTGTTAAAGACCTTAAATTAAAGCTGACCATTTATACTTCAGTCCCATTTTGTGGATCTGACTGTATATTTATTTATAAAAGATATTTAAATATGCTGATTAATGCATCACATTGGATGTAAACTGTGTAAACTGGATAAATGGTGCAAACTGAATGTGGGTGTTTTTTTTTATTATTTATTGGACACATGATAGTCATTGCTAGAAGCTGTTGTTCTATCTGTAAGGAAACTGCATCCTTTCACTTAGCTGTCTCTGAAGCTCTTTTTCTGCTTTTTCTTCCCTCTGAGCAAGACCTCATTATTTTACACGGGCTGAACTCAAAGGTTCAGGAACAGCCCTGGGTGATGTTACTATTTAGAGAAACCATTTAGATACAGTATGTGCTTTAGGAAGCAGTATGGCGTTATCACTAAATGTAATGACCATTAGGTGAACCTACAGAAGTGGAGAAATGCTTAGAACACAACTTATTACAAAAAAATAAAACTTCCATAATCAGGTTGCAGTAACATATAATACAGTATTTCTCTGAAAGACGGAATTAAATCAATGAATTCCTTTTTTCTTAAATAAAGATTATGTGGATCATGGAAAATTAAAATTGGATGACTGTAATCACATTATACTTTATATCATATGCATGTGTGTGTGTGTATGTGTTTATGTGTGTGTGTGTGTGTGTGCGCGTATGTGTGTGTATGGATGTGTGTGTGTGTGTAGATATGTGTGTGTGGATATGTGTGAGTGTTGATGTGTGTGTGTATGTGTGTGTGTGCGTGTGCGGATATGTGTGGATATGTGTGTGTATGTGGTCTTATTTAAAATTATTCCATAAATGCAGGCTGCCATAAATAAAACTAATAATAGGATAAACTAATCTGTAGCTTTTTTTTTCTGTTGTTAGTTAGGTTAATGCACCTTTTCTGAAAACTGCATCATGGCTGAACTCAAACTGTTATAGAGGCAAAGATAGAGGATAGGGTGATAGGGGTGTCATTTTTTATAGTATGGAAAAGTAACAATACAGTAACAACTGCAGTAACTAATCAAATTATTTAAATTCATATAATTATATTTTTTAAGCATTTTGTAGGTAGTCGTATTTCATGTGGTTGTCAGATACAAGTTGTCATTGCTCTGGCCTGTGGGGGGAAAAGTGGAGGGAAAACACTCTTGATCATAGGGAAGGGTGAAGAGATATTTCCTAGCAGATGTATCCTGGAATATGGGAATGACGGGGGAAAGGGCTTTTAGAGGTCTCAGTTTCGTGTGTATGTCGTCATGAGAGAGAGAGAGAGAGAGAGAGAAATTGTATTTACCTCTTTCAGATGATCCTCTTGCATGTGTGGCCTTGAGTTTGAGGTGATCCATCCTGTCAACTGGTATAAAGCAGCATGTCATGTCAGATTTTGACTTGACCTCTCATGTCAGGGAGAGGTCAAGTCAGATTTATAGCTGTGCAGGACATATATATGTGTACAGGATGAGCGGGGCGAACAAAAACAGATTAATCAGCGTCCTAGAGTGCGAGACGGATTAGGTTGGCTTATAGTTTCAATGTATGTCATGAGGCATTCAACAATGGAGACCACATATTGAGATAAAACAGAAAGAGTTGGGCATTAAGAAGACATGCAACAGGACAGACCCCTTTTATGTGCTGTATATACTGTAACGGCACTGTGTTTGGAAGACTAAATCTTCTGTTTGTTGTCTTATCAAACCCCTGATGAGCTGTGTTGTTGCGCAACGCACAGCTTGCCACGTCTGTGTTTTGTCTTCTTTCGGTTACTGTGGATGCAGGTAAACACACAGGGGTGATTTACTGGCTGGGTTGAGCTCACTGCCAGGCACTGAAGGAAGCGAACAGAGGAAATAAGTAGGGGTTTGTCTTTCCTGTCATTCCCCCTGCATCCATGTTTAATTGATGTAAAGCTGTCACGAGGCTGACAGAAATATGTAGGGACTAATGTGTAGTCAGGGTAGGAGATATGAACAGGCGTGGAACGAGTAAGTAAATCCTCGAAACATAACTCTTTTCTCTTCTCTGTGTGTAGGCCGGATTTGAGCTCGAGTCAATTGATGGAGAATCACTCCAGGGAGTCACACACCAGCATGCAGTAGACGCCATAAGGAAGGCTTTCAGCAACAAGGCCAAAGAACCCATGGAGTTTGTTGTCAAAATCCCGAAGAACCTGAAAGACTGATTTAAATGATTGAGAGCAAAATCTGTTGTACCGTAAGGGCGGATTAACATCCAGAGTTTATACTGTACAGACTCTGAACAGAAAACAGAAAACCTGACAGAAGCTATGATCACTAAGGAAAGCGCTATGGAAAAGGAAAGCTGTGACTCGACAATGTGAAACAGTCACTGAACCTGCATGCCCAAGGGGTGACGTTTGAAAGAGAGTTTCTTCAGAAAGTGTCTAGTCAAAGCACAGTTAATTTATAATCTTTGAACTTTTGGACCAAAGTGTTTATATCTGGAGACATTCTTTAAAATAGCATTATTATCAATGCTAAAACATGTGTATTTAATATCATATCTATTCATTATTTTTTCCATTCCTCAACCGTGACATTTGCTATAGCAAATAGTGCAAGAAGTATTTTGGCATTAATCAACTTTATAACACTTTCTCAGAAAAAACAGGGAGTTAAAAAAAAAATAAACATTACACACAACTGTGATCTGAGATTTATACTGAATTTATTTTGCCATTTTAATTTTGCTTCATCTTTTTTGGGCCCTTGAGGCAGTGCTTTGAGAACATAGTAAATGGCCCCCATACACATTTAAGAAAAGATTGATTTTGCTCTGTTTTTAATGAGATTACATTACATTACATCTTTACAGTGTGCCTTAAATGTGTATGTTACTAGTGCACAAGAGCATCTGAAATCCTCAGGGCTCAGAACAGGTACCAAATGTTATTAGGTCATGGGTTGGTTCAGAGAGGGCAGATTTGTTGTCAAGTGATTTTCTTACAAAAGTGTAATATCGTGTATTAAATACTAATATTAACTTAAAGATGAAAATTTGTTTAGCAGTGTATCTTAACTGTTTTACAATTTGTTTATAACACTTTCTTAGAATTAAAATATGTACATAATAATAAAGCAATAATTGCAGCACGACCCATTTGGACTGGTAAGTGACTGATTTTTAATCGAAAACATTGTATTGCTTTTTTTTTTTTTTTACAGGAAATGTACAGCATGATAATATACAAGCATCCTACAAACATAAAATGACAAAGACACACAACATACATGGATTAAAAAAAAGAATAAAAACAAAGACGTTATGTTACCTTGCTTTGGTCTATTCCCAGTGGCTATACCTTAGACAGAGATAATATGCAAAAAGAAATTAATACGACAGTCAAAATATTTACAGGTGTGTTTCAGTCATGGGTATGAAAAAGTATTTAATGGAAAAACAGAATTCACTGGGAATAAACATGTATAAACTGGGAATAAATGCTGATTGTAAAAAAAAACCAAAAAAAAAAAACAGACCATCTACAGAAACATGTAAAAAAAGCAAAAAGTATGTTCAGGGAGAAAAAATGCTACTGCCATCCTATTCATCAGAGGACATATGATGCTGTGCTGATCTGGTTAAACACATCTCTGAGGAAGTGACGGGGTAGAACTAGATTTATCTGACAACAAACACATTAATGTAGTTAATGAAAGATTTTATGGCAATTATTTGTTCAGAAACAAAAATTCCCAGAAATTTTGATTAATACTGCTATTTGAACGGCTTTAAATACTTTGGAACTGAGATAATGTAAACATTATAACTGTGATGCACATGAATTAAGACATCTACATTGGACTGATGGAGAATCACTTGCAGTGAGCAGTGAGGATAAGTTTAAAACCAGTAAGAATAATTTTCGTATTTAATAATACATATGAGGGTGGAAACTGACATGAATGATTCGTTGCAAGCATTTGGAAAAGTGAATATGTCCAAATTTCCTAACATCAAAACCATGACAGAGTGGAATTTCCTATCAGTCAGTGAAATCTACATAGCAAACCTGCCTTAAAAGTGCCTTACAAAATACTCCTGGCAAATGACTCCACTGGATTTCTTCCTTAAGAGTGTGAGATAGAAAACTGTTACCACAAAATAAGCTAAGTCACTATATATAATATGCATATAAAAATATATAAAATATATTCCATTCCTACATATTTTAAAGTGTTTGTTCTGTAATAATGAAAAATAGTGTATATTGTGTATATTTTCTCCTATGTGTCTATTTTCTTTATTAGAATTTCAGAAGCTGGAAGCAAATCTAAACTAAGGTCTATGAATACATCGTCTTGTCTACGCTGCTAATGAGAGCAATGGCTCCGCCCACTGTGGGCGGAGCCATTAGATCCGAGTTGTGTGTGATCCGAGTGATCTCCTCAGAGATCGCTATAAATCATATCTTCAGACAACCTGATGACAAATATTATTAAATCATGCACACATGCTATTCACACTCTCGTGTGCATCACAATGTGGTGCATTGTGCAATCTAGGAAGAAAGATAGGATGAAATATCAAATATCATCATCATAAAAAATAGTACTTCTAGATAAAGTGATTAGTCACCCAGTGAACTCTGAGGACAAATGTTATTCTCTGTGTTTGTGTTGCACCCTGACATGACAACAGGCACTATACAAAATATGGGTTTTCTGTGTGCGCATGTCTGTTACTTAAAGGTAAGAACAATCCCAAGACTGAAGACAACAAAAGCACATGGAATGATGTGGCAATGCACTTTAACAATGTGGAATTCGAGCGTGCTGCATTAGAGGTACATTAATATTAATGCTGATAGTAAGAAGTGGAGGAGAGTCCATTAGTGCAGGTGCTCCTCTTGCATTATTGCCTTTACTGCATCTCAACATAGCACAGGATATCAGTCCATTACGTAACAGGAGCTGCATATTTAAATTGAAATCAGGCAAAGTACACTCTGCTTTCTGCAAAAGGAGACTCAAGAAAATTTTTCCTGCATGTAAATGTGTTCCCCAGACGTATATATCTGCGTAGAAAAGACAAGGCAACTGCAACTGTCACACAACACGACATGGATGTTTAAAAAGTACTGTATATCCACCCTGGCTAGATTCTGAGGAGGTGCTCTGGTAATCAGTGCACTGTAAAGGACACAGTGGATGTCAGGCAGTGTTTGAAAACAATTTGAACTGTCTGTGACTAGGTTATTTCCTCTAACCAAATTTGAGGACACAGTGGAGGACATGGAGCATTTCGATTGTTCACCAACTGAGAACAAACTGAACACAGGTTAGATCTCAGTGGCAGCAATTTCCTCAAATCGGAGGTCATGTCGCATGTCAAACTCCTCCATGTCCCTGTTTTCTAGCTCTAGACTCAGCTCTCTCATCACGCGCTCCAGCTCCCGGTTGCGGCGGTACATCTGAATGTAGTTCTGTTGTAGCTGTTTCTGGTAGCGGATCACTTTGTCTTTCTCCTCCTGCCAGACACGGCGCTCCTCATCAAAGGCGTCCAGCTGCTCCTGTCCATGCCTTCTCTCCAATACCAGCTCGGTGCGCAGTTGCTCTACCTGCAAGTGCAGACCATGCAGAGTATCTGTACTCTGCTGCTGCACCCTGGTGACATCACTTTCATACGATGGCAGCGTCTCCAATACCTCCCGGAAAGCGGGGCTGTGGACCTGATTCAGGCCACCCCCAACGCGGCTCTGAGGCAGAGGCAGGCTCATGCACTGGCCCTTGCTGTTGGGTAACGCCAACACATCTCTGAGTCGGGTGGACTCCATTTCAAGCCGGCCCAGTTTCTCACGTAGGAGCTCAGCCTCGCTCTTGCGCCGCTGCAGCTCATTCTCACATACTTCCAGTTCGAGTGTGCGAGTTCTTGCTGCTGCCTGAGCCTCGTGTGAGCGTGTCTGGCTGGCCTGCAGCTCAGAGCGAGCTTCTCGCAGCTGGGCCTTCAGGGCCACAATCTCGGCTGCCTTCTGGCCCAGGTCAGCCTGAACATCCTTCAGCTGCTGCTTCAGCAGGGAGATCTCTCCAGACTTTTGACATACCTGCAGTACAGAAACATGGTGGAAAATGTATAATCAGAGTGACACTAAAAGCTCTAATAAAGAACATTAAATAATATCTTGATAATTGGCTGTTTATAATTGTGATAATGGGACTTGTTCCCAAACTTCTTCTGCAGATACATCTATATAAATAATAGAAAGGTTTTGTCTGTACATTGGTCAGTAAACTCTCTTTCAATGATATGTTTACGTTTCATACATTGGACGAAACCAGTCTCAGAAAAAATTGTCTGTATGTCTGTCTGTATGTCTGTACGTATATACAGCCAATTTTGCTACAGCATGATCTAATTTTGAGAAACTTTTTAGAAACTTTGCCAGTTCTTCAGTATTTGCCTGAAGTTAAATCTCTAAAGGGAAGTTATGCCCAGTTTTGTGCCAGATTACCTCACAGCCTTTTTTTGGGAAGAATACAGCGCTTTTGCCCTCAAAGTGGGCATGGCTATCAACATGATAGTTTACTGTAAATACAGAGTATGGGAAAGACACAGAAATGACTGTAATGCCCAAGTCCTCACGAGAAACAAACAAACATGAGACACAGCATGGCATCAAAAGTATGTAACTTTTGAAAACTGAATCTTCAAAGATGAATGGACAGATCATTGTATGTTTATTCCTCCTTTGGAAAGTTTAAAATGACATAATGCCACTATGAGATAAAACACAGGGTGTTAGAGCAAACAAGTGAGGGTGTGTAAAATATCCGAACTGAGCCACTCAATTAGCCATCATTAAAATGTTGGGTAAAAGTCATGTTATGAACAGTCATGATGTAATAATCTCCTTTAAATAGGGAGTGTATTTAACTAACGCCAAAAAAAGGACAACTTAACGTCACCAAGGCATAATACAGTATACTCAACCATCCAAGACATGAACATGGGCTTCAACCTGAAATAATATTATCACTGATTATATTAAAGCTGATCAGCTTATGTTATAGCTTTGACATTTGAACTATTTCTAAAAACTCTGTAACTGTCAACGATGGGTACTAACGCTATTTTAATATAATTATAACTAGACAAAAAAGTTGTAATGTGCTGTAATATGATCTTATCGTATTTGTTGGAAAATAAAACAAATTGTGGCATGCTGCCTCCAAAAATGAATAACTTTGAGGAGGTAGCAGCACCCCACTTTCTACTATATTATGTTTTACTTCTAAAATAAAGCGTAAAAGATGAACATGGATGTTTTGCTTTTTCAGCTTTTTGCCGCCTGGCATGGCTTAATGTGTTTTAAAGAGGCAACATAACGTACAGTCTGGAACACGATCCTAGAAATTATTGGTAACATAAGAATTTTAAAACAGTGTCTATTCTTACCTCCCACTTGGTCTCCTCTAGACGGGGTCCTAGCTGATTCTGCTCCCTTTCAATGGAGGCACATCTCTTCTCCAGTGTCTCTCGCTCTTGAAGCAGCTGTGAGAAATCCTCCTGCAGCTTCTTCTTCTCCTGTTGGAGCTGGAAGACCTGCAGCTGCAGCACCTGCTGGGCCCGTTGTGCTTTCTGCTGCACCTGCTTCATCTTGGTTGCAAAGCTATGTCTGAGCTCCTCCATCTCCTGCTCACAGCGCTTTTGCTTCTCCTCGTACACCTAAACATCCAGAGCCCATAAAGAAAGCATTTTAATTATTATCCAGAATCTAAGAATTCTCTCAACTGTTTCATGATGTATGTGTGACATAAATAAAGATATTGCAGCATAAGTATTAATTACTGTAAATAAGTATTCCAGGAATATGTTGTTCTGTTTGTCCATTTGTGGTTTTGATATGTAGATCACATACCTGGCAGATGGCTGCCTCATTCTCGTCCAGGTTGTCTCGGAGCTGCTGCAGCTCCAAGTCTCTCTCCCTCAGCTTTTCCTCCAGCTCACGAATAATGCTCTCGTACCCCTCTGGGGGAGCAGGAGAACGCCCGCATGAGCCACTGTCTGAGAGTGGCTGGCCTGTGCTCTTGCTGGATGAAGAGCGGCCACTGTCTGAGTTAGTGTGGCCGTGTCCTCCTGTGGGCCGTGTGGATTCTGCGCTTGTGGACAGTCCCTCGCTCTGCACCAGGCTGCAGGCTGTACTGCTATATGTGGGCAGGCTGGAGAGTGAATTGCGGCCAGAATCTGACATGCTGCAAGTCTGACTGTTTCGAGCGTTGCGACCACTGCCGTACGAAATATGTTTCTCTGTGCAAATCATCCCAGCTCCTCCTGGAAGTAAAAGGTTGAGGCTTCCGTGGCTTTCGGACAGACTGCCCCCTGGTCGTGGGGAGAGGTATTGAACTGAGTTGCGGTTCTTAGATACTACAGGCTTGAAGGCGGTTGGTCGGATTACAACTTTCTCCATATTCTGTAATAAAAACAAGTCAGGTTTATATGAATGCATGACCAAATAGTGGTGAATCAGTTTTCATGACCACATAGTACTAGCATAAAGCAATGTCCTTTTTGACATGGCTCACTTGATGACCATTGTGGCACCACCCTCAAAAACTGACTCCTATGTACTTTAGCCGAGGGGGGGACCTATATACAAGAAATGGATCAAGAAGATGATGTTTCAAATGCAGATTTAAAATTGCCTTTAAAACAAAAATCAATATAATGTGTGGTCTTAACATGAAAACTTTGAATAACATCTACATGCATCAGGATAAGACTGATAGGCCAGCCATTTTCTATTAGCATCTTTACCAACCAAATGACTGGGGCCATGTTTCATAAAGCTGCTGCCATGTTAAATCTTACACACTGCTCTATTCATGTTCAGGCTGCACTCACATGCACACATCGAGTAATCAAATTTTCCATTTACAATAGGAAAAAAATAGCTTGAACACATAATCTGTTCATATAAATGCTACTTTTTTATTAATTCGCCACAAGGCTAACAACTAAAGCCCTATTCAGTGATGATTAAATTTCCTCTGTGACTTTCTGATCAGCCACAGTTGTGGGTTTCTCCCTCTTTCCCTAAGAAAATTAAACGACTCTGATCATTTTAGTCCGATCTGGACAGACACATTTAGTCTCCCAGAACAAGATTCCATTTTGAATCCATTTGGATTCCATCTTTTTTTGACATGCACAAAGTGGTTCTACCTGTTGTGTAGTGTTTAACTATGAATACTGTGATGACAAAAAAAATGCTAAAAAATCACATCATGTGAATATGATAGAATTTCTGGCCAATATGAACATACATTTGTCTGACTACACTTTCATATTATGAATCACAGATCATTTTTAAGATGGACACCCTTATTAAGTGCCAGAAAGTATCATTTGTAGGGGCCACAATTTACATTTAATGCAGTGAACAAAAGGCTAACAAAGTATTGGAAATTTTGTCACAGCAGACAGTGATCAAGAAATAATGCTGGTAAACGCACTTTTTAGAGATGGAGTAGAGTTGATAAGAGTGTCTTTTTTAACAATATCAGACCAACAGTATATTATAGTGCTGTGATTCTAAAAGTCTGAAACTCACTTTCTCTAGCTTGCCTGAGACCGGGATGAGTTTGGGTGGAGGGCCTCCGATGTTGGTACCATTCACAGTTCCTCGGTTGTCCTGTGTTTCCTCTGGGTCACTGCATGGGCTGCCAACTTTGACATGGTTATCATTCCAGTCATCCACCACCTCATCATTCATGTATCCATAGTTGCCATTGGCACCAGTCACAAGGGTAGAGGGTTTGTTCTTGACAGGCAGAGGAGGCTGGTTGTTGATGAGCTCCTCCTGAGAGGTGGCCCTGCGCAGTGTGCCCTCCTGCTGCCGGAAACAACTCGTGGCCGGCAGGGGCTTGCGAAGCCTGGCACTGAAATCACTCACAGCACGGCAGTGGCGTTCCTGATAAGTGCGTCCAGAGATAAGGCTGCTGACAGAGCCCATGGTGCCTGAGGTTGGAGAGTGTGATACGCTGTGGCACTGCCGAATATCAACACTGGACGGTGGTTGATCAGAAGGCACGGGCAGTGCCTGAACCAAAGCCATGGCGACTGTGCGCCCAATATACACGATCTGAACAGACACACGGAGAGAAACAAACAAACAAAAAAAACAATGAGGAATTATTTACATTTTCCTTTTTAAATATAATTTCAGATCAATCTGGTGACAATGAATGCGTGTTTCAAAGTAAAGAGCATTATTTAAGCAAAAACACGATAGAACATCTAAATGAAAATGGAAAATCTGAATTAACTGAACTGTATAAGACACATCTGTAAACAGTATGTAGTAATATTTGTTTTGTGGGAAGCTCTTGTATTTACTGTACTATGTAGCTGTGTGCTCTGATCTGTGTTGTCATGTGCTGCACCCCCTAAAATAATTTAGAACATATAAAACAGACGACTGCATATTCCAATACCGGAGGAACCTGTTAGGCTGGTGAAGAAGTAAAATGATTTATTCCAGATCAGACTGATCTGAAAAAAACATTTTTGAGAGGAGTTTGTTATAAATTATTATATGGTGCACATGACAACACAGCTCTTAACACAAACAGCTAAAAAACAATCCCTAGAACCATGTGTCTCTTTGACTTTAGTTCCAAGCAACAGCATATGACGAGATCAGTCACTGAACACAAAATCAGTATAAGGTCTCATTCGTTGCTTGCTGTTTGCCCTCTTGAAACTGAGGTCTTTTTTGGACAAAGGGAGCTGGGAGATTCTGGACACAGCAGACGGAACAACATATAACGTTGAGCAAAATTTCCCTTTATGCAAATGAGAAGCAAAGTACTTTGGCAAAAACCAACAGGAGTGAGGGACTGTATATGTTTTTTTCTTTAAGAAACAATAAAATGGGCAGAGAAAGGTAAAGAGGACAGTTTTACCTTTAGAGAATACAGTTCCATCCCTGTCCACTAATGTTAATATCACATCCTTGGGTAACTCATTCCTAAAGCTTAATTCTTTCAAGCCCCCATATTTGCATTGCACTGCCCATGTCGGATGATTTGAGAATTTTAAAGGCATATAAAACATATAACAGTTTGAAGCTATATGGAATATATGGAATGTATGGAATTATAGGTTGATTGAAGATAAAGTGATTAGAGTAAAAGTCTAAAAGGTTGCAAGCTTAAATCATAACCATCTGACCAACTGACCCAGTGCTCGAACTTTTTAGGCTGTATTATCATACAAAAACCAAACACACCCTCATTGCGTTAATTCATCCACAAGCATCCATGCATCCAGCATCTTGATGCTCTCTCACATTAGGTCCATCCCCTCCTCGTCTTTCCTCAGATGCCCTTACCTGCTCTCTGACTATTACACAAAGTTGTTTCACGTGTCAGAGATGCATAGGCCTGAAGAATTGGGTCTCATGGGGCAAGTTTAATTTATTCCAAAGATATACATTTGAGAAGAAGTTATAATCCCTCAGTGTTTGAACAACAGCTGCAATGCCGTAAAGTTAAAAGTATCATATCAGATCACATGTAATGTGCATGTACCCTTATGCACAACTGTTTAAATTGAGATTATAGATTTTAGCACATTTAGTTTGTTTTTTAACATTAAAAAAATAGTATAGGAAATAATAATATTATTGCAATAATAATAATATGTAAGGGTACATAAAAAATGTATGATTTATGCACACTTTTCCCACATTTATAACAGCATTTGCAAAAAAAAACAAATACGTGTTCAAAAATTCATTAATCACTACACAGGAACAGTAGTTGCATATTGCATATCGGTTTACGGCCCGGAATTAATCTAACTATGATATGAATATGATGAGAAGAAATATTCCCAAATACCACTATTGACGTTATCAAGAGTGAAATCTGTGCCAAAGCATAAGCCACTGTATTTGCCCATAAGAAGAACACAATGAGAGATTCTTCTTCATTTTAGTTAATGAACATTACAGAATTGAATAGTTTACTGTAAATATCACTTTAGACACTTTGTGCACCCCTACTGCAATATAACTGCTGTCCCCTTTTCCGGTGCATTCTCCACCTCAGCATTCTCGCCCCCTTATCCACTTTCACCAGCCCCTACACAAACAGTCTCCCTGGGCTTAGAATAATAAGATTAGTGGATCCAGAAGAACTGTCTCCTCTCACTGCTTTTCCCTGACTTGACCTTAGACTCCTGTTTCTGTTACTGATACTCTCATCAAAACACTCCATCTACAAAAATGCTCCATCACCCTGCTGGATTCTCTTTAACATGAAACCAGCCCAATCAAATTAAAGAGACCCATTTCCAACAGTGAAAGCATCAGCATGAACCAAGGGCTCGGCTATTCCTGTAACTGCAACATTTCATATGCATTTCTTTAGAACAAAAGTAAACTTTTCCAAAGGAACAGAGCAAACTGGTAGTATTGGTAGTAAACCAAAACCAGAACCAGCCATAACCTGGTTAAATATCTTTGATTCTAATAGATATTTGAGCTAAAGTTAATGAAAGAGTTCCCTCGAGTTTGTGAGACTGTGACATTATTTTCTAAATTATACTAGTAATAATGGGAAGTGGCTCTAAATCACATTCCTACATTATGTACCAGTTAAGTACAATAAGGGTAACCAATGTCCTCATGCTTATTAAGTTGTGAAACAAACTGTCAATTAAATTAAATTTTTTGCATTGTGATTTAAAGTTTGATTTGATTCAATAACATTAATGTTGATTGTCTGATTTGTCTAATTTTATATTTATTACAGAAATATACAATGAAATACTGTGAAGTATCATATAAGTCAATGATCTTTTTTCCTGCCAATGTTATATTCTATGCTCTCCTGCAAGTGACAGTAATGTACCAAATGCCCATAAACATTAAAGATGAAAGCAGTTGTGGAATATTCAAGGAAATTTCTATTTTAGACCATTGTATGTTTACCCAAACATTGATTAAACAAAACAACAAAATAAAACAAGAGATTAATTAAATTAAATAACTGATTAAACCACACTGCTCTGTTAGTAATAATTCAGGTCTTAAAATGGCAATAAAGTTATGATAAAATGTGGAATCGCACATCTGGAACCACACCATATGTGTACCGATGGAAAAGTGCTATTACACAGGCATTGCAGTACTATTGCACCAAATGGGTTCCTGCTAGCCAAACAAAACAGGTCAATTAGAGTCATCCAGTGTGTGTTTTATCTCCAGTGTGACAACAGTGAGGTTGCTGTGGAGAGCCATCACAGGTGTTTCTAATCAAATCAACAGTGCTAGCCAAAGTTGTCCACAGAAATCTTGTTATGATAAGTCTTAATAGCTGTAACGCCGCCGGAAAGGATTAGCTACGAGGCATGAATCTCCCAGGAACCATTCAACTATGCAGTGGAAGCTGGGGGGAGAAATGCAGAGGCTGAGGATGGATTGCAGCAAAGTTCAGATCTTAAAATCCCCATAGCCTTAATCCCATTTGGACACAGACACATCTTCTGAGCCAGGTTGTTTGATGTGTATTCAGATCCTGATCAAAGCTTCTTCCCATGCAAATACTGGCTATGAGAGTCTTCTGTCCCATACCACTGTTTGCTGTCTAAACTGGAGACTCGGGACCTTGTTTCTTCAGAGGGGTGCAT
Source organism: Clarias laeviceps (assembly GCA_030014305.1). Lineage (NCBI taxonomy): Eukaryota > Metazoa > Chordata > Actinopteri > Siluriformes > Clariidae > Clarias > Clarias laeviceps. The sequence continues at coordinate 20,059,224 of JAQMYJ010000039.1, forward strand.
GGTGACTCCTCTACGGCTAATCGTCTCTCCTAAAAAACGTTAATGAGAGCACATCCCAAAAACTACAACACTTTGTACTGATATGTAAATAACTCATACAATCACTGATCGGTTATGCTTAAAATGATTTTCAGTGTATTAATTGTCATGATTTTTAGTATAAACATCACAAAAACAAGCACCAATAGAAATGCTAGGAATACTATCAACTACAGTTAAATCTTGGACTGCGAGCATAATTCATTCCAGAAATGTGCTTGAACACCAAAACACTCGTATATCAAGGTGAATTTTCCCCATAAGAAATAATGTAAACTCTGATGATTTGTTCCACAGACCAAAAATATTCACATAAAAATAATGAATACAAAATATAAAGTAAAAATAAAACAAACTAACCTGAACTTTACCTTTGAAAAGAATCCCGAAAGAGCAGTGTTTCCATTAGTGTGTGTATGTGAAGGCGAGAGGAGAGTAGGAGGGAGGGGCTACTGTGTAGGACAACTTTCATACACAAACACACACACTCTATTGAAAATGCTGCTCTGTTGCAATTGCTCTGTTGCAATTGCAAAGGTAAAGTGCAAGTTAATTTGTTTTATTTTTACTTTATAGCAGTGATTCTGTTAATGTGTGTGCGTGTGCGAATGTCTTGGATCCTCTCTACTGACATGCACACACACACACACACACACACACACACACGGGTGGTCACAATGCTATAGTAAACAGTACACGAGAAGAACCATTGGCTTAGTTGTGATCACATGACACCCGGCAGACAATGCACATCTGTACTAATCATATATCAAGACCTCGCTCGGTTATTAAGTTAAAATTCATTTAAAAGTTTTGTTCATCTTGCAAAACGCTCGCAGACCGAGTTACTCGCAGTCCAAGGTTCCACTGTATTACTTCTATGCTGCAGAGCATTAATATTAATTAAGGGTGTACCGGAACACATATTCGTACCCTACCTACCAGGACAACTGATTCAGTGTGTGTTTTGAGTGCGTACAGTCTAGCTTTAAGTTGTGCCAGGAGATTTTTTATTCATTAATTCGGTTTATTCAAATTGATGGAACAGGCAGCACATCACTGAGGACCTGTAATAAAATATTCAAATGTCACTTCGAAGATATGGAATTTGCACTGGTTTGAAAACTCAGTTAAAAGTTTACCTAAAAAATATAATGCTGCAAAACATCTTGATTCATGTCAGAATTTAGTAATTTTCCACTTTGGCACCGAACGCCACTATGTTCATGTTTTGTAAACAACATGCTATTCAACTAACTGGGATAAGTTAGTTGATATTTTCTTTCTCAAACGGTGGAGAAGTAAATACTAGGTAATACCTTTATATACCATATAATTTATTTATTTAAATATTTTATTTGTAAAGATTTTTTTAAGGGTATAAATTATTCGTATCACTTTTTTTTTTAAAGAAGTTTTACTTGTGTTGATTTGACGTTACACCTGTAAACAAGACAGGAACTCAGATTTGGGAATAATACTCCAGGTTGACTTATGTTGTGGCTCTATTTTATGCCATGAAAGACACTGTCCCCATTTAAGAAAGAGAATGGCATGTTCACTGAGTTTACTGTAAAAACATTACTAGTAGCAAATAGTGCAAATAATGTTTAACATTATTTTTATGTTTCACAAATATAATTTAAGTATCCCTTTTAAAAAAACAATTGCTTGCACTATTTCATTAGATAGTGCTGTCGGCCAATGTTTACGAGTTTGTATTTTTACAAGTTAAATTCATAATAAATTAAAAGAAATTTCATGTATTTTTTAGCATCTAAAAAACTTACCGGACCATGACCTCTAAACCAAGATACATACAGTATGACCTCTGCATATCATTATAACCCTTCTATTGATTGTTCTTTAAACTGGGATCAATAACTAAACATGACAGCTTTGAGCATGTATTTTACAGCAATGTGAGGACACTTCGACCCTTTGACCTCCTTCTAGCTTCCACCAGCTTGTCACTCTTTTATTACTTTACCAGGCTGTCATTCTTCCATTAATATACTGTTCCCCAGAGTCATTGTTTATCACACAGCCTGTCTAGTAAAGTAATGCTTTCAGATTCGTACTTTAAAAAAAATTTTTTTTCTTCATTATTCCTTTTTTCCCCCTATTTCTGCTACTGGGAAATCTTTATTTACACCTTTTGTCGTTTTCCTGTTCTTTGAACCTTCCCACTTCCTATTCCTGTACCATGCTGTTTTTAGACAATTTGATTCTTCACCACACATACACCACCACATATGCACTCCTTCCTGTTTCTAAAGTATCCGTTTGATTGCTTTATCATCTTAATCTATTTTCTGAATTTCTGCCATGTCCACTCTCCACTGTTGTAACAAGCAGGTGTTTGGTGCAAATCGGAGACAGGAAGCCATATGAATCTGTGATTACAGTCCCATGCACACCTCTACATAACACCAACCCCTCCAGGGAGCTCTTACTGAACATCCAGCACAGTGACTCTTTGCTGCAAACTTCCTGCCAGCTGCTCCCCTATTGTCTCCCTCCATCAGATAGCAGCACTATCTAGGCACAGTCTTGGAATGATACACCAACAATCCTTCGTTAATACACACAAAATGTCTACAGACAAATTTCTTTGCATGTTTTTAGGCAAGCTGTCTCCTGTCTGGAAGATAAAAGATGGCTAGAGATCTGTACAAGAGGTTACATAAAGTATAGGACAGTGCTGTTCAGTATGAAGAAAGAAGGAAATTGGTGCACTGAGCACTACTGAAAGTTACTATTTACTGCTCATATACACTATGGTGGTGACCAAAAGTGAAATTCAATGTTTTAATGATATTCTATTTTTTTTAAAACAATGAAATGATAAAAATAATTATTTTGCAAATTGTATGTGAAGAAAGTGCTATACCACAACCATCATTTAGTATGAAGTCATTTATTCTTCAAAACGTGCTGGATCCATCTGGTTCCACCGTACTGATATCTCTCGATCCATGCCTGCTTGATTGCTTCCTAACAATCATCTACAGAAGACCATTTCTTGACCATCCTGTCTTATTCACCTTTGGCTGACAGTTTTCTTTTAGGTTTAGGTCTGGAGATGACCAAAGGTTTGTAGACACCTTACCGCTACCCCCATGTGTGATTGCTGAAATTCCTATTCCAGACTTAGTTCCCTTTTGTTGTTATAATAATTTGCACATGTCTGGGATGGCTTACCACTGGATTTTGAAGCTGGATGTTGAGATTTGTCCATCCAGCCACAAGAACATTAGTGAGGTCAGACAATAATATCAGGTCAGAAAGTCTGGGATGAAGCCTGCATTCCAGTTTATTACAAAAATATCCAGAAATAAGGTCTCATCTATATGAAATATACAGATACACTACCCAGTCCAAAAAAGGCATAAACTAATATTTTGTATATAATTTTTTTTATATTATTACTATATATTATATAATATTTATTATTTATATATTTTATATTATTACCTATGTGCCAATTCTATTTGTATTGCGATTCTATACGTATCACGATTATATTTTGTTTGCGGTACACAACTGAACTGATTTTCCCCCCTATCTCCACTAATCCATGAGTGAACATGATGCATGCTTATGCCCCCAGAACCATTCTTTCACAGTTTGAGTCCTAGAATATGCCTGTGCCATCAGGTAAGAAACCCTCCATTAAAGTGATACCCTGGGCATCAGGTCATCATCTTTATTTTTTTTTACCACATAACGGTGTTGAGCAACTGAAACAACCCAGATCATAACATTTGAGCATGATCGGTGCGCTTCCCTTCTTACCCTGAAACATTCGTCGCTCTGGAATAGGATATTTATGTCCCAGAGCAAACTTAGGCCTTTTTTCTCAGTAGCCTCAGTTTAGTCCTGTGAGCTCCAGTAGCATTGCGTGTAGAACTGCTCTTACTTTCACTATTAAACACAGCTGTGATGTTCTTCATCAAGTGTCTGAATTATCTCTGGTCACAGTCATTCATGATTTTTTTTTTTGTCTGACCACATTTTCATTTAAGCTGTAGGTTCACCACTATACCTCCAGTTTTCAACAAATTCTTGAACAGTTCTTGGCTCTACTTTCTCTGCTTGAAGAAGGTCCTTCTGAAACAGCAACTTTTTTTAGACAGACAGTGTATAATATCAGTCTTTCCACATTCTAAACGAAATGCTCTGCTAGCAAATACTCTAGTTTGAGAAACCTCTCTGACATCATTAAAATCCTACCATTTTCACACAGTGGGCCCTAATCTGAGAGGAAAGCAAGGAGTCATACTGTGCTCAGAACACACTCTGCTGCTGTTACCAAGACACACAACATTGTGCAGCATAATCTACACAGAAAATGTGGAACGAAGCTTTCGGACTGCCAGAGAGCTTTGGATTGACTTAAGCTGTTTAGTTTTGGCTAGAGTTCATAGAGCCAGCCAGCCTCAATTATTAATTAGTTTCACCCATTCCCAGTGTTCTGCAGACCACAACTATGGTTTGTATGCTTTATGCACACTAACACTGGACTTGAATGTCAGCTTTCTAAACAAATGAAATCTCCTTGTAAAGCAAACTCAGAGTAGAGAACTCTGACAGCTTAGCACCAAACATCACACTACTTACGGGTTCTGGGTGGCCTAACAAGAATTTTAAAAACTTCCATTTTACAAATGGAAAAGGTCAATAAGTCATAGCATGCATATCAAAACTCACTGGCAGCAAATAATACCTTTGGAGCAAAATGTGATGACCAGCAGCGAGGAACTATATAAAAAGCGTCCTTAAAAATATTCAGCCAGAAGTAAACAGAAATAGTCACAAATAATGTTTATTTTTCATATAGCAAACTTCACTGAGCAGCTTGGATAGATAGGCTATCTTCAGCATCAGGATCAGTACAATAAAAATATATATATGCCTGTTCCAAATTTTTCCAAATAATTTACAGAGTGACTGTATGATTGGATATTTTTATCTTAAACAAACAAACAAAAAAAATGTTGAAACTCAGATCACATTCTGGATTTTTATTATAAATCCAAGCTAAAGGGCAAGCTTATGAGTCACAAATTCTTTCAGTGTCTGTTTTCTTACAACACTAATAAAAACACATTTGAACCTCTCAAACTCCACCGAAACCAAGAAGCAAGGGAAAAACCTTCAAGCTGAACATTATAAAGCTTCCACCTCTTCTACCGCTCTACTATACGATTTAACCCTGCTCTCTGTCTTACTCCTGTATTTCAGCGAGAAATCACTGGATTAAATTAAAAACAAAGTCTGCAGAACTAGGGTAATTGGTCGACTGTGTTTTATCATTGCCACCCTGTTGCTTTTGTGAGCTTTTGTCTTGTGGCTGTTTGGGGAGGTTGCCATGGCATTTGAGGCCTACATGTGTGTAGCCTGGAGGTGAAAGCTACACCAGAAGAAAAAAGTGGGGTACAGCAACAAAAACAGTGGGAGTAACAAAATCTGAGTCAGTAAGAGCATGCAAAAGACAAACCAGAAGAGAGAGAGAGAGAGAGAGAGAGAGAGAGAGAAAGTCCAATGTGACACTTTGCCCTAATTCCATCCTACCATTTCCTCACTCATTTACTAATTCACCGAACTCCCTATAATCCGTTTAGAAATGATTTTTCTCTCTTCTTGCAGTTCTTAATCGTTCCCTTCTCTTCTCTTCCGTTTGTCATGCCCTTAAGCCCCTACTTAAATTTGCTTTCACACCTGGCTGCCTATTTCCTGCTAGCCATGTCCTTCTCTTGTCTCTCTCATTTCCCATTCCTGCATTGTGATGTTTTTTAGACTTAACGCAGGGAGGTGTGTGAGACAAACAGAATCTCATGGTGGGTGGGATGAACAAAAAGGTGATAAACAAGAAACAGGGAAGTGATAGAGAGTAAGCGAGCTTTTTAGCCTCTCAAACCACATGAGCCTGTACATTTTTTTAGAGATGCCATACAATTCTCTCAAGGAGACACAGTTTTTCATGCCTATGCCATATTACTGCCTCTCTATATGCCTCATGCTACCCTATCCTGTCAGATACAGCAGGTGCCATCCCTGACACAGTATCATGAGAACATGACCTGTCAGTCAACATTATGGACGGAGCTTTTTCCCCGCTGTGTATAATGTAGCACTTGGCCCCAGCCAGTTGGATCTGTCCAGACTTGTGTCAGAGAGACTTCCAGGATCTGCTGCACACTGATCACTCCAAATGGACCCGGAGGATCTGTTGTCAACAGGGTGTGATAATGATCTGTGTGGTTTTTTTTTTTACATTGGGAAGACATTTTGATTACAAAACCAAACACTACTTAAATAAAAAGAGTATTTCATTAGTATATATATATATATATATATATATATATATATATATATATACATTGAGG
>JAQMYJ010000039.1:20065692-20077771 GCA_030014305.1 Clarias laeviceps
TCCGGATTTTTCTTTTTAGATTCTGTCTCTCACTGTGGAAATGCACCTATGCTGAAAATTGTAGACCCCTCCATGATCTCTAAGTAAAAGAACTTGCAAAATCACAGGGTGATCAAATACTTATTGACCTCACTGTATACATTATGTATAAGATCCAGAAAGGTGTTTTTTTGACAGCTTGGATGTAAGCTTATGGTAGTGAAAAGTTCTCAGATGCTCTGTTACAGCCATTGGAAGCACTATCCAGCCTGCGTCTCCTCAGCCACTCCTGAATACCGCAGCACAAATTTCCAACCGCTAATGATTATTTATCCCAGGCCAGCGGTCAGACACGCAGACACTGGGAATAAGAACATCTAGGAGAAGAGCTGTGGTCACGCCACACTAATGTCCCTCTCCTTGCTCACTGCTGAGTGGTCATTCTGCTAAGATGCCACTGCTGAGAGAGTAATGAGGCAAAGGAATGCTTTCTTTCAGCACAAGGCATTCAAAAAAGTCTGGATGGGTCAGTGAGCAGCATTTATTACCGTATTAGATATCAGCTGCAATCAGCAAGAGTGAAACCAACAAGCAGACCTGTCTCTGACCGTTATTATTACCAGAGAGGCATAATGGTGCTCTTCATCTTTTTTGTCTCTGGAACAGGTGTAGGCAAAGCTGAGCAAGAACATGATTAATATGTGAGAGGGATTAATATTTCCACGTCCTAAACCTGTGCTTATGGACCCATGATAACCCATGATCATGGTCAGGACAATTACATGAACAAAGAGTGCAGTCAATGATATTTTCCTAAAGCAATTTCAAGTAAATTACTATATCATCTATTATTACTGTAGTATTTTTTTTATTATACAAACAATGTCAGACAATAACCAGGATCTGAATTAAAGCCAGATTGGTGTTGTGTGCATAAATAGAAGTCATAAAGCGGTAGAAGAAAGAAGAAGCAGCAAATAAATTCCTCAGCAACCTGAATCAAAAATATGTTTACATGAATGTAGAATCTTAAAAGTGCATACACAGTGAAGAATGCAGAAGCCACAAACAACAGAAAAAAAAATCTAGGTTTCTGGAGTTTGCAAATATGCAAATGAGCCGCAGTGAGAGCAGCCAAATGGGCCTGTGGACTGTGTCACTGCAGATTCCAGGCGAGCTCAGACGGAGAGGGAAAGTATGGCATGGAAAGTTCTGATTCAGCGCAGTCAGCTGGGTCCAAGACGGGTAATGAGCTCTCCTTCCTCACACACACATTTATATAAATACCTGGCCTTTCCTCAACAGGAGAGGAGAGGTTACAGAAAAGAGAATAGGAGAAGAGAAGATATGAAAAGAGATAAGACAAGAAGGAGAAGTTACTGTATGAGATGGGGGGAAAAAAGATCAGAGAAAAGACAAGAAGAGAACAGAAGAGATGAGAAAAGCAGAAAAGAGCAGAAAAATGAAGACAGGAACAGGGATGAGAAGACACAAGATGAGAACAGCAGATAAGGGAAGAGAAAAGAAGAGAAGAGACGAGAAGAGAAGAGAAGAGAAGATGACCTGATCTAAAGCTTCCACTATCCTATGTGCACTGCCACCCCAGATAACATCAATTAATGTCACTTTTGGAAGACATTTTAACTGGGTTTGTCTACTTAAAACCATGGCGAGGTTCTATTCCCTGTCAAATTTCCTTAAAAAGGAAAAGCCAAAGTAAGCATGTAAGGGTTCAATTTTAAGCCGTCTCACATAAGCGAATGATTTAACACATCTATTATTTTCCAGCAGAGTGACGCAAGCACCTTCTCCTGGTGATCTCATCTGCTTACAGCAGTGTTTGCAGACTTCTGACTTGTCACAGTCTTTGCTATTTTAGGCTCAAGCTGTACACAGGTCTACCACTAAGCTGAGTCAGACCACAAACTCCAGCTCCTAAATACCAATAAAATCAGGAGGCACACGATAGACAAACTTTACAGCAGGGCATCAGAGCTGACTGGCATCAACCGAATAAATGCCTGACAATAAAGTGACATCACTGTTTTTTAAAACTCTCGCCAAAAATACTTTTTTAGGTTTAAATTGTTTGTATAGTCTCAAAATCGCCCTATTTATGCCAGTTTTCCAGAGGATTATGTTGTTCGAGTACTTTACATTGAATAACCCGTACAGCACAGTAAAATAATATCTCTTTACCTTCTCTGTTCAAGAGATTCATCACTTCAGCTCTGTACACTTACACAAGCAAATTCAGTATGAGTATGTCCATTACTGCTGATCACTCCACTGAGAGGATCAGCTCATATCGACAGTCCTCTAACATCCGACACCCTCACACACACAAACACCGGACAGTCAGAGTCAGCAAACACACACCAGCAGGCTACAATGCCAATACACAAAGTGTATGTAGCACAATGCTTTCTGTAAATTCGGCATGCCTTCATTTTTACAGTAATCCACATCCGGATAAACACACTCCACTCATCGACAAAGAGCACAGAGCTGTTTTCTTTTTTCCATTGTCTTTTAGATGCCCCACCTATCAATCTTTCTGTGCTCAGAAAGTTAATAATTCATCTGGATAACTTCAAAGCACCCAGAGTTTTGTCAAAAAAATCTTCAGCAATCTGAACGCTGTAACAGAGAGAGTGTAAGTGATTTGTGTGTGCATATGTGCGTCTCTCTGTGTATGATAGTTGTAATCTCAAACATACCCATTGTGTCCTTCATTGTTACTTCCTCGCGTCTCTGCGTTCAGTCCTGGGGCCAAACTAAGAACACAAACCAACCTTCATTCTGTTCTTCAGCTCCACTCCCTCTCTTTCTCTTCGTCTCGCACACTCACATGCTCCCGCTCTCTCACATAATCACGCGCACACACATACACACACGCTCTCTTCCTGCTCCTCCTCCTGCACTCCTTCTCCTCTAGTCAAACTTTCCTGTCTTTGCCCACTGCAAAGCCCCTTCCTCTCCTGCACTCCTGCTCTGCTGTCCTAGCACCTCCCCCTCTCCCTGCCCCCTACCTTTCTCACTTTGTGTGCAAGCTGCTCTCCCTCCCTCTTTCTCCGTCTCTCTCAGTTCAGAAGAGCTCTCTCTCTCTCTCATACACACACACACACACACACACATAATCCTTTCTCATGCTGGGGCTCAGTCTCTGCCCATAGAGCTCTCTCTCATTTTCAATTTATTTCTCTCTCTACATCCTACACTTTTCTTTCTGGAAAGTAGGGCTTCTTGGGATAAACTCCCTTCCTGTTTTAAATCGGACTCTAGGCAACTACTGTGATTTAACCAAATGAAGCTGACTTATGATGACTCCCTTTCACTCCCTCATGAACTCCTTTCTAGGTAACTTCCCACTCCTTAAGAAAGTCATGCCACGCTGAGACACACAGACCACATTACACAAACTAAAAAAAAATTAGGCATACAGACAAGTGAAAGACATACAGTATAGTCACTGTGTTGCCCTATCATTGTATACATGTACACAGATGTAAAAGCAGGACACGGATTTGGCATCGGATATTAAAGTGTCATCCATAAATACAGCACGTTTTCTCTGAACCTGGTCCAATCTAAGCAACCGACATGCTATGACTTTTTGTCTAAAGGAGTTTTGTAAGGAGGGAAGAGTACATTCATGTGCAAGTTTGCTTTTCAAAGGGCCCCAGTCTCCCTGTGTTCTGGCTATTACCACTCCTCTCCCTCAATTACTGGCTATCGCTGAACTGAACAAAAGCAAAAGAAGCACAGCATGCTAACCTGAGCAGAGAGCCATAAAGCCAGCGGATTCTGTGGGGGGCATTAAAGAGGACAAAACATCAGACAAGAAGAGAACTGGACATATGAGCATTTAAGTGATTAATGAACATCTGTGTCCTCCAGGGAGGTTATCATATGAACATGAACTGTCCATAAACTCACCAGCAGCCTTAACCTGATATCTCCTATATTAAGTGCTGTATGTGACTACATTCATATACATATATACACATAAATACATGCATATATTCTCTACCATATTCCGGGAGAGCATAATGAGCAGGCAGGATTATCTGATTGAGAACATTAGTGTATTTTTGAGCCAGGCTTTTATGGAAGGTAAATAGAGATAATAATTCTATCTCAGTCCCTGTGTGCAAAGGACACCCTTTTTAATTCAACTAATTACTGCTCCTGAAGAAATCATCTGCAGTCCTGTCTGCTCTAACTTCAACTTGTCCAATCTAAGCAATGATGAATATATGATTGGTTCCTTTTTTTCCAAAATGCGATATAAACCAATTTTACTTACATCTAAATGACTCTGATGAGGAAGCATTTACTAAACATGAATGAAAAAATTAATACAGAAAATGGATACTTACAGCTAGAATGTGGCCCTTTGTCACTCTGCAAACTGAACAATTTTTGGGTTCATGAAGTTGACCAATAATCTTGGGGCAATAACATTTGGTTATTATTTTAGCCAGTTGAGAATAGATAAAGCTCTACACAAACAGGATGATTTGGCCTGTATATGCTATACAGTAATTTCGATTACACACAATGCGATTACTTTTTAAAGGGGCAGCTCGCTATGGCTATTAGAGACTACATTAGTCTAATAATGAAGATTTCTGTGATGATAAGGAAACTGCTCAGCCAGAGACAATAATCAGGACATCTGTGTCACTGTTTGAAGAATCACTAGTCTGCACTAACCTTAGCTCGACCTGTACCTCCTGGATCAGCTCACATGATACCATGGTAAAAAGTCTATTCAGCAGCGTTAATTGAGGATAGAGCTCGTCCAGCTACGCTATACTATCACATGATTTTTATTGAAACTGCCACCCTGCTAATCGTTCTCGCACCTCTACTGTCGTCAACGTGCCTAGTCCTTGTGCTGAGTTTAGAGAATTCTGCCCTATCTGAGGGTATAACTTGTCTAGACAGCTGAGTTAAAAATGTTATTCATCATAGATTTTGATTTTAAGTCAATATAAGTGTGAATGGGCGGCATGGTGGTGTAATGGTTAGCACTGTCGCCTTGCACCTCCAGGGTCCGGGTTTGATTCCCAGCCAGGCTCGATTCCCATCTCTGTGTGCATGGAGTTTGCATGTTCTCCCATTGCTTGGTGGGTTTCCTCCGGGTACTCCGGTTTCCTCCCACAGTCCAAAGACCTGCTGATTAGGCTAATTGGCGGTCTGTCTGCTCTGAAATGGATTTGCACCCTGTCCATGGTGTACCCTGCCTCATCCCCTAAGCTTCCTGGGATAGGCTCCAGGTCCCCGCGACCCTGAATACAGGATAAAGCGGTATAGACGAGTGAGTGAGTAAGAGTTAATATTCCATCCTGTATGAAAACTGTTGGACTACAATATAAAGTAAACATAATTTTCTCAGTGGTGTACACCCGTAATTTAAATGCGTGTTTAGATTCAGATCTAAGAATTTGACTCCAAGAAGTTTAAGTAATTAAATTATATGCATTAAATAGCCAACAGCGGATTTAATTTTATTATGCACAGCCTTACTTAAGAAAATATCCAGAGGGCACTGGTGGCTCGACGGTAGGTGTCTTTCCTGCCATGCGGAAGGACCAGGTTCGATTCCCAGCCAATGCCCATCCCCAGCCACTGGATGCAGTGGCGGTCCCAAGCCTGGATAAAATGGGAGGGTTCCGTCAAGAAGGGCATCCGTTGTAAAACCTGCGCCAAGCTTGTATGTGTGAACCAAATGGTCCGCTGTGGTGACCCCTTGCTGGGAGCAGCCGAAAGAACAACAACTTAAGAAAATATCCCGGGCTGTCCTGCTGCTCTCCTATTTACTATCTAGAGAAACAAACCAAGTTTAAAACCGTTTCACTGATTGTTTTTGCATCTACTGTATATATTCAGTAAGCAGGCTGGGGGCAGTGGTGGCTCAGTAACTTAAGGCTCTAGGCTATTTATAGGAGGATCTGGGTTCGAGCCCCGCCGCCAGTGGGCTGCCGCTATCGGGTCCTTGGGGAAAACCCATAACCCTACACTAACCTATACTACCCAGCTACTGCATGCAGTGCATCCCAAAGTGGCGTTAGATAAATGAGAGGGTTGAGTCAGGAAGAGCATCCGGCATACTGTAAAACTTATGCCAAGTTGTGTGCGAACCAGATGGTATGCTGTGGCAACCCCTTGACTGGGAGCAGCCAAAAGACAAAAAATTAAATAAATAAAAACAGTTAATTAATTAAAGATAGCCAGAGCCTCTCACACATCCTCAGCCCACATCTGAATAAATGCTCACTGCTAGACTTTCTCTGATTGTGTATACTGGCGTAATGAAATTTTTTTTATGTATTCAGACCCATTCTTTGAATGTGTTTATATAGCTGTCAAATCAAACTGCAGACATGAATCCTTTGGGGCACGTTGTTGAGAGGTCTTTAAAGGTGGCAAAAGTTCATACATCATGACATGATCATTGTAAACTATATATCATACAACCATGAAAGACTTATGCCATAATGCATTTATTAGGTAAGTATTTCCTATCACATCAGACTGATCAAAACTTGAATGTTTTCCATCCTGTAGAATTCATCTGTTTCACCAGCAATATGGTGGCATCAACAAAGTGACGTCAGTAGTTACGCCAGTTACACAAGCTCTACAGTACAACTTGCTTAGCAGTAAAAGATAAAAGTGAAGAGGATTATGGGTAATTTGCCATACTGTGCATTGGATAATTTGACTTCTTTATTCTCCTGTGACCCTGTATATTCTATGTACTTTATTTGCATGCTCAAAGTCAGATAAATGGAGAAAGACCTTTTTTTATTAAACTGTCCAGATTAAGTTACTGAAATGGTTGCTAGAATACATACTGTATCGCTGTAGTTCAGCTGGTATATGTGGTTGTGTGTTTTGCCAACTATCTCAGTCACATGTGCATGTGAGTGAGCAAACAACAGCAAAGAACAAATACGTACAATCTGGACATAAGCATATTCCATATTATCACACAACTGACAGATAGGTTATTGAAGGTGGTTTGGCAAAACTATTCATAGAGGGTCAGGGTAACCTCTTGTGTGTCCCTAACACCTTTCAAGCCAAATCCATTCCGTGACCAAGTAGACATATAGGAGGAAGGCCTATAGGAGGCTGTTTCTCAGATCTCTGTTCCTCCTTCTTGAGCAGAACAGACCTGAATGGAGTTGCTTCAGAAAAACTAATGAAGTGGCTGGTGGAACAAGAAACTGAGTCGTGTTCTAATCCAACATACAACCTGCCATCTGATCAGTGGCACAAAGCGAAACACTCAGTCTTCTACAAAACACTTAACCCCTCGTCTACTGGGGGTTGGGGGTGTGAACGAACGATGGGGACAAAGAGCGGTGAGTGAAAAGGAGTACTGCTGTACTAATGAGCTCCACATCACGCTTCTTCCTTTCATGATTCTTACTTGCTCTGCAAACTTTTCCACTAAAGGTACTTAAATATTCAACTGATGCAAGAACTGGACGTGGATCAAACAACATGGATGGGCAAAGCTAAATCTTCAAACACCATGAAGATAGTGATTGAAAAAAGAGAAATGTGGAATAAAATGACAATAAGAGTATGACAAAGACCATATGGTAATACAGGTAATACAATGCTGGAATAAAGAAATGCATGACAAACTGGTTAGAGGAAACAGATTATGCAGTTTTATAATATCTCAAACATTAACATTTAAATACTGTTATGCTGGGTACGGCGGGACTTGAACCCGATCCGAAAAAACTAAACAAAACCTAGAGCCGTAGCCACCTGAGCCACCACTCCCACAGCTTTCATTTAATGTATTCTTTTAAAAAAAAGTTCTCCTTCAATGTAGTTCAAGCACACAACTTGCTCTTTCTAATGAAACTTGCTGTTAATGATGTTGCACCTGATGATGTTTCCTTAGTCATCTGTACTAAACGTGCCATCATCACACTCAAGCACTATTATGGGAAGCCATTAGGGTCTACCTTAATCATATGATTAATTTGCGTGAAAAAATAGTAATGCGTTAAAATTTCTAGATTAATCACATGCGTTAACGTGTTAATATTGATAGCCCAAGTTCAAATATACAGTACATACACATACATATTGCACACACCAAAGTGTGATGGCATGCAATGGCCATGACCTGTCTAACATATTTAAATAACACAATGCATATTTTTCAGTACGTGTCACATCTGAAAAACAAGTCATTTACAGCCTGCTACAGAAAAGCAACAACAGAGAAAGAGAGAGAGAGAGAGAGAGAGAGAGAGAGAGAAAGAGAGAGACCCATGAAAAAAAAGATCAAACTCCGGGAAAAACATAGTTCACTTTAATAAAGAATGGACCTAAATGTAACTAGGAGACTGCAGCAACATCCTTCCTCCACCCCATCTGTGCTAAAGAAGAGAGCTGACAGAGGAAACCTTATGTATCCTTTGACCCTGTTCTGTTTCACAGAACTTCCATTCTTAGATGCTCTGCAGGAACGGAGAAGTGATTGTGTAAGTGGAGCCTTCAGAAAGGCACACAACTTGTCCTGCGGCTTGCACAGTTAATGTATTTACCATAGAGCAATAGAAACAATCTTGCTTCTGTACTGTATACAGGAATAAAAAATGGAATCTACAGTACTATGAAAATGCCTTAAGCCACCCCTTATTTCTTTACATTTTGCTTGCAAAGAGGCTTTCTTGTCTTTTAAAGTAGTCTTGAGGAATAGTTCTTCAGGCTTCCTGGAAGACTTTTTGGCTCTCATTTTAGACAGTTTTTTGCTCTGATTTTCAGTCCAGAACACCTACTTGACCAGTTACAGATGAATATTTTTTGTTTGTTAAGCCACACAGTGATTTATGAATCAGTTAAACATAAAAACTATCTAACTTAAGGCATGAACCAGTGAGAAACAGGTGCAGATGATGACAGATGATCAGGCCAGTGATTAGTATACTGGTGATGCTGAATGCTGAGTGGTTGGAACAGACGAAAGGGGAAATAAGGATGCTGCAGAGAGTTTTACATAAACAACCAATTTTTAGATTGTAACTTTAGACACTTTGCAGCCTTTCAAAGTAAAACATTTGTTCTCATTTGTTTAATTAAATCTACATCATTTAATTTAATATAAAGAAATGAGGGGTGACTCAAGACTGCACAGAACTGGACATTTTAATACAAAACACATAAATGCTCACATATACTTGATGTTTTGTAAAAAGATGATTTGTAAGAGCAAACAAGGTCCAGCTTGCTCCTCAAGTATTGTCCTCATGTATACTTTTCCCATTACTCTTTAATTATGACTAATGAGATGAAGATGAAAATCTTTCGGTAGCAGAATTTATGAATACTTTTTCCTCTGTCAAGAAACCTATTTCCAACAACAAATGCACAACAAAACTTCCTTTTCATTACATGGGAACACATGTGTCAGGAGTTTTGCCCTGTCGACAAACGCAAATGCGTGTCTGAGATGCGCGAGTTTCAATAGTGTATATTTTGCCGTGTACAGTACTATACCTTTTCCACCAACACAATATCTAATCTAGATACATTCCATCTCAAAAGGTTCTTTGCAAGCGATACATCTGTTCAAACCAAAACACTGCTCAACAATATGATAACCATCTCTAGTTATGTACATGATTGTCAATAAGACATAAATATTAACGTGGGTTTTAAAGAATAGTTGGGAAAAACAATAAGTTTCAAAAAACAAATCTGTGATCCTAGGAATAAACCCAAATTTGCTGGAAATTATAGTGTTTAATATGATTACGTCCTATTATTAAAACATAACTTGTTTTATGCTGCGTCAAACACATATGCAAAAACAATGAAAAAAATATCCATCCTCTTTTTATTATTTTTTAATAATGTTTATTATTACCTTTACACAGGACATTACAGCTTCCACATCAGATTGTGTAATGCTTCAGGCTCATACATCAGCAAGGACCAGTTCTGCCTTGGCCCCGCAGAAAGGGCTCGGCAAACAGACAATACGGCTGATGAGAGAAACCACAAGGATGATCAACATTCCCGGTCTAGCCACTCTATCATGACTTCGGTATGCTACACCAAAAAGCAAAATATATGCCTGTAACTGTTTGATATAAACCAATAGAAACTACTGAATTTCCAATTAAATGTGAAATCACAGTAAATACTGACAACTTGCTATAGCAAAAGTTTCAACCTTATAAAACCCACCATGGTGGTCATGTGGGCCAAAATAAATGCACTTGTATGGCTGGATAAGAGAGGAAAGAACATAAGAATTAGAAGTGAGAATATAGCAGAATCTGCAGCCGTTCAGCACAATGGGGGGAAACAGGTTGCAAATCACTCAAGGACACAATATCGGCATCGGCTTTCTGTTTTTATGGGATACAGCAATGAGGTAACACGTGGCACCTATTAAAAAGCACACACACAAAAACTGTACACACACATCTGGTCTCTCTGTAAATCTTGAGAATGTTGGTAGCAAGCAGTATTTCAGAGGCGGCTTTCTCTACTTCACTGCCCAGTCCTTTTTCCATTAACTCCCAGCACGCACTGTGCTTTTGTTCCTCTGACATATAGTAAGGGGCCAGAGCCAGTTTGTGTGCCAGGGCTGCCAGTATCTAACTGCATATAAGCACTAGGAACGTAAAATCAAAAACCTCTATACACACGCGTACATACAGATGTATAATAAACACACCAGCTTCACAAGTACAATTCACGAAGTCACACATTTGGCCAAATTTATTTCTGGAAGACAGCTACTTTCATCACAGAGGCAAAATAGGAGACCTACATACTGAAATGTCCTGCTGATTATAATGCAATAGTGAGTGACCGTTTATCAGCACAAACCTCACAGCGAAGAGAAGAGAAAGAGCTAAAGAATGTCATGGTTAGTCTGCTGAAGGAAAGAAACAGTTGTTTTGACGGACATGAGAGGACAGAGCAGCTGCCAAGCAGACCACACACACTCACTCAAACTCCTGGGGAGCTACTGTCAATCATTGGCAGTTGGGGTGCACACACATTGACTGGGCAAAACCTCAAGGCCCAGACGTGGACAAAGATGAAGCAGAACCCCTTGGAATACTCTGGTAACAGAATTTATCTCTACAAATGGTGTCTGCATGGTTACTTACCACAGAGGGTTTTGTAGAAAAAATTGAGCATGTTAAATTTTATGACTGCTTTACAGGAGACAACAAGATGGTAAAAACTATTTCAAAGCATCCAGAGTGAAAAGATTCTATGTGAATACTAAAGAGTGTGTGATTCATTTGCGAAGATCTGGGTCTGACACTCTCTACACAATCTAAACACTATGTCATGTTCCGGCCCCCTTCCCCCTGTCAGTAACAAAACTGTTCCTCCAATCACTGCCCTCTGACCTCCCAGCCCCTCCTACATGCCCTAAACCCTGCCCAATATCCATTCTGGCTGTCACACACTGCCCTGATAATCCATCACTATCCTGACCCCAGAGGCAAATATAAATAAAGAACTTCAAATAACTAACAGAAATCTTTATTTAGATTTTTCCTATCAGGTCTCACTTGACTCATGAGACCAACTTCTACTATATCTACCCAACATACACTGCCCGGCCAAAAAAAGTCACATGCTCCATCTCATTGGCCGGCCTTTTGTTTTGATTGTAGCATGTATTCAACATGTTTATCCAATGTCACAACATTTATTTCTGCCCAGAGTTGCATTAATTTCTTTTGTGTTGATTATGGGAGAGTCGCTCTATAAAGCCATCTCCCAAAGATTCTCAATGAAGAAAACCTGGACTGGTCTGGACTCTGTAGTGATCAAACCATGTGTGAAAATGATGTCTCATGCTCCCTGAACCACTCCTTCACTATTCAAGCCCGAAAAATCCATTGATGGAAAATCCTGATCATTCAGTATATTCAGGAAGTCAGCTGACCTCATTTTAGGGCACATAACATCGTTGAACCTAGACATGAGTAACAGAAGCCGTTTGCACAACATTCACACTCTTTATACACAAGTAGACACACTCTTACAAACGTGTGTGTATGTGTATATACATGTATGCATA
>JAQMYJ010000039.1:20100820-20117444 GCA_030014305.1 Clarias laeviceps
CTGGCAAACTTCAGACGGGCCTGGACATGGGCTGACTTAAGCAGGGGAACCTTCCGTGCGATGCAAGATTTTAAACCATGACGTCTCTGTGTATTACTGATAGTATCCTTGGAAACAATGATCCCAGCTGTCTTCACGGCATTGACCTCAAACAGGTGCTACTAATTTAGAATCATGAGCAGAGTGTACCTGGACTATTTCAAAGCAAAATAACAGGTCTTTGAGGGTCAGAAATCTGGCTGATAAGCAAGTGATCAAATTACTAAACAATTAAAAAAATTTTTTTACTAAATCATACAATGTGATTTCCAGATTTTTCTGTTTAGATTCTGTCTCTCACAGTGGAAATGCACCTATGCTGAAAATTGTAGACCCCTCAATGATTTCTAAGTAATAGAACTTGCAAAATCACAGGGTGATCAAATACTTATTGACCTCACTGTATATATATCATGGTTAATCCACTGTATAGTAAGTAGGGCTGCAACTAACGATTATTTTAATAATCGATTAGTCTGTTGATTATTTTTTCGATTAATCGATTAATCGGGTGAAAAACAAAAACCGCGAAAATCATTCATTTCCAAGCCTTTATTCAAAACAGAACTAAAATCTTTAGAAAGTGCACAAACATGTTGCTTCTTGAGCTGTTATAATAATAATAAATTTAAATAAAAATGGACTACCACAAAAAATATAGACATGTATGCTTTACATCTGCCAAATATATACAGTGGAACCTTGGATTACGGGAATAATTCGTTCCGAAAGCGGTATTTCAAAACCAAATTTAATTTTAAAAAACACACTAATGGAATCACTGCTGTAAAGTAAAAATAAAACAAATTAACCTGCACTTTACTGTACCTTTGAAAAGAATCGCGACAGAGCAGTGTTTCTGTGTAAAGCAAAGAGAAAGAGAGTGTGTGTGTGTCTGTGAAGGTGAAAGTAGGAGGGGTCTGTGTGTGTGGCACGGTCTCCAATGACGTGCACGTGCGCACACACACACACACACACACAGCAGGAAAAGAGCAGGCTAAGTCTTGAGCAGAGAGAGAAAATGGATTTTTAACGTCTCTAATGAGACTTTCTTTAGTTTAACACGCGCGCTGTACTGTACACACACACATACAGACACAAAATAAAATATGTTTTACACACACACGTGGTCACAGTGTTATAGTAAACAGTACACGCATGCACGGATGTTGATTATACCGGTAAGAGACGCGCATTAAGACCCAGCAGCCTCCGCCATGTATCTTTCCTCTACCTCCGCTCGTTTTTTTTTTGCTCCGCTCTGTCTATGAGGCACCAAACTCTGCTAGCATCAGTGCGCGAGACGAGTGTGTTCACTCCGCTCCGCGCTCAACTAAAGTTTTTTTTAATAATCAAATGTCTCCGCGACACAACAAATCGATTATGAAATTCGTTGCCAACTCTTTTAGTAATTGATTTTTATCGATTCGTTGTTGCAGCCCTATTACTATTAAGTTATCTCATTTGCCCCTTTTAAAGAGCTCAATACGCTACTTAACTAACACATTACAGAAAAAAAACAGAACAGCCAGACAATAACACATAAGTACACCAATATACTTTTGTCAGTCTAGACCTGAAGCAACTACTGATCATAACAGTTCATCCAGAGAGTTGTACAATGGGCATTATTTATGATGGATGCATCGCTTCATCGCTCTGGGATAGGGTCAATTTGAACTCTTCAGACCACTTGCCCTTTTTTTCTATTTCCATAAAATCAAATTGCTATGAAGCTTTTTTTTCATTCAGCCTTCTTATGGCCACACTGCTGTTTAGCCCTAATCCAATAGTGGTAATCCAATAAGTAAGTGATTAAGCGATATCTGTCATTCATGATTTTTCTTCTGACCACACTTCTTCTATAAAGCTGTAGGTTCAATTCAATAAATTTTTTTCATATAGCGCTTTTAACCATGGTCATGTCGCAAAGTCGCTTCTATAGAATCAAACTGAAAATTAGTGAAATGAGTATGAAATGATGAGTAGGTTCAGTACTGTGGTTTTTATAATGCACTGGACAGTTCTTAATCACTTTAGTCATTTTGTATAGCTCCTTAGTTGTTTTCTCTGCTTGATAAGGGTTATTTTAAAAGTTCTTTTACCCTTCCGAAAATACTAAAATCTTTTCTGCAACTATAGGATACCTCTTCATGGGGATATGTGGGTGTTTAAGAAATGAAAAGCTACTCGCTGCATCAATTAGTGTTAAGAGAACGTGTACTGTACCTGCTTTGAAACAATCAAAGTCTTTTAAGTATTTGCCTATTTCAAAATATAACATCAACTATTATATTGAACTTCCAGCCTCCTAACACGCAGTGTGAATTCAAACAATTCCTGCTGTCCGTTATCACCCAAATGTGGATGAGTTCCTTGTTTAGTCTGGTTCCTCTCAAGGTTTCTTCCTATTGCCATCTCAGGGAGCTTTTCCTAGCCACCGTCGCCCTCGGATTGCTCATCGGAACAATTTGATTCATACACATTTCATATAAATTTCCATAATTTTCTTTTGAATGGCAATAACAATTGTTAAAAGAGCTATATAATTAAAATAGAATTGAATTGAATATTTAATCCCAACAATGACTTTTATTGAATAATGAAATGAGCGACATATAGTTTCCAAAAAAATCATTTCACTTTACAGACCAAAATAAAGTAAAAGTTGAGCAATGTTGCTCAGAAGAATGGGTCCAGATGTGCAAAGCGGACCTGGGGGGAGGGGGTCAAAAACTTTTGCAAAAAAAAATTCTTTTGTACCTTCAAATATTAGTTATATTGTGTGCAAACAGTATATGGTGCAAAAAAGGTTGTAATGTTGAAAGTACTACTGGGATAAATACATATGCACTACGAGTGCCGTCTCCCATAAAATAACGTAAAAAATAAATCTAACAAAAGGAAGAATCACGAAACGTTATGCAAAGGAGAAAGAAGAGACACAGAACACTTATAGTTTCAGCCAAAAGTGCTTGAAGTGCTCTTAATAGTCTTTACAGACAAACACAGTCGCGCAGTGAGTCCCCCCCCTCCCCCCCCACACACGAATAAGTGACAAAACCAATTTACGCCGAATTGTTAGCGACCGTGTTAGCATGCTTTATTACACTGTATTATCCAGCGATAACGCGAAACGCCTTACAAACTCGCGTTCAATCTAAACCGTGTCTAACATGGAACAGCGTCTTCTACAGCTACAGCTGAAAGTTAAACACTACTTAACAAACTAGTTTTAGCCGTACCTATGCGTTATATCCGATATTCAACCATACAGGATAGTTTTACAACTCAACAACAGGAAACTTACCAGACTCTACAGAGACGCTCCGACACGCAGCATTTACAACACAACTCCTGTCGTGTCGAGTGGCGGAGAAGCAGCAGGACGGGCGCATCCTCTGTACTGCGCGCTCACTCTTTATGGAAAGCCATTAGTGTCGATACTTCTAAAACCTGAAGTCCATACACATCCATTGTCGGGTCATACTCCAAACTCCGCCCCTTTCTCTGCTCTAGACCTTTTGCATTGTCACGACCCACAGTCGGGGGTGATGTGGTTACTTACTGGATTCCAACCGCAGTTAAACAACAAAGAAGAAGAAGAATTCAATTCAATTTTATTTGTATAGCGCTTTTAACAATTGACATTTGTCAATTGTCACAATCAGAAGAAAAGAAGAAGAAATCAGCATTCAAGAACTAGGAAGAGTAGAAGGCAAAGCATAGTCTTAGTTAGAAGGTAGCATTTCATGTTTTTGTTTGTTTGTTTGTTTGTTTTTGGGATGACTGCACTGGAAAGTCGCGTTTAAAGGACAGGGAAGTTGAGGTAACATCTATAGGCATGTAGATACAAATTAAGGCATATGCCCAGGCTTAAACAATAATGCTGTTAATGCTAATACAATCTTATCTTAAGTCACGTAGCGGAGTAATGGCATTATAATACATTATGATTCACACGTTTAGCGAGTTACAAGAGAAACTTCATTTAGCGTTATTCATCTAGGTCCAAATAACATTTGTTTGGCATGAAAAAAAAACGAAGAGACATATCCATACCTACATCAGACAGGGCCTGAAATGAAGTGTGCACTACAAAAACAAGCATTTTAGATGGTGCCCCAGTAAGATCCTTTTGTCTAATCGTATTTAACAAAGTTGTTTAGAGTGTCTAACATGGTAGGGGCAGCTGGTTAGAGTCATTAGTCTTTTTTCAGTACCTAAGGAGTTTGCTTGTTTTGCATCCAGCTAAAACTGTCACATAGTCATGATCGAAGATAAACTCTAAAAGAGTTTATTGTTATACATGGCTGCCACAAAGCAAACAATTTCAATCTGTACATACTGATGTGAGAACACATAACAGTAGCCTACTTCTTTTAGATGTAGAATCTGCATGTAGCATTGTTATTTTAATTAATCACCACCCACTGCTGAAGGACTTCCCACTGATCCCAACCAGATTAGGCACTTTTGTTAATGAGTTTATATGGAAATACAAGCTGGGGCTGTGTTAGCTCAACGGGTTAGGACTCTGACTCTTACTGATCAGAAGGTCAGCATTTCGAGCCCCAGCTACAACAAATTACTAATGTTGAGCCCTTAAGCAAGGACCTTAAACCTGTCTGCTCCAGGGAAGCCGTTTCAGGACTGACCCTATGCTCTAACTTTCTAAGCTGGGATATGCAAAGAAAAGTCTTCTTTCACTGTTCAGCAATGTAGGGTCACTCACTCTCTGGGACTGTGAGTATGGCTTGAGGGTATTAACTAATGAAACAAGATTTGCTGACTCAGCTTAGCTAAAATACTTGAACTCAGAAAACATTTTCCTCATATTCCTCTGTTTCCTCACAATTTCGATGTGCAGGACAAACCTTTAAATACATATCCATGAATATGATAAACAATACTCAAGCACACACACTTTGATCATTTCCTCAGTCCAGTCAGTTTATTTTGTTGTGTTTCACCAAGGTTCCTCAGGTTTTGACTGGCAGTGGCAGCTGGTATAGGATAAAACTGTCTGAAAAGCATGGCCTATAGTGACTAGTTTAACAGTAACGGAGAAAAAAAGGGGGCATTTATTTAAGGTATAGAAAAATAATGTGAGGTTTAATCATTCTTTGTTCCATTTAAAGATAAACTTTAAGATTATTCCAAAAAGGACAAAATAGTCATTAAGCATTATCTGTTTGTTAAGACTATCAAGTCAAGAAATTGCTTACTATGCAAAAGCCTTCTGACATCTTTTATTCATAAACTCTCCAACCTGAAAACATAATTCATGTGTTGCTGGACAACCAGGTGCAAGCTGAGATTGCACCATATTTTTATTGAGACATTCTTATTGCTGACAGCTATGACAGGCAAAATGATTTCTGCAACACAATCTTTGGCCAGTCATCTCACTAAGTCAATGCGAGTGACATGAAGTCATTTTTAAAATATGCCAACTTTCAGTTTAAATAGATTTGCATCACAGAGGTGCCAAGTCGCCGTAGATAAGCATGCAACAAGCTGCATAGATGAGAAGTGGGACTGTGTCAAATATTTTCACATTTTCATCACCTACTTTACATGTAAAATAATCTGTTTATGCATTTATGTTGAAATTTTGTTTACTTTTCATATGTTTGTTAATATCCCTGAATTGATACTTATCTTGTTTAATAGAAAATGAGAACAAGCTCATTTAAGCAGGGACTGATATAAAAGTAGAAATGCAGTGATGTATTTACACACCACATGTAGTGAATTATCAGTAAACAATTAAACAAAGTTTATTTATTTATTGATTGATTTACAATTTATAGCCACATTTAAGTATCATTGTAAGCCTTGAGGAAGAAATGCCTGTGCAACCAGTGCAGCACAGTCAAGCAGCCATGCAGTAGTGACAAGTGCCTCAGCTCTCTAAGACAAGAACCAGTGCATAACTAAAGTAGTGTCCTAAAAAGCCCAAAAACCACAGATGCCAAATGATAGAGCTGTGAGACTAAAACCCGCTGAAGGACTCAAGCATGTTTTATATTTTTTTAATAAAGATGTGATTTACTATAAGTTTTGTATTCTACATGTTCTACATGATAGGATAAAAATATGTTACACAATTAAATAGATCATACACTAAGGCATTCTCTGAGATTTATCTAATTCCAGTTGTGAGTAATTGTATAGAAAACTCAAATGGACAAAAATAATAAAAAAATTTCAAATTATGTGCATTTACCTGCATATCTACATAAAAAACAAGTAAATTAAGCAAATCATCGCCATTAATAAAATGCTATGAACTAACAAATTTGTATTAACTATGATTATAACGATAATAGATAAATGTATCTGAATCAAATGGAATCTAAACCAGCTATATTTTTGCCATCATGGAGAGCAAACATGGATATTACAGCAACCAAACAGAGACATTTACTTCTGAGATGTTCTCATCATACATAACCACAAACCATGACTGTCTAAATAACATAAACCTGCATTAAGTTTAGTTTCATTGTAAAGTAATTAACACATGAAGTAGCGCTGTGTTTCTCACCAAACATTTGACAGAGTACCAGGTTTTGTACTTTGATCATTTGATCCAAATGATTATATGGGATCCTTTGTTTAAAAAAGTATGACATGTGACCCAATTTGATGCACTAAGGAACATGGTTGGCCTTTAGGCAAGGGCTTATCTGCATATTTCAAAATTCATTAAAATCACTGTAGTGCCCCAGAGCGTGAACACACTGTTGGAAATACTGTACTCTATCGTACGCATGTCTCTTTAAAACAAGTCGACACATTTTTCCCTGATTTGATATACATAAATTTTTATTTTATTTTTTCAAATTAAAAGCCACTTATACATGTGACAATAAACATGTAAGATACCTATCTGTCTGAAGAGTAAAGTAATATATAGGGGCATTAAAAAATTATAAAATAGTCTGTTAAATTAAAATCTTATTTAATATGAAGGGCTCCTGGTAAACAGAGCCATGTACTCTTTTACAGAGACCTGGGGAATTTTAGGATTAATGGCTAGATGCTCTTTGAAAAGTTGAATCATCAAAAAGGGTTAGGATGGACTTTGCATAGTAAATGAGGTTTAGAGCTACAACTTCATGGTTCTGGATACAGCCATGCAGTGGATTAACACTAATTAGCCTTAATTCCACTGTGAGCCAAAACTGGTGGTTGATCACAGATCCTGATCCCTTGGGAAAGTATCTATGGAGGATATTATGGTTTAAATTTATGTGTGCTTATTGATGCACAGCTTGGGAAATCAGAAAAGCTCACACTTTTTACAGCTATAGATTTCAGAATGCGGCATTCTTTTTGGTATATTTGATGCTGGTTTCCATGGAAACGCACCAGAAACTGTAACCTGTACACACAAATCTATTCATAGTACAATATGCCACCATGGAAAAGCCACTATTAGGAACTGTCTAATGGGCAAAGTTACAGTATGGCTGTGGCATTTGGACTCATATTGATTAAAAAAAAGCCTCAGAACCAAAACCTCAAAATTAATTTATTTGTTACATCCTGAAAATATTTATCATTTTATAGTTTATATCAGCATTATGAATGTCACATTATACAGATACAGACCTTGCTATGGAGTGCAGTCATGTTGGAACTGGTGTGGGGTTATTGTTCAAGGGTTTGGGCTAGACCCCTTACTTCCAGCGAAAGGAACTCTTAATGCTTCAGCATACCAAGGCATTTTTAACAATTTCATGCTCCCAGCATGAAAAGACCTGTCCATAAAGACCTGGGTTATCAAAGGTTATCAAAATTGTGAAATAATACACATGCTCATTTAAACCCATTCTTATTATACATGAAGTCATTCCGTAGAGCTCCTTTTGTTTCATTGATTCAAAAAAAAAAAAAGAAAATATTTAAATTCTAAAATGTTTAATTTCTGGGGTTTGTACTACGTACTGTATTGATGTTTGACTTAATATGTTAGACTTTTGTATTCTTTTGTATGAATACAAAAAATACAATAAAATCATTTGCAGTCATGGGACTGTCTATACTGCTTGATGCTTTAATTAATATCTGCATAAAATGTACCTCAAAGCTTCACTCAAATTTAATGACAAACCAGAACAGTAATATCAGTTCAATGTAGGAAGAAAATTAGCAGCAGTGATAAGTCAAGTGTACAATATCATCCCAACAGCAAGGATTACTAAATATATCTATCATCAGAGAGTGATTTGAGAGGACACAACTGCTTTATTACCAATTTGTTTATTTTTTGTGTTGATTGATTGTAGACTGAAAACTTAAAAAAAAAAGTAAGGACAGAGACACACAAAGCTTTGGATGTCTAGTACTAAGGACAGTGTAATGTCATTGTGCTAGACAGGCTTTGGTTATTATATAATTATACATCTTAATAACTTTTTTGTAGTTGGTCATTCGGCTGTTGCTGTCGGAGGGTCGCCACAGCTTTTACAGAGGGCATTTACACTGGATGCCCTTCCTGACACAACCCTCCCATTTTATCCGGGCTTGGGACCAGCAGTCCATCCAGTGGCTGGGGTTTGAGCATTGGGTTGGAATCGAACCCGGGCATCCACATGGCAGGCAATAATCCTACCACTGAGTCACCTATGCCCACACAATTGAATAATTTGTTTATTAGAAATTAATTACATACAGGATTGGAAAAAACAGTTGTCTTCCCCATTGTGATACAGAAACAATAAAAATTAAACAACAAAAAGTCTTTCTTATAAACTAATTTACAAATTATAAGGCCTATAAAGTATAACATTGATTATTGATCAGTGGTGCATTAGAACTATCAGAATAAAAATATTTTTTATTTCATTGACTGACTTGTGTTTGACTTGAAAACATTTTCTTAAATATTATCTTCCATTTAATTAGTTTAATTGCACTTTTACTTCATTTGCATTCCTCCTGCATTCAGCCGCAAAATAAAATACTTACATAAAGTGAAAGCTTTCTGTAGGGCTTTCTGTTTCAGTGTGGCACAGTGACGAGTCAGTGAACCGTAAAAACAGTTCCCTGATTAGCTCAGAGGTGCTCGCTCTAAAGTAGAGTCCTGATGTAGCTAAATTAATCACTCCCTTGACTCACAGCAGGAGTTTGGGTGGGCCTCCAATCCAGACTATTCATGATTATCTGAATGAACCATTGTGAACATAAAATGGGACAGTTTGAGCAAAATTGGAACCTTTCCAGTTAGATGTCATTATTTACATCATGGCTATAATTTCTTTTCATAAAAATAATCCTTAATACAAATAATATAAGTTGTTGAAGGGTCCTGTTTGAGAAGTTTATCCAATTTTAATGCAAAAGTTTTGAAAGTGTCCAAGATGTATCCAAGATGCAACTAACTGTTTTCAATGAAGATTAATGATAAAACCTTCTTTCAGACTCTCTCTCTCTCTGTTGTGATTCTGCAGAGAGCTCATCTTTCCCCCCTCTTCTTACTTTGTGTGTATGTGCACGTGTAAGAGCTCCCTGCTGTGTGTTTGTGCAGAGCTGTGTGAGAAGCAGGCCCTGCTCACAGTGTGGGTGAACTCAGATGTGTAAACACACACAGAGGATCGGAGACCGCCATAAACACAGACATATGCAAACACAGATGCCACGTACTACGTTATCTCAGAACACACCAGCACTCAAGGCCCAGTCAGATCAGATCTACACACGTTCAACACTTATGTCTCCAACAACCCAAAAGTTTTATATGTTCGTGTTTGGAGAAGTTTGTGAACTATGAGCAATTGACTGTAGGCCTTTTTAAGCCCCAGAACAAGTGTTAGCACAAAAAACACAGGATGCCTCCATGTGAATTATAGCTAAATGTAAGCAAGGTTGACATCAAACAAATGGAACTTCTTCTCTCAATTGCTATCTAGCAAGGGAAGAAATATGAAGGCATTGCCTTCAGTATCAGTGACGTACAGTTTCCGTTCTCTCCCGGGAATAAACTGCTGATAATAAGATTCTTGAGAGAGGGCAATAATGAAAATAGATGAAAGACAAGCCAGCGATGTGTTCTAGGATTTGGGCAGGTTTATGTGCGCTACAGATGAGAAAAATCTAAATTGAACAAATGGGAAGATTCCATTTAGTGTAAGTGAGATTGGGGGAGGGGGTGTGTTGAATACAGGGCTTGCCCACATTTTATAGCAACATTGCCACTATGCAACACATGCTCTTGAATTTAACACACATACTGTAAGTAAACCCACGTGTATATTTAATTGAAATGGCATACACTGCCTAGCCAAAAAAAAAAAAAAAAGAATCACACACTATAAGATTTCTTTTAGTCATGTATATCTTTGATTATTGAGTGAGTTCACAATGTGGTGGCCATTTCAAGTGTGGAAATGTTTCCTCATGCTCCCAGAACTACTCCTTCACAATGTAAGTCCTGGAATATACCCACAACCTCAAAGAAGGAAAAACTCCATTGATGTGATAATCTGGTCATTCAGTACATTCAGGTTGACAGCTGACTCGAATTTTATTGCCATATTATGTTGCTGAGCCTAGACCTAACCTACTGAAGCAACCCCAGATCATAACACTCCCTCCAGAGGCTTATACAGTGGATACTTTGCATGGGATGCTGGATGGGTGCATCGCTTTATGCTCTTCTCCTGACTTGACTATCGCTCTGGAATAGGGTCTAAACTCAACAGACCACCTTTTTCCGTTGATCCAAAATCCAATGTTTATGCTCCCTACCAAATGCAAGCCATTTTTTTCTGATTGGTCTCATTAAAAAAGTGTTTTTTTTATGGCCAAACAGCTTTCAGTCCCAATACAGTGAGTTCTAATCACATTCTGTGTATGCAAACTAACTAACTTATAAAATGACAAGTAATAACTCATATGTATTAAGGATAATAAAAGAAAAATAAGCATTAGGACAACAGATGAAGTAAAGTAAGAGAAGAGTTTAATTCAGGGGCAGAGAGTGAGTCTGTGGAGAGTACCTTCCTGGTGCAGTGGACTACAGCAGCATTCTGCTCACTGCACTGATGAAAAGAGACAGGGACAGAGGCTTGGGAGCATCTGTTTTTAGAACCTGATTTTAGATCCTGCTAAGCTTCCATGTCCTTCTATTACAGCGGTCCTCTTAGCAACCTTTTGACGCTTCACATGCCCTCAGCAGGGAGCCTGCAGCACCAGCACTGCCTCATACATTTTACAAAAGGAAAACTCTCAGAGTTGTCACAGGGTCAGCAGGGAACCGATTAATTACTGCAGGTGAAGCTACATATACAGCTGCAGTGTTATGTAACGCCCCTTTGCATGAAACATCACATATCAGCCTCTAGGGAAGAGGTGAAAAAACTTAACGATTAGCTGGTGGAGCAGTCTGCAATCGGCACACACACACACACACACATACATACACACACACACACAAATTCACAAATTGTGTGAAAAAAACCACAAAAGTTATTTTTTGTATTGAGTGACACCTAAAAAAGCACAGATATCTCTTAAAATGTTCGAGAGACAGCAAGAAAAAATACAAAGCCTAAAAATAAACGAACACTGAAAATACTAACTAATTAGGTAACAAACTGAAATGTGGCAAAAAGCCTGGACAATTAAATAGAATTCAGGACATTTAGAGGTAGGGAAAGACAAGCACAAAGCACAAGATGAGAATTGATGTTGAAAGTATTCAATAATATCTACAGAAACCAAAAGGAAAAAAATGGAACTTAAGTAAAATGGGATAAAATAGTTTTACAACCTGGGTTCTGTTTTAAACGAACAAATATGTGAGTTTAGAGAAGTCTTAATACATTCTTCTGGGAAGTTGCAATGAAAAACACAATGGCTATTAGTTCATGATGAATTGATGGATTAGCTACGCCCTGTAAGTCCTCCAAGACTAGGAATCTTAATCAACAGAGAACACTTATATGCTTTTAATTTAGGTCCATTCAAGCACAGAAACTTTAAAAAAAAAAGTTCAAATTGGAGTATGCTGTGAAACAGAAAGTTATAAATTCAAGTACTACCTCATGACCATAAGTTCATGTGTATGTAGTTTATAAAAAGCTCCAGCTGTGTCATGCTCATGTTCTGGTCATTCTCATCAACCTAATGGATCTGAGTTGTCTGACCTACTGTTAGACATCCTTATGTTATAGACTGCCATGATGGTTTCCTTCCTATCCAAGTTGTCATGAGAATGTTGATACCTCATTCAATGTGGACGATATAAAATGTGGAAGATATAACAGATCCTCATAAAAGTTGAGGACTGCATTGTGAAATTGTTGAGAATTCTTTTTTTTTTTTTTCAAACATCATGATTTGAATACCCCTGGTAAAAAATAGTTTTAAGCAATATCTCATGACAAAGAGTGCAGTCAACTGATGAGCTGATGATTTTGAGTATAACCACATAATTGTGAGTGCAATATTGCTTATATAAACAGTCCTATAGATAAGAAAAATATGTTTCTTGTTAGTAGGTTTCTTTTACACAAAATATTACCAAATGTTCTGTTTATTTTTGCTTCACTAGCAGAAATAGACGCGGAACAAGCCACCATCACTTTATAGCGCTTTATAGCTAGCTGGCTAGTTGGCTGAGCTCACAACACATTCCCAAGGTGCTGAAATTTGTGTCTCTTCTTTGTTTCTATCTTCATCTGATTATCTTTTATATTTTAAGACAAAGGTTATATTAATAAAAAGCATTGTTTGCCATGTTACCTGATGATGTCACCATTTGTGGGCAAAATATACAAATTCTGTATTTGATTAAAATTTTCTTCGTAAACAATTACCACCGACCACCCGTAGGGGGCTCACACATTAAGTCACCAGTCAGGGAGGGCCACTTCACTATTATGAAGACTAAAAAGTAAAAAAAGTAGTGAGCATGTTTTATCTTTCTCTCTCTCTCTCTCTCTGACTGTCTGTTTTGTCACTGCCTGCAGCCAGCCCTGCTTCCGATTTTAAACACCCATAACATTATGAACAGTGTTTAAGCACTGTTAAGAGGGAAGGCACATCACACAATTATGCATAATATTCCCACTTCAAATACCATGTTGATTTTATTATTTTTTTATGTTATACATATAATATAGAAAATGTGTGTGCCAAAGAAGCTACTTTTGAAGTTTATGCAACATAGACGTGACCAATCTTGCTTCCCTAAAAGAATTTCCCTAAAGTTGCTAACCTCAGCCGTTTCGGAGAGATGACTTTTTTTTATGTGCCCCCAAAATGGCCATTTTTTCAGACATTTTATACTGTCTCGCTTCAAACAATAATAATTTAAAATGCAAATTATTCATATTTCTTTATGAGAATTAATACTAAAATTGGTGTAAGCTGCTAGAAGTATATGACCTGTAAAAATTTATGCTAAAACAGTTTTTTAATAAAAGCTTAAAAAGCAAAAAAATTATAATAATCTGTAGTGTCCATAATCATGTCAAATTAATGTTGCAATATCTTAACTGTTTTGCATTTTAGAATAATAGACTTTTACAGGTGTATGTCTTTTTTTGTGTAATGTAAATTGGCCAAGACCATTACCATGTTTTTGCCAAATACAATGCCATGCAAAAATATAGTGTAGTAAAAAGTACAGATATTTGCTGTAGGATGTAGTGGAGCAAATGTAAAAAGTATCCTCTTATAAAACTACTTAAGTAAAGTACAGATATGTGAAATATGTAAAATATACATAAGTACAGTAACAAAGTAAATTACCTAACACCTCTTGATGTCACTAACGGTACTAGTAATTGTTTGGAACTCAGAAGTGAAATTTGACATGGTGAACACAGACAAATGGAATAAGTGAAAAGCCCCATTCCAGTTAAACTAAATATAAGCATTCTTGGAATTACCACTCTACCAATCAATTAGTGGGCTGGAACAAACTGCTGAATAACGTAAATGATCAAACATAAAGGGAATTCCAATTATTTTTTTCTGTTTATGTTCTATGCTGGTCTACTATATGACAAAGCCTTAGTGAATCTCTGGCTGAAGACACCATCTAATTATGCATTTGTCCTCAATACAGATTATACAACATGAATACTTTTAGATGCAACTTCAGTTTTAGATGTGAACCAGTCTAGTGCAATACAAGCTCTCCTAGTCTAGTGTGTGCAAAAAGCTGTAAAACTGAGTCAGGATGTCTCCTCCCAGGCCAGGGGGATTATGTTTTGCCTAAAAGCACTTTTGAGTGTAAAATGTACCTCTGCATGTGCTAAGGGTGGATTCTCTTGAGGTCAGTGTAAGAGGCCAAAGATTAAAGACAAAATCACAATGACAACATCGAACTACTACTTCAACAATAAATACCGTGACCATGGTTGGAGTGTTGATGATCAGTGTAAAGAGGCAAGAGGCAGAAAATGGAACGATAATACAGTTTCTACATCGATTCCCAAATTTTTAAATTATAATTCATTGCTTCAGTCCAACATAAATGACCTACCATGAAGAGAAATGTACTTTTTAGATCTGACGTTGAGTATACGTATTATACAACAGCACATGATGATGATG
The DNA here is from genome assembly GCA_030014305.1 of Clarias laeviceps. Classification (NCBI taxonomy): domain Eukaryota; kingdom Metazoa; phylum Chordata; class Actinopteri; order Siluriformes; family Clariidae; genus Clarias; species Clarias laeviceps. Next base: position 20,115,440 of record JAQMYJ010000039.1, read on the forward strand.
TACTGGTCGTTTCTATCATCTGCACTGTTACATCCATCAGGGGAAAAAGTGAACAATATAATAACACCAGGATTGCTTCCAGTGCAGCTGTTCCTTCTTTCCCTCCATTTAAAGGCTTCTCACTTTTCACATGTCTAAAGATCAAACCTAGAAGGCTTTCATCAGGAATGAAGATTACAGTTACTACATACTCCAAATGGCACTTGGGCACTTTTTCTGTGCTGAATTTGGACTATGGAAATTCACTCTGTCCTGGTGCTAACCCGCCACCCCGCCCTCTCTCTCTCTCACACACACACACACACACACCCACACCCACAGCTGCACATATCTTCTAGTTCTGACATAATTTTGTGGTTTTCACATACAACGCCTTCTAGATTCCAGTGCCACAGAAACTAGAAAGGTAAAAACTAGGAAAAAAGAGCCCATGATGAGCACTTTTAAATGCTATTTGACATTCCAGAGCATCAAGCCAATTCTCAGTAAGGCCCCAGTATAAGTACTATGGAGTCTGCAACTCTGCATTAGACTAGATGAATGGAGAGAAATTTGTGAATACCCAGTGTTTACATGAAGCTCCATGGCCACTCACGTAACCTCCACCTCTGTTATACCAATCTTCAGACAATGAGTACAAGCAAATGTGATACTTCTGCACAACAAGCATGTCGCCACTCAGGCCTCAAGGATAACTACGGAAACTCACTCTATCTAAGAAATTCTAACAGCAATTTTCCTCTGGCACACACAATTACATGCATTGTCTCAAGATTCCAGTGAACTGACCAGTTAGCTTCCTGAGAGCTCTCGTTAGTGAGGCCCTGCTTCCACTTGGATCAGACAAAACAAGGGGCCAGTTGGGGTGAAGACAGAGATAACAGCCAAGAAATAACACAACTCTGTGTAAAGGTGGGACATGTTTTGACCCTTTCTGGTTCCACATATACCCCAAATAACCATTTTTTTTAAATTTAGCAGTACTCAAAGGTCATCAGTGAAATAATGGTAAGCTTCGAATATTTGCACTCACTGATCCATGCTGAGGTACTGATGCTTGTTATGAGGAGAGGAAATTGATTTGAGGTTCTAGCAAAAAACCAGTAGTGTATTTGGCAAAGAGCATAGTGCCCTGTGATGGATTGACCAGCCATCTACAGTGTATTCCAGTCTCATGCCCCATCTTTCTGACATGACTAAATGAAAATACAACTATAACATCAACCATGATGTGTGTGCGTCTGTGATTAGTTTTAGCATGCAAAATCAGAACGTTGTGAAAATTACACTCGGTCAGATCAGTCATTGTTCAAATGTGTTTAAAGGCTTAAAAGTCCTATTATAACATTTTCAGGCATTTTTATATTATTTAAGAGTGACCTATAAAGCACACCTTGACACACTGATACTCTGATAGTATATTTTAAACTAAAATGTTGCTGAGTGTGGTGACACGGTGGCGTAGTGTTTAGCACTGTTGCCTTGCACTTCCACAGTCAGAGGGTTGAATTCCCATCCCAGTCTGTATGGATGTTCGCATGTTCTCACATGCTTAAAAGGGTAGTGTGTGTACGCCCTGCAATGGACTGGCACTCTGTCCAGCTTGTGCCTGCGCATTGTGCCCAAAGTCTCCTGGGATAGGCTCCAGGCCAGCCGTGACCCTGTAAAGGATAAGCAATATAGAAGATGATGATGATGATGCTACTGAGTGCCTCTCATTCACAGCCAATTTTCTGAGACCATCAACTGCTCACCAATATTTATTAATATTTATTAGTTGACTATCCCGAATCTCAACAGCTCCAAAGGCAAAGCAATGCATCCACTTGTGAGGCCAGAAAGATGTTTTAGATCAGCGAGTTTACTACAGTTAGTAGGCTATTGCTTATAACTCTGCTAGCTTGGCCTCCGAGTGGCGCAGTGGTAAAGTGCTCGCCCTATCATCCAGAGATCGCTGGTTCGGTTCCCGGGTGATGCTGTAACCTCTCGCAGCCGGAGGTCTAGA
>JAQMYJ010000039.1:20117544-20130976 GCA_030014305.1 Clarias laeviceps
TAGTAGTAGCCTTAATGTGGGAGCCCCCTAGTGACGGGGAGGAATTGGACACGAATAAATTAGGGAGAAAATCGGGGAAAAAAATTAAAAATAATAACTGTGCTAGCTCAAAATATGCTACAATATGCAAGCTCACACCAATTAATTACAGTCATTCTTGAGAACTGGGACAAAAGATATCCTGCACATAATATTGTGGAATAATTCATATTTTGATTATGATCAATTTTATGAGCTGAATCAACTCAGCATGATAAAATAGTTTTTAAATTCTACTTAAAATGATTTTGATTTTATTTGATAAAGTGTCCTCACTAGAACTAAAAAAGTCCTCGTCCTGAACAAGGGTCCATATTTTAAATAGCTAAACATATATATGAAAAAATAAAATCACTTATTGAGTGCTAAGTAAAAAAAAAATTTTGTGCTGAATTTGTGTCCAGAGTTTCTGTCAATACCATCAAATGATAAGTTAACCAAGTTACTTACCAAAAAGGTAAGTAAACAGGCAATCCTGTGGTCAACCAAAACTCCAAGGACCCTTCCATAACCTGTTCAACAGTTTGGTCCTTTTTTAAAGATTTAACAGTTTAACAGTTATAAATTATATTAATAATGGGGGAATTTCTAGTAAATTTATAAATTTCAAGCACATTAAATATGCATCTAGCAAATTATCCAAAACCAAACTGGCTCCCACTTTCATTTCAGAAGTTATATAGCATAATGTGGAATTTTGTCAACACCGTCAAATGCTGTCATTTGACAAATACATCCAAAGTAGATTTTATTTCACTACTTAAATTAGTTTTCCTGTTCAAGTTAATGTATTGTTTTATTTAAAGCATGCATACACACATATTATTATTCATTCACACACTACAGGCAATTTGGAAACGCCGATTATCCTAATCTGCATGTCTTTGGACTGTGGGAGAAAACCCGGAGTACCCGGAGGAAACTCATCAAGCTCAGGGAGAACATGCAAACTACATGCACACAGAGGCGAGAATCGAACCCAGAACCTGGAGGTGCAAGGCAACGATGATCACCACTAAGCCACCGTGTCATCAAAATTTAGTGGTTATAAAAATATGAGAAGAGCTTGATGTTACAACTTGATGTTTTGAAGATGTCTATCGTTACAGTCGGTGAGATACGAATGTGACACGCCTGTGACACGCCCATAGTATGACACAAAAGCTGATAATTGCCTGTGACATGCCCACTTCATGACATAAAGCTGATAATCTCATGTGACTACTTGTGCAAACACCACCGCCCAAACAAACAAACAATCAAACAAACAGAATTTCTGTTTTTTATGTAGACAACACAGTCAGGTAAGATTTTCTTTAAATTGTTCCCACCTATAGTGTATTTCTAATGAAATATTACATTTCTTAACAAAAAAAAAAGATTTTATTAATAAGATTACTACTTTATTGTTTTTAGGTAAAAAGCAAGGATGGATTTAAAAAATATATTTTTTATATATATTTTATATTTTTTAAATACTGTAACTGTAATAATAAATGCTATTAAAAGGTGCTGCACTGAGTTTATTTCTTTCAAATGAAAAATGTTTTGTCCCAGTTTCCAAGAATTACTGTTATTTAATAACGTGTTCAACAAAGTTAAGAGCCTTTCTCACATAAAAACATCAGATATGTATTAATATAAGACAACATTACATGACAGTACATGATAAAGCGAGATGAGATTTAACCTCCATGTAAAATAGTTACCCATGCACCACTAGATGGCGATATTTACTCAATAGTAGTACTTTTGCACAAACCTTGGCTATATATAAAGTTAGGCAAACAAAAGCTTCAGCAAAAAAAAGAAAAAAAGTGTAGGGAATAATAATGTCTTATTATATATTCATACATGTATTGATAAAAGTTTCAGTCAGGTAACAGAAAAGAGTTGATGGGAAAAAATTGTCAGCACTTCTAAGTCAAGCAATACTGTTTATTCACTTGGACTTACTAATAAACTGTCTAATAATAAATACAGTATACATGGAGTCTGTGCTAAATCTCTCTCTCTTTCTCTCTCTCTCTCTCAAACAAAAGTATCAAACACAACCCTGAAACTAATTTTCCTGGCCTAAAGTTGATGCCTGCTACCAAACCACACTGCTCATATTTATTATTGGACAAAACCCACTGTAGATTTAATATCATTTGTTTTTCAATTTTACCAGCTACTACACTTTTATCCCAACATTGTACAGGTTTGGATCAGATTTGGTTCACCAACACTCTCTCCAGGCAAACAAGTGAGCAGGACATTCAAACACTACATAACATAGAGGTGTCAGAGACTCTGAATTTCGCACGTTAAAAAAATGATGTCCTTCATGTCATCACAGCCCTAGGATAACATTTTAAATGAGTTTCTTGAACTGCATTACATGTTACAATTATACGCTAAGGTATAGCACATTTTAATTAGATATGCAGAGTAAGTGCTCACCTGTGGGTCATTTGGAGCAAATCTAATTCAATTCCAGTGGCTTTTCTGAACATTTCAGTGATGAAATAACCATTAAAGTCAGGGGTGGGACGACAACAACAAAAACAACAACAACAGCAACACATAAAAAGTTACAGCAGTGTTCTGTCTCAAGTTTTATCACTCTAAAGAAGAGAATAGCATGTTCCCTTCTGGGATTACAATCTGGTGCTCCACATGCTGGACGTTACTGTTGTAGAAATATGAATTATGTTTTATTAGAAGTGCAAAGGTGACAAAAAAAAAGCTGCAGTACTCCTGTTCTGAACAAATACAAGCAAAAATAAACATAAACATAACAATTGGAAGGAAGTGAAGGAAACATAACCAAGATAATTAAACCACTTCTGGCCATCTTTATTATTTTTTAACAGCATTGCCTTAATTGTACTCTTGGCATTGCACTGCAGTTTTTGTATTATTATTTTTTTTGGTCTAGAAACAAATGCTAGAAGTAAGCAAGATTATCTGGCAAAAATGTAAAACAATTTTAAGCTTGAGCTTTGATATCTAAAAATCACAAATAGAATTTATAAAAATAAAAATATAATTCATAAATGTATTTCTAAATATCCAGATTTTATATTATTATTATTATTATTATTATTTTACATACAGTTCTAAACAAACCTAGCAAAGGATTCATCATCCAAGTGTGGGATGCTGTGTATATCTTCTAAATTCCAGATACGTTTACTTGATATCATTTTTTTTTTCAGTACAGGGACATTTCCCACACTGTGGATTATGGATTTCTTCAGGATGTGGCTCACTTCCAGCATACATCACAGTGACCGCTGAGATGATAACAACAAGACAGAGGAGCCAAATCTCTGCATGATAATCATCAGAGTGGAAAGTGTTCAAGGCCCACTGAATGTTTATTCTTTTTTTTTAATAAAGACTATATTAAAATGAATTATTTTTTTTTAAAAGCAAAGGATGTAAAGTGCTTAAAGTTTTGAGGAAGTAAAAGAAAACTATTTTATTGTTATTATTTATTTACATATTATTTACTTAATCAAAAATATTAAATCTGTTTTTTTATGTGATTTCATAAACAAAAATGTACCTAAACCAAAATTGTCTCTTGAAATCATCTGAACTGACATAACATAATTTGTGCATAGCTGACAACCTTTTGCAAAGAAAAATATTTTTTATTATTAATACTATGGTTGTGAACCAAAGTTCTATTAATACTTATGGTTGTGAACAGCAAAAATACAACTCACAACAAAGCAGCACCAGAATTACAAAGCACATCACACATTTAGATATGAAGACATTTAATGTGTTTCAAAGTGTACTTTTCAAAATACATTTTCTAACATAATTGTTTGCAAATAAGAGTTTATTAAATGATCACATTCATAATGAAAATGGTGGTGGTTGTGAGTTTGTCACTTTTTCCACCATCACATCAGAACAACAGGGGTTGTCCATATGCATGTCCAAATTTACATTATCAGAGGCCATCACCCTTGTTTTGTTCTCATAAAATAAAAATCATGACAGGGTTATAAGTCAGTCATGCAGTTTACCAGGCTGTGAAAAATAACCAGATTTTTCCATCAATGGATCTTTTTTTTCTCTGACAGCACAGGCATATTCCAGTGTTACGATGCTAGGATTCAGGCTCAAATAGTAAAGGAGTGGTTCAGTGCACATAAGTCATCATTTTCACACATGGATTGGCCGCCACAGAGTGCAGACCTTAACCAGTACAAGATCTTAGAGAAGAATGAATTCGACGCTGGATGGAAATAAATTTAGCAACATTTGCATCAGCTTTTTGAAATGATGTCATGGCAAATTCGTGTGCCTTAATCAAAGCACGGTCGAATGTGCGGTCAAAACGAAAGAGTTTTTGATGTTTTTGATTTTTTTTTGCCTGGGTAGTGTATATATATATATATATATATATATATATATATATCTTTCTTTCTCCTGATGTATAGTATATACATACACACAAATATATACATATTTACATATATGTACACTGATCAGCCAGAACATTACAATGCAAAGCATTATGTCCAGTATTACCAGTGTAGGTTCCTCTTGAGCTTGTGCAGCTCTGGTCCCTCGGTGCATGACTCCACACGGCCTCTGGGGGCGTGCTATGGTGTCTTGGAAGCCAGTGTGGCAGTCTTTTTGCATGCATGGCAGGCTGTGGTGCACTCTGTGTTCTGGTGCCTTTCTATCATGGCCACATGTTTTGTGATGGCTTTTCTGTAGGATCAGAGCACACTGAAGAATGATGAATTTCTCATTGTTTGGAGATGGGCTTGAAACCTTTCCCAGATTGATGATCAGCTGCAGTGCTTCTCCAGGGGTCATGTCTGATGTTCTGCCTTCTTTGCATAATGTAGATACATAAAGTGCTCCAGAACAATAAACCACCAAATGTTTTTATAGAGGTTGTCACACCTCTTGATGATTAACCAGTTTTTGGCATTTCTTTGGAATCATCTGCCTTCTCATTAATCTCATTGCTCAATAATGATTCTGCAGATATGATACCGATAATTATTTTGGCCCTGTTACATAAAAATATAAAATTGAAATAGGGTGTATTCTCTCTCTACAGGATGTTCTGTCTCAATGTGTGTGTGTGTGTCTCTAGATACAAATATGCCCTGTCCAGGGTGTACCCCGCTTTGTGCCCCAAGTCTCCTGGGATAGGCTCCAGGCCCTATATATCTATATCTATATCTATAAAATGTTGTATCTGTATTTGTGAGAGCCATGACATTATAAACATTTTGCTAGCTCAGTTTTATTTTGTTTCTTATCTTATCAATAAACCACTATTTCGAAAGTCAGTACTCCAAGCGTACTCGAAGAAGAAAATGCCCTTGTTGTTTTGACACAGCTGTGACAAGTGAAGGTGGAAAAGGCAGAAGTGTTCTGGTTTGTCTGGTTGAGCTGTGGGTGTTAACGGGTATAAGAAATTACATGTGTGTTATGATGTAAAAAAAAAAAAATGAGTTAAGAGGTTTAAACTGTCAAACTGGACTTTCAGGAGTGAGTTGTGTATTGCGTGCAAACTCTGTTTAGTTCATTGCAATGGAAAACTTCTTAACGCTATTGTTTACAACTACGTAGTAACGAACAGTGAAAGTATACAGAACAGCATCAGTACAGAAGCAGGGGGAAAAAAAACTGAATTGAAACTGAAGCTTTAGAATATATCAGATAGTCTCCCTGTTTTTTTTTTTTCCTTTTAAATCCAGATTGGTGTAGGTGAAATCTGCCTGTTTGGCTCGAAGCCCATCCACTCATACAGAGCCCAGCAGAACTTGGACCTGTACTCCGCAACATTTCTGAACTAAGAGAGTTTTCTGAGCCAGGTTGCTTAGCAACTAGTCTGTACAGTATGAGCCCCTGCAGTTGCCTCCTGAGTGTGTGTTTTGCCTGTCTCAGCACGGCAGCCCTGAATCCTGTTCCATGGCTCAGCCAGAGCCTTGAAAACCAAATGAGAAGGTGATACCTGAGGTGCAGCTGTGCTGGTGACATTTGCAGCATTATGTGGGAGGCCTCGCTGCTGCAGGAACTCATCACTGCATTGTAACTTTAAACAATGAAAGAAGGGATGAACAAAACACTCGCCTAGGTGTCTGACACAACCAAGAGTGTGTGCCCGAGCTATTAGATTTTACACACACCACATCATAAAAATCTGTGATTATTTATCTTGCTTCCCTGATTTACAGAGAATGTGAAACGACCTAAATCTGACTACAAAAACAAATGTTGGCACAGGAACAGACCAAACTTTTAGCATTTCAATGTGTCTGTATAGTACACACAATTTCTGTCAGAGGTCATGCATGAAAACCCATTTTAAAAAACAGCATTCCATCCTTTTCATTTGGTATTTTTAGTTTAGTTGTGAAGGTCTTTCATGCTGGTGTGACGCACATACAGCACGTTACTTAATCCTAGCACATCACTGCACTCCACACACTAACCAAAGAGTGATTTTTCTGACTGCATGATCGATTCTTTTAATTACTGAGCTTAATTAATTGTGTAGCTGAGGCAGTTGAGGCTATAGGGTGCTGATCCAAGGGTTAGGGGTTTGAGCCCTATCACAACTGTGTTTCCTCTCTTGTGCAAGGCACTTATCCTTATGCCCATCCAAAATCACCTCACCGTTGCCAGATCCAAATGAGAAAGGCAGCCAGGCAAAAACTACTGCTATAGATGTGCTCAACAACACACAAGGAACAAATAACTTTTCAGGATCAGAAACGCACTGTTATGTGACACCATTCTGTCTTAGTGTACCTGCTAGCAAAACCTGCAGTCACTTCACTTTCACCAAACTCAAATAATATGATTTACATAACCTGTACGGATGGGAACACTGAATCTCAACACCAAAAAAATTGCCCAACAACTTGCTAGTTTTTTGTTGGAACCTGTGCTAGAAGAAGATAATAATCATAAACATCATTTTGGAATTTCCTTCAGGATCAATAAAGTCTGACTGGTCTAGACTAGCTGGTCATGCACTGTTACATTACCAGAAACCAGTTTGGTTTCCAGGCAACCATCACATGAGATTGGGCAGCACACCGGAGATTTCCCCTGCCTAGTAGGCTGACTAATGTATTTGTGTTCTTTCCCCCACAGGGAGGCCTGAGTTACAAGCCTGAGTTGCGAACTAGTTGGTTTGACAACTGGTTCTCAAACAGCACTTGGTGAATAAGACACGGGTTAAATAAAATGAGGACGAAAGAGAAAGACAAACTGAAACAGCCCAGCTCACTTCAGCCATGACCTTGTTTTGACACTTTGACAGCTCGATCCCCACACAGATCAAATTTTGCAATCCTTTGTTGCATGCAAATGTACCTGAATCCCTGCCAAGAAAGTACTGCACACGCCCTCACTCCAAGCGACAAGGCTGACTGACAACTGTCACAGCACAAGAGTGATGTTTTGAATGAGACTGCTGTGCCAAATAAAAATCTGTTATCCTGAGTCACAACACTACAGGTACTACAGGTACCTAATTAACCTTTCAAACCTCTTTCAATTGGGGAAAGCCTTATAGTTATGGTGCATGCTAATCGTAAATCTTTTACACAGGCACACGCTTTGTAGGAATTATCATCAAATTCACCATGGATTCTATGACGAGGGCCATCGGAGACGCTCGTTCCCTCAGGACGGTGAGAGCGTGGCGCAGTGTGGTGGTGTAATGTGGTGTATAGCTGCTGGTCTTACATAATCCTCCTAGCGCGATGCCAGAAACGAGCACTGAATTATGAGTGGGGTGTGCCTGATAAATCCTAACATACGCAAGAGTGAATTCACTACGTCACCATTTGCTTTAAATCATAAATTCGTAAAAAAGGTTTTAAGACGTATACCCAAGATTGTTTTATTCCCAGATCCACAGCACACATTGGCATGCTGAAAACAAACCTGTTACACAAAGGAGAGGATGAACGCCTGTTAAGGAAGACGTATTAACAGAGTGAGTGAGTGAGAGAGTGAGTGAGTGAGTGTGTGTGTATCTCCCTGAAGCAATTAGGGAGTAAACAGAAGTGATAGAGCATGACTATGAAACACTAAACAGGCAGAACAAGCTATTCCACCTTAATTTCCTTAAACATACTAGATGGGTAGCCTGAACTTCAACTATCTTAAGAGTTGACAACAAAATATGTATATCACAAGGAAACAAATAACAGTACATGATTTGATTTAACCTGCCAGTGATAACACGTAAATACTGCTTAATAATAATAATAAACCTTATTTTTTTTATTTTTTAGTTTTTCCTCATATGAGCAACGTAGAATCATCTGGAGGTGTCAGCATTGTGACCGAGATGAAAATGTAAATATACACTTCACATTACACAAACCTTAGCTCATGTTAATTGCGTTATCAGCTCTGAAGCACAGTATTCTCTCTGGAGTCATATTCATTTCCATATTTAGCCTGTGTAGTTGAGGGCAGGCCTGTCTCGACACACACGGCTCTGGGTGACTGAGTGTTTCCCACAGAGAGAGAGAGGGAGGCAGAGGGAGAGCAGGTCAGAACTATACACACTGACTATAATTTCTTTCAGTCTTGTCTGGGCACAACTTGAAACTGCTTCTACATGCAGATCCAGACACAGCCTACACACTCTTGTCTACTACTGACATGGCATACAACCATTTTCTATGAGCACCTAAAAGTTTTAGAGGTTTTTATTACAAGTTCTTAAGATATGATGTATGGTTTGCACTTAAAGGACGTCAAAATCCAACTTGCAATTTTGTTAAAAAAAAAAAAAAAAGTTTAGACATATTTCATTATTTGCACAAATGTTTAATAAAATAAATAATATAATATAAAAGAATTTGATACAAACCCATTATTTAACACCCAGTGTAAATGGATAAGGTTGGAAAGGGGCAAAGATCCGATAAAGGTTCACTCTGGAAGGCATTGTCTAACAATGTTAGCTGCAGGACTAACAACTATTAACCCACAATATTTAAAAGCACTTGGGCTTCTGTAATTTCACATTAATAAATCCCTCATATTAAGTCCACTGTTCTTAAAGTGCTTCATTTCCTTTGACACTGGCTTATTGGAGATTCTCTCCACTGTATGAGCCGGCAGAAAATTGTTCTTAAAACCTGTAAAGCAGATATTAAAAACAGTCAAAGATGATTTCACAATAATTCACACAGGTTTTGAAGGCTTAGAACAGCGTGCGTAAATGTTTCGGGTACATCTAGTTAGATCTCCTGCGACACTGCTTTAACTAATCAGAAACAAATTGTGGCTAAATCTCTGTAATGACTTTTTTTTTTTTCCTTCTTTGTTTTCATTTTCTTTAATGTGGCTTAGTTTCTACTACCTTTGGTTTGAATTAAGACCACGTTCACAAGATACAGTCATGTCCTGGCATGCTAGATGTAATCTCAGACAACTTTCTCACTACTAAGGCTAGAACTGGGGGGATGTCAAACAAACATCACATGCAGTGCCTCAGAGGGAGCAAAGTGTATGCGCACATCTGTTCACGTCGTAGCATTGCGAAGAAAAGAGGAGCAATTTGTGAGATAAGGAGATGTGAGATTTAGGGGACAAGGAAAGGGGTTTGCGAAGGTGATGGAAAGATAAAAAAGGAGATATGTGGAAAGAGAGGAGTAATTGATGGTGGATTTCATTTAAAGAGAAGAAGGACACAAACACATGGTAAAAAGGAAGAGAAAAGTTCTCCTAGAGAAAGAGGGGGTGGTGGAAAATGAATGAGAGAGAAATAGAAAAAGATGGATCAGCATAGCTAATCTCAGCTGTACCCTGAACCTATGGCCTTGATGTTTCCCTCTTAGTGGTACTGCAATCTGTGCATTTCCACAGAAATAGCAGCAGTGCTCCTCTCTCTCTCTTTCTTTCTGATTAGAGGAAAAGAAGGACCTCATTCCTTTACACAATAAATACATTTCCAGGAACAAATTCATTTGATTAGCTGTAATAAACACTCTAAAACAGTATTCATTATCCTGTAACGACATCATACTGTAAGAATGTTCAATTTTAATACATTTTAAATAACCAGAATCTAATTTGTCATTACAGCATGGATCTAATTGATCTTTCCCTCTTCTGAAAGATGGCTAGTAATTGCGTATTTTCAAGAGAGTCATAAGCTCACCTCTGTTTCTCTGTCGTCACGCTTAACTGGCAGGTTAGTCTTTCTGAATCTCCAGCGACATCAGACGGGAATTGCACCAACACTTGGTCACATAAGCTAAGCACATAAGACAGAATGGCTCTGAACAGTCTGGAGAAGAATTATGGTTTACTGTGGAATGTCTTATTAGTGTCCCTTTTTTTTTTTTAATAGTGATTAGTAAAGCATTTGACTCTGACCCAGTAATGATGCTGAGTTTTGAAGAATCCTCAATTTATCGTACAAAACCAGGACTCTACATCTCCTCCCGAACAAGCATCATTTACAACAAAAGGCTTTTGCTCTTAAAGTGCATCTCAGGAGTTAATACTATCATTCTCCAAAAAAAAACTATACATACTGAAGTCGTGATGTTAGTGGCTTTCAGTGTTCAGTGGTGCATTAAATGCAGTTCGTTAAGACAACAGTGTGGTCAGTGGTGACATAAATAGCAGACAATCTTAATAGAAAATATTGACATTTAGTGCAGCTCTGCAGTATTGCTCGAAAGCAGCCACATGAAAATGAAACGCTTTTTTTTCTGAAATTGTTAAGACTCCAGCCAACAGTTCCTGTAACCAATAAAAATAAAAAAAATTCATAACCCCACATTGGTCCTGTCTGGATCTTTTCCCTCTATATTTCCGGAAGCATTAATGTTTTTCACCCCACATGCAGACTTCTGTGCTGAATAGCTGCTGTTCCTCACCACCTCCCATCTCACACTCCCAGTGGAGCACAGTGCTATTATTATAGCAACAATCTTCTGAGGTAGATTACGTGTTAGTGTCTCTACTTTTGTTCTGTTCTTGTTTTTCATGTTCTGTGAATCTCAAACTAAGAGAGAGGACTGAAAAAATCAACAACAGGAGAATATGAAACAGAATCTTTTATAATCTTTTTTCAGCCAGCCTATTATCAATTTCAGTTTGTATGTCACATAGGCTGCAGCTGAAACACAATCCTTTCTGACCTTTAAGAAGGTACCGTATTGTTTCTGAAGTGTTATACTGAGCTCTCGTCGGGTTTGCTCCACAACTGTGTGTGCTTCCTTTTTTCCAGGATCTCGTTGAGCTCCTCTGTGAAAGAGTAATACAGCGGAGATGAGGGGTCTCCATCGGTCTGCCTGAGTAACACGTAACTATTGCCGTTCATTTTGCGCAAGACATTGGGCAGCGTGCCCGAGAACCCGTTGGTGTAGTCCAGCTCATAGTTTGCTGGAGGTAGTGGAGGTGCTGGAGGAAGCTCTTTATTGGAAACCTGGGCTTCTCCAGGAACAATCTGTAGCAGTCCATCATGTGCGTTTGTTTTCCCGTTACAGTGGCTGGAGATAGTCTTCAGCTCCATGCGGTCATTCCTCTTCCTCGTCTTGTCTGCTTGAGCTGCTGTCCTGAGAGAGTACTTCCTCCGTTTGCTCTGCACACAGAAACCTATATAGAGCAGCACTACAGTCAGGACCAGGCATAGTCCTCCAAGGATGGTGATCAAAGAAATATACATGGCCTCCATGTTCTTCATGGACTGGAACTGCGGGGGATTGTGCAGGCCCGGGTCTGGATTGCTGTTGTTGGATTTCTGGGGTTGGAGGGTTGACAGGGGTGATGGTGGGTATAGGTGTACATTCAAAGTGTAGGCGACTACATGGATGCGAACCCCATTTTCCAGGGCAAAGCAGCTGTAGTTGCCGCTCTGTTCTGGTCTTGCCTCAATCACCAGCAAGCCATCAGTACCAATGCGATAGCCTGAGTTCAGCCCGTAGCCCTGCAGCTGCTGCTTGTTCCTCGTCCACTGTGGGGATGCGAGATTAGAACTGAGCTCACACTGTAGAAGCACGTCATCCCCTGCCATCACTGAACGAATGCGATGGCTCTCCAGGTCTGAAAATGAAATCATGGCAGTCAGTTGGTACCTTTTTTTTGTATACAAATTATTTAATTTTAATTATTTAAACACTTAATCTTAAGGATGATGAATTGAGTACTTCAGAACTGCTTAACAACTGTGAAACTTAGCACCAGAACATGCTACAACTTATTTGCAGAACATTAGAATGCTAGCTATGTTGGCAACTTTTATGGTGCAGCAGCTTATTGCTTAACTATCTGACTGTGAAGTAGTAATTTAACTAAATTAGTATTTATCTTGAGATGCAAATCAATTATAAATTGCAATCCAGACCTGAATATCAAACAAAACTTGCACAGGGTGTTTAAAACGTGTTCAGCAGATGACTTTATCCTGAGCAAAAGACATGAAGTGCTTTGTAGTCTCTATTAAAAACATATCTTTATGCTCTGGGTCTAATACCATCAAGTTAAACACCGTTATCACTTGATGCTAAAGCATGCACTGAATATAAAAATATTAAGCAGTTTAAATTCATGCACTTTAGGTAATAAACGCTCTTCATGTTACACTGCTCTAATTATTTGAGATATGATAAAATCACTATTCATACCATCTGCTGCAGATTTTACACAGCCTTCTTTCCCATTAAGGATGTCTTGAGTCAGATTGGATCTGTGCATAATTAAAAGAAAAAAACCAACAACAACAACATATCATTAGTTATAGTTGAATCCATACAGGACTCCTGAGAAATATTCCTACATGTGAAATACCCTAACATGCATAGAAATGTACAATAGTTACAAAGGGCATTCAAGTCAAACTGGCTTTGATTGTGCAGAATAACAGGACATCTAATAAAGTAAAAACTAGCTTTATTTCTCTATATAATTTCTTCTACACTAATGCACTTACCCAAGCACTTACAGTGGGGGGAAATAAGTATTTGATCCCCTACAGATTATTATTATTATTTATTTTTTTCCCTGATTTTCTCCCTAATTTAGTCGTGTCCAATTCCTCCGTTACTAGGGGGCTCCCAAATTAAGGCTACTACTACTACCACTCAGTCGGGAGGGCCGAAGACTATCACGTGTTTCCTCCGAACCACGTGAGGCCAGCCAACCGCATCTTTTTTCGAACTGCTCGCTCATACACCGTTGTCGGCGGCGTAACACACTTGGAGGACAGCGCTATCCGCTCCTACCGCTTGCGTGAGCTCACAGACGCCCCTGATTGGCTGTGAGCTCACGCAAGCGGTAGAAGTGGATACCTCTCATCCCTGAGTACCTCTCATCCCTCCCCTCTGAGAGAACTCGGCCAATCAGCTCTCTCTAGACCTCCGGCTGCGAGAGGTTACAG
>JAQMYJ010000039.1:20131076-20159839 GCA_030014305.1 Clarias laeviceps
ATTCATAACATTTGTATCATGTGCTTTTTCTGGATTTTTGGTTGATATTCTGTCTCAATCCTTTACCATAAACCTACGATAAAAATTATAGACCCTTCATTTCTTTGTAAGTGGGCAAACTAAGAAAATCCGTAGGGGATCAAATACTTATTTCCCCCACTGTATTTCACTAGTGCTCGGATACCATCAAGGTAAACATTTTTTTCAGTACGCCTCAGCCATGATCGAGCTGTTTGCTTCATGTCTGAAAAACAGGCCACCCAGGAACTCCTTTAATGGCCCAAAAATGTGGAAATGGCTTGGAGTGAGTTCAGGACTGTACAGGGATATGGTAATAACTCTGGCAGAGTTCCTATAATGTGCAAGTGGTGTTTGTGAATGAGTGTGTGTACAGTTCCCACAGACAGCTGAATCTCTTCCGCAATTGGCGACAAGTTTGCATCATTCAAATATTTTACTGCACTCATCACCATACTGCGCTTGAAGTCTTCTGCAAATTTCAATCAGTTTTATGCCCCCATTCACAAGATAGTTCATCAGTCTCGGTTTGACCTGAAGACCCCTCATAATAATAATATTGAAGGAATACATATGTTGGGTAGAATATTAAAGCATCTTAAAGAGGCATGGCCCATGGATTCAGGAAGGAAAATGTGTAAACAAACAGCATAAAGCACTCTAAACCAAAAGCTAGACCAGTACCTGTCTATGTGTGATGTGATCTCCACACATTCAGCCCCGTCCCAAGCACAGAAAGGGTCCCGTGCTAACACGCAATCCAAGCAGGATGCATATTTGTGACATGTGGACAACGGCAACTGCACAACACCGGAGGGTGAGCCCACATACACACTCATCTAGAAGTGAAACGACAACCAGACACATCATCAATACAGAGAATCACATGTTAAATTAGTCTACATATTTATGCTTTGTAATAAGCAATGGTTCTGTTGAAGAAATTTGTCCATTTACTAACCTGTTTCTGAGAGATGACTATACTATCTACAGGCTGTGGCTCCTTAAACAGCTGCAGCTCTTCAATAATGTGGAGCTGACCTTTAACTTCTACTGCTCTCTGAAGCCAACCTTCATCTGCAGCATGCAAAATGTCCATCATTATCAATGATCCAGGATACCACCATTGTATGCCTATATACAACTACACACAGACCCTTCCCATAATTCAGGAATGCAAAATGAGGAATTTCTAACTTATCAGTTATGAAGAGTGTAAGAGTGTTTTCGTGTTTTCATTTATGCAGGGTTAAGGCTGTTTAAATTAAAACCTGTTTAACACCTATATGATTCATTCAGGCAAGTAAGAACACAACAATGAAACACACATTCAAACCAAAACAACCTGTCTTGGAGTGTAGTGAGGAAGATATTCGATCCTTAATCAGGCCAAGTGTGGGAAGTGAAACAAACATGGTGTGTGCTTTGGGATATGGGTGACATTTTTAGTAAATGCAAGCTGCGCAATTGATTCGCAAGATGTAAACATAGCCAAAGAACAATGCTGTACTGTTCTGGATATTTCAACTGACAAACAAGAAAAAGAGAAACTAAATATAGAATGTGATAAACAATATTTTGTAGTGATATCATTTAAAATGTTTATAGTTATCCAGTCATTTACTTGACCAGTGTTGGATGTGTGTTCTATATGCTCACATGATTTTTGATTTCTGCATCATCTTTAGTGAATTCTACACACTTGGTGAATGTTTAAAATCTTCCTTTTTCCAATGTATTAATTCTAACCGGTAAATAAGTGTTTTTATGAGTCGTTTTAATGCTTTCATGTTTGTTTAATATTGTGCCATTTGAAATCAAAGCAAATCAAATCACAGACAAAACCAAATGAATAATTCTCTTCTTTCATTTGGACTGGACAAACTAAAACGTTGTGGAAGCGCCATAAAACACACCTGTCCCAATAAAGAGCATGTGGTACGTCTGGCCATCTAAAGCAGGAACTTTGTGCACAACTATTTTAGTGTAGTCTACAGTCCTCCGGAACAGCAGGGGGCGTTGTCCTAGAGGGAGAATCTGTCGAGACATTAGTGGATGACGACGTACAAAATGCAGCACATCGTCTGGCAGGTCAGTGGAAAAGTTGATGCCTTTTTCTCGGAGTCGATCCGTCATACACTAAGGAGCAAAGGTAGGTTGGGTTTGAGTCAAACTACAAACATATTACATCATGCACCACCTACTGCATTTCCCCGGCCTACAAACAGGACAGAGCTAAACCCACACAAGTGTTCTTGTCCCATGCTGTTATACCATACACCATTATTAGCCCCTAAAAAAAGGCAACATGTCAATATGTAAATGTTTAGACTGTAATCAACAAGCTTAAAGCACCAAATTAAGGCAGTGAACACAAGTGTGTACACAAGCTAAACGGCTATTGAATATGACCAATGAAATTGACCAAAATGACCAAAACGTCTTGGAATCTTGAAATCTCTTTTATTCTATTTTAATCTCCATGGCAATGAGCTATTATGCTGTAAACATCTCATCTTGAGGCTTCTCTTTATGCTCACTTTGCTCTCGTTAATCTAATTGCAACTCTCTGTCCACGCTACATCTGTCGTGTAGAAGCACAAAGCGAGCAGGTGGAGCCAGATGGATCAAGATAAGCAGGCAAGAGTAAGAGGAGACTGCAGAGCTGCAGAGCTTACCGAGCCAGGTCTCGGATCAGGGACCTTCCCAGTGTACTCGGTCACTTTGGTGCCAGAGTCCTCCGGGTTTTCCATGTAGGGTCCTTCAAAAACCTGCTGGACATCTTTGATCGAGTAGCGGCAGATGGCCGAAGCTTTGACGTTTTTCCTGTAAAACCAGAAGCGTGTTTAACATGACCTCATAGCAACGGTAATACAAGAGATTTAAGCATAAAACTCAAGCAAGAACTCCAGCAAATGCTTGAAAATATGAATGAGTATATTAATTAATGTTCTATTATTATCTAAACGTTTCTAGGCAACAGAGGCTAGGAGGCAAAAGTTTTGAATCACTCAGTGTAGGTCTGATTTTTACAGTTTTGAAGTGGGTGGGCTTGCTTCTGCAGCTAAAGAGACTTTCTGCCTCTGAGCCTCAGCTGATCTCTTTGTTTCTCAAGGTCTTGGTATGTTGGCACAGAGGCTCCATAAGCCAGTGTAGTCATGGCAACATGAAAATAGATTACAGATGTATAAAAAGATGTCAAAGAGATATAAAGGAAGGTAGAGGGACATGGGTGAGAGTGGGACAAAGAAAAAAACTCATCAAGAGCTGCAGTACTTGCGGCTGACAAGGGAGTAGAAAGGGGGAGACGGGTCGGGTGAAATGAGCGTTATATTACCAGTGACTGAATTAGAGGCAATAAAGGGAACATTAGGTGAGGAGTAGAGTCAAGTTTCATGCGTTACAGCTTTTTTGAGTAAACCAAGCACTATTCCACTAGGATTATGGTGGCTATTTTGTTTATAAACTATATACTTTATACAAAGTGAATGCAAATAAGTAAACGGGGCTAAATGAACCAAATTACCTTGTTTTAAAAGAAATAAAAGAAGTAGTACATCAGTAGTCCCTGCCACTTGACAACTTGTGTAAGGTTCCACAGGGTGTTTATATGGTTAGATCTCGTCACAGTAACTCAAACACATGCTGAAATCTGATTGGCCAATAGTGACCTTGTCTTCCTCAGCAGATCAACAAGAGCACACAAAGATTACATAACCAATAAAAAAAAACGTATACAGACTTTCTGGTCAAGTTCATGGAATGTGGCCACCAAAAACAATTTGACCTGAACGTGAAGGGCGCCGCAAGCAACTCATTATCGGACCATACTCAAAGTAATCGGTCCTCCACTTTTCTTTACTTTTTTTTTTTTTTTTTTAACCTTTCCGAGTCACCTGGCATCAAGCATTTCTCTGTCCTTCATTTATTCATCAGCTTGAGGTTCACATGTCAAATCTCACACCAGTCTGCCAGCTCATCAAAAACGCTCTTTTCTCAACATATAAATGAATAGGATGCGCATTACAGAAAGTAATGTTTTTCCACTTTGACACAATATTTATTTTATACTTGTACTTTTTTGTTAAACAAAGGCAAAGAAGAACAGAGCTTCAGAGATTCTCTATAGTGCATCCAGAAATCTCTTCAGACTGACTGACCTGCTTTATGAATAAAAGATAACACCGACTTCAGGCAGCCAGAAAACCTGTCAGCCATTCTTCCTGGGATTATGCTGCTGGAGAGAACTTGTGAGAGCTTGTTTTCAGACACATCAAGCATGAGGGGAATGGCCAAATGGGCATATGCGCTCATGAACAAACTGGCACCTTACTACATTCACATATGCTCACTCATCACTGAAATGATCGTCAGCAGTGAATGTCACAGCCTTCATTCAGGATCTCATCAAAACCAAGCAACCTCTGCATCACAGTTTCTTTATAACTGCTAAAATGTGTCATGTGTGAGCTACTCGCCTAAAAACCAGCTGCCTGCTTGATTCAATCAAGAGTTCACACTGAAATCAGTGAGTTTTTCCCGGGGGAAAGCAATCAAGTCTCCAAGAATCAGGCAATGAGGACTGGATGATTTTTATTTCACTATAAAAAGAGAGAGTAAATGAAATCACACTGTACAGACTTATTGTGCTTACCATTCCAAGCCAAAGATGCCATACAGCATGGTGTCTTCGGTCCTGGGGCCCTCCAGCACAAACATACTGCGTAAAACATTGAAGTGGAACTCGTAGTCAGGCAGCGAACAGACCAGTCGAGCCTTCAGGAATGATGTCCACTTCTTTTGCAGGGTCAGGAGACCTCCTCTGTCGCTCTGCAGGACAAAAGAATGAGGGGGAAAAAAAAAAACGTCTGAAAGCATGCACTTACTAATGAATGATATTCACACTACTCAGAACTAGACATTTGAAAAGGGTTATAATTAATAGTAATATAAATAATAAAAATTGTGTTCAGTTAAATTTTACCACTAAATATTTAATATGCTGTTACTTTACTGCTCAAAAAAATTAAGTCTACAGTCAATTAATTATTAACAAAGGAAATATGCTGCTCAAACTAATTAAAGGAACACTTAGTCCGGATTGACTTGAAGCATACGTACACATACGAGGAGCGTTCAAGTCCAAGTGGGACTTAAATAGTGTTCCTATAAATTTTTCTGAGCGGTATATTTTCTTTATTATGACTTTTGCAATGACTTCAGGTTTACAGTATGAGATGACAAAAACAAACCCAGCATTAAAGGCCATCCTGCTATTACTTTACTCTTATGTATTTTTATTATTAGACACAGAAATAAACTCAACAGTATTAATAAATGATAAATCTATTACAGAAAACTAAATCAAAGGTCAAATGCACAGTACACCCAATTCAAGCATGAATCACTTATTTTGCTCTTAGCAGTATGACTTAATTCTGCTGCAAGTTGGATCGTGGAAGAGTAAAGCAGGTTGGACGGGGTGGGAAAATATATTGTACATGCTGTGGATTGGATTTACCAATTTTCATTTACACCCTGATTCCCAAGAGTAAAACAGCTCTTATTGGACACTAAACCAAATGCCTCTGCATGCATTCTTCTCCCTGCTGGGCACCTCCCCTGAGCCAGTGTGTTTAAACAGGCCCTGCACTTTAAGGTAAAGTGAAATACACTAACCCAACCACCCTCTACTATAAACAATCAAAATAATATCCCTAACTAAAAATTTGTTCTCAAAAATCATGTGCACTTGTACGCAAGCAGAAATGTTTAATGCTGGAAAAACTGTAATCATACTTGGGAAACAGTACACACTTATCCTCATTACGAATTAATAAAGAGAATTAAAAAATAAACACATTTTTCAGATGCATGTGTATTCAGATAGTTGTAATAGACTAATTTTGGCATGTGAAGACACTTAGTGCGGTGCATTTTGCTGGTAGCGGGAAGATAATGAAGGATAATCTTCTCATTAAAGTGATCCTGCTGTGTGAACTGGCAAAGAGGGATCATGAGTCTCCCACAGTCCACACAGCTCAATATATAGTACATGGTGCATTACTTAAAGACTCATAACTTTTCAGTTTTAAGGGCTATGTGCACAGAGCAGCAATAGCATTACAGCGCAAAAATTTTAAGCATGATATCGTATAGGTTCCAGGGTGGCTCTGTCCCCTTATGGGATGACTGACTCCTCAAGACCTCGTGGTGTAGTGTGGCAGACCCTTTGGGGGCTGCGGGTTGCGGGGTAGGGCCTTTATGGATCGAACTTGTTTGTCCGGCGCATTCCCTGGATGCTCGGTAGGATTGAGATCTGGGAAATTTGGAGACCGGATCAACATCCTTGAACGCTTTTCCTGCTAAGCCCCATAACATGGCAGGCAGTTGAGCACTTCTGATAGTTGAGTGTTCTGATAGTTTTCTATCGTTGCCAGCACTGACCATTTGTGCTGCATTGGCTTTCTTTGTGGGATCAGACCAGACAGACTAGACTTTGGTGTCTGTAAGCATAGACGAGACATGGGTGCCCATGATCCTGTCACCAGTTTACTATATAGTGGGTGTGCAAGGTGTTCACTTCACCTGTCATTGGTTATAATAGCTGATCGGTACACGTCTTAATTCAATGTAATTCACATGTCAATCAGCAGCCCCCTATGACAATGTCAACAAGGAATATAACAATGCAAAAGTTTCAACTTCAAGTCTCCCACAAATGTTAGATGATGCATTTCAATTTAATGATGAGTCAATCACAGCAATATTTTATAGCAGGTTGACAGGATTTGCAGTTCACTGTAGAGTCAGCTTTGCAAATGCAGTAAAAAATAAAAAAAATAAAAAATAAAAAAACTAGGCAAGTGCATCCTGACCTTGAACACAGTGCCAAACTTCTAATGAAAACCAAGGCAGAACATCCAGGCTGAGTAAACATAGTCATGCTTTAATAAGCTTGGCCTAGGTGAGGAAAATGTAATACTTTATATCACATTGACTCCTGAGAATGGAGAGCAACAGTGTGATGGATGAATAAATGCTTATAAAGAAAAAAGAATTGCAAAGCTGACAATCACTGAGTGAGAGCAATGAGCTTACAGTAATCTGAGACTGAGTGAGTGGGGGAAAAGCAGCATGTGAGAGAGTGAGACTTGGCAACTACACCAACTTCACTGATGTGAAAACTCTATTAAGGATCGTGTTAAGCTGCAAAGAAAACTGAACTAAAGAGGCTTCAGCTTTCTGCTGTGAAGAAAATGCTTTGGTACACACACACAAAACAGGTCAAAAGTTTGGAAGCACCTTCTTATTCAGTTTTTTTTTAAAATTGTTTTCAACATTTTATATTAATTCTGAAGACATTTAAATTAGGACAGAACAAATATGAAAATTTGTAGTTATCAAAAATGTGTTCAATAACCCAGAATATGTTTCATATTTTCAACTCTTCAAAAGTTTTGCGTTTGCTTAGATGACAGCTTTGCACACTCTTGGCATTCACCTGGAATGGTTTCCCAACAATTATGAAGGAGTTCCCAGAGGTGTTGTGTCAAACCAACTCAATTAAATTTAGATGTGAATGTGGAGGCCAGGTCATCTGATGCAGCCGTCCATCACTCTCCTTCTTGGACAAATAGTTTTTGCATAATCTAGACGTGTGTTTGAGGTCATTATCCTGTTGAAAAACAAATGATGTTCCCACTAAGTTCAAACCAGATGTCGTGGCTGTGGTAGCCATGCTGATTAAGTGTGTCCTCAATTTTGACCAAGTCACCAACAGTGTCACTAGCAAAGAACCCCACGCCATCAAAACTCCTCCATGCTTCACAGTGGGAATCACACATTTCGAAACTGTCTGTTTACCTTCTCTATGTTTAACATAGTGGTTAGAATTCTCAAATTTGGACTGAGACCAAAGGACAGTTTCCCATTGATCTAATGTCAATCCCTTGTGTTTAATGCCGAAGCAAGGCTTTACTCCTTGTTATTCTTCCGAAGTAATGAGTTCTTTGATCATGAAGGCCTGACACACACAGTCTCATGTTGAAACATGTTTGCCGCTTGAACTCTGAGAAGCATTCATGTGGGGTTTAAGTTGAGGTGCTGTTTCTAAGGCTGTTCTTATCGTGGTTTCTGAGGCTGGTCATTCCTATAAACTTATCCTTTGCAGCAGAGGCAGCTCTTGGCCTTTCTTTCCTGGGACGGTCCTCCTGAGAGCCTGTTTCATTACAGTGTTTGATGGTTTTGACATCTGAATTTGGGATACAAGTTCTTGAGATTTCTTGTATTGAGTGACATTCTTTTCTTGAAGTAATGATGGACTGTCTTTTTTGTTTTCTTAACTGAGTGTTTCTTACGATATGATCAACTGATGTAGTACATTACAAAGGCAAGAAATGTCACAAATTAATTCTTAATAAGACAGACCTGAGAACTGAAAACAATTCCAGGTGACTAGCTAGTGAATCTGATTAGAGAATGCCATGTGTGTGCCAAGCTGCCATTTGGATCTAAAATATAAAACATATTCTGGGTTGTTTAACACTTCTTTGTTTATTTCATATGGGCTCTTTCATAGCTTGGATGTCATTAATATAATGTATTGAAAAGAAGAAAACTTAAGAAAAAACAATGAAGAAGTAGGTGTGTTCAAACTTTTGACTGATTGTGTGAGTGTGGGTTTGTGTGCGCATGTGCACGCGTGCAATAATACTACACTTACTCCGAAATCTGTCAGAGTGAAAAATGCAGTAAATATAATAAACAGTCCAATTTTAAATTTCCATATTAGCTTAAAACCCAGATTTGCTCTGAACAACTTTTGCACAATAAACAGTGAATATCAAACTATGTTTTTCTGTTTTTAAATAAATTCGCAGCTCTTGTATTTATTTTTTTTTCATTCCTATAAAACTACAGTCTGTCTATAAAACTCTCCACTGCATCACTGTTGCGTACATTTCTGCACAACCGCCTCAGTGGGCATTTACATGCTTTCCAAAGATCATACATTAATCAGTTTTACATGGAGAAAACCTAGGGGTAAATCTCTAATACAGATGCAAGTAAATTATTAATAACACAGATACTGACAATATTCCAACATAATTTAAAGGGAATGGAAAAGGGATTTTAAAAAATACATCAGCTGTATGAAAACCACTAGAAGTAGAAAAGTTAACGTAAAGTGACTAAACATACCATCAGTCAGACCAGCATAACTGAAAGTAATTACCGTTTTTCCGAGTTCACAAGATGCAGACTGATGACACAGACTGAATGTAAAATAAAAGTGTACAAAAGGAAACAGGCAGGCAAGCTACTGTGCTTATTTTAAGGGAAGCTGCTTACCATATATGGTAATTTAAGGGCATTTCTTTATGCAAATGAGTACAGTTATGCACAAGCACATCGTTTTACAATTTGTGAGATTTTTCAATAGCCAATGCATACAGCTATGTGTTTAATGACTTGGTATTAAAAAGACAATTTGTCACCATATAAAGATGCATTTAAAAGTATTGTTTTCTGATTTTATTGTACATCTTGCAGTGGAGAGGGGGGAGAGTAGGAATGCGTGTACCTTGCACACACGGGCCACTCGGGCCACCCTGCTGTAGCTGGAGTACAGACTGTGTTCCTGACTCTTCTCCGTGAAGAAGAAATAGATTTTATCATCGTCTCCGACAGAGCTATTCGCACTTTCCTTCACCAGTGCCGACTCCACAAAATCAGCCTCTGCACAGGATCAAACATTTCTCCGTTAATATGATGTGTGTTCAGTATGGAGATAAATGACCTTAATCCTCACTGGGAAAATTAAATGGAAAACAGTTATGAACATCACTATGCAAATCCATGGAAAGCCGTTAAACTGGAAAGTATCAGTCTATAAATACATTGTGGAGCAGATGTATTTTCCATATGCTGTTATAAACTGACCATACAGCCAGCGAGTTGGAGCTTCCTCTGTTCTCAGCGTGGGGATTGGAGAGTTTCTACGAATGTCTGGAGAACTCCAAAACTCATACTGAGAAGCTGTGTACATTTGGCCATCTGAGAAAAATAAGAGGATTAGGATTATGCATGAAAGATTTATGATCATACAAGATATGACACACTTCTAGTTATGTACTTGTATGTTGTTACAAGCATTATTTTTTTCCCCCTGATTTTCTCCCTAATTTAGTCGTGTCCAATTCATCCCCGTCACTAGGGGGCTCCCACATTAAGGCTACTACTACCACTCAGCCGGGAGGGCCAAAGACTATCACGTGCTTCCTCCGAACCACGTGAAGCCAGCCGACCGCATCTTTTCGAACTGCTCGCTCACGCACCGTTGGGGGTGGAGTCACACACTCGGAGGACAGCGCTATCCGCTCCTTCCGCTTGCGTGAGCTCACAGACGCCCCTGATTGGCTGTAGAGCCGTGATTAATGTGGGAGCACAAAGTACCTCTCATCCCTCGTCTCTGAGAGAGCTTGGTCAATCAGCTCTCTCTAGACCTCCAGCTGTAAGAGGTTACAGCATCACCCGGGAATCGAACTCGTGATGATAGGGCGAGCACATCACCACTGCGCCAGCGCCATTCGGAAGCATTATTATTATTATTATACAGTTATAGAATATTAATTACCAGTAATATGTAATTCTATAAAAATCAACAGGGAACTGTTGCCATGCGCTCACACTTTATGAATTTAATAAAGTCATTTTTTCTTTATTAGTCTTTATTTCCAGTACTGTTGAATCAGATTTAAGTGAAGTAAAGTATAGAAAATTAGGACAATCATGAACATTCTACAATATGGATTGAAACTAACAGATCTTCATTACTAATAATTAGTTTCCATGCAACATAAAATTACTTGTTCCCCTTGCTATAGTTGCAGTTTCACCTCCCAACCTCAACATAGCGATACACGAAGTCTTTACAGAGTTAAAAAATGGTCCTGATTTTTTCCCTTACCAATAAGCAGGCCAGTGTAGCCTTTAGCAGGGTCATATGGACACCTTTCTCGACCCTCCTCAAACAGAGAAGACATTTTAAACTCCCTACTATCCTGCAAAGACACAAGAGAATACAGAAACAACAAACAATCTATAAACAATCTATTTAAACATAAAACATGAAGCAAATAATATCAAAGCTAAAATGCTTCAGTTAACTCCTTTGATATGCTACTCACAATATATGTACACAGTGGGCTAAATGCGTGCGTTCCACAAGTATACAAGTGGGTGCTGTTGAATCTCTGCAGGAATCGGATGTGGTTAAAACATTCAGTCTGCAACAAAGGATAAATTTGTCAGTAAGTTGGAACAGGATAAAAGGATTTTTATCTTGATAAGGAAGGACGATATTAACCTCGTTATCTTTGCCTTTGTTCAGACAGAGATTTTTCTGGGCTTCAGGTGCCTCCCAGTCAATCTGTAAGTGGAAAAGATTAACAGGCTTATTTAATTGGACAAAGTGTCTTGCATTTACTTTGAAATCTTTATATTCACGATACAGGTGGACCCCTGTTCATTCATGCAATAACTCAATCAGCTAATCATGTAGCAGTAGTGCAAAGCAGAATGCTACATGGATACAAATCAAGAGCTTCAGTTCACGTTTGCATAAACAAAACAAAACAAAAAAAGTCATCACAGTGATTTCAACTGTGGCATGGTTGCTGGTGCCAGACTGGGCTGGGTTTGAGTTTTTTTCTTCCAAGAAACATCTCCAAGAACATTCACATACAAAAATGGTGGCAAAAAAAAAAAAAAACGCGAGATAGTTCTGTGAGTATACATCACTTGGGTGATAAGATGCCAAAGGACAATGTTAAGACCGAGTTGCGCTGACAGGAACGTACCCTTTGTAATGGAGTATAGCTAAAGAAATTGTAAAAGATGACTTAACTGTAATTTTTGATTCTGACAGCAGAAAATCTACAAGGCTGTTTTGTCACTACACAGTGGTCTCATATGGGTGATCTTAAAACAAAAAAAATCTGTGTGAGAAGTACTCACTGTGTCACTGGAACTGGCAATGTTAGAGGCCTGCAGGGCGTACAGTGCTCCTCGAGCTCCTACGTACAGCAGACCTGGCTCCTCCTCCAGCAGCAGGGTACTGTAGTTCTGAGCAGAGCCACTGAAGCGTCTGCACCCCCACAGCTCTGATGCACAAACACACACACAGGTCATATTAAAGTCACAAACTGCTAGAATATTCAAATTAGTGATTTAATTCGCTTGTATCAAAACGTTTTACACCAAAAGAAGGCATATCCAAGGAAAGTAATAAATGAGAAAACAAACTTGTCAGTACAGTGTTTATAAGGTGAAGTACACTAAGATTATCTTTCCATCACTGCCCATGGACACAAAGCAAAATTAATGATTAAGGGAGGAAAAACAAGCATGAGAAAAAAAAAGCTGAAGCATTTGTTTACAACGTACTGCTATGAGCAGTCAGAGCAGCCCATCCTCCACTTATACAGTCACATTTTTTCCTATAATTAAAAGATTAGTCTTAATTTGTGGGTTTGTACCAGCTCACTCTTTTTATTCATTGTTCATATTCTTTAATTAAGGCCAATAATATAAAATAGTTTTCACAAACGTACTCAATGATATTCTTGGGTTACATTCATGCTGCAGGCAAAAGTGGCGCAAATCTGTTTTGTTCCCCCTCATATATGACTGACTTTCTTTTTTCAATAATAATAGTGTGAACAGCACCGATCACACGGAACTCAATCTTTTCGATTTTGATTGGAGATCTGTCATTATATGATCCTAAATTAGATTTGGGTCTGATTATTTTGCACTGCAACCTCAGTCTGAAGGGTCAGAATCAGAATCATGTGACTTTTATATCAATATCAATCCAACTAAATATTTGTTTTATTTTTATGGTAGGAAATAATGCTGAAGAAGGATTTAAGTGGTAAGGTAATGAGGTAATGGACGTCATAAATGTAGGAGATGATGTATATGCAAATTTCCACATTTGAGTTCCTGTACAAGCAAAATTAGAAGCCGTATTTTGCAACTGCTCCATGTTTGAAAAGATCTTCAAAGAAATGACGGTGGCCATAAGAGAAACCGGCTACAGTGCCAAAGAAAGCTGAGTTTATAAGCAAAAAAAATTAAAGAAACTAAGGATGTGAACCTAAGAAGTGGTCAAATAACATGACTTATTTTTTTTAAAACAGCAAGCTTGACAGATAGTTCCTTTGTGACTTTGGGTCAGTTGAGGAACTTGATGTCAAATATGTGTGTCAGAGTAAAAATATAGTATAAACAGCTTAATAAATAAATAAATAAATAAATAAAATCAGATTTGTTCAGTAAGTCGGATAAGGGCTTATTTTGCCTGCCATGGGAAGATGGCCTTAGTCAATGACCTAGTGAACTGTAGGCAGCTCTGGATAAAGGCATCTGCTGAATTCTGTAAATGCAATAAAATTTCAAAAGGACTTTCTATACATAAGCAATTACCCTCTGGGATTAATAAAGTTCCAAAAATGCAGTAATCCATGCAAATTTTGATCAAGTCAAGATATTTCAACTTTTCCCAATTTTCTGTGATCTCCCTTGAGCAATCAAAAAAGTGGACTGTTTATAATGCTTGCTTAATTATTTTACATAGAAAAACATTTTAGTGGTGATGGTACAAGTAATGGTTATGTTGATCCTGTACTCCAAATAACAACGTGAAAAGACGTCACATAGGAATTACAACACAGTGGAATTTTTTCTTGGCATATCCCAGCTTGTTAGGAAGCTGAGGTCAGAGCGCAGGGTCAGCCATGGTACAGCACCGCCGAAGCAGACAGGGTAAAGTGCTTTGTTTTTTTGTAAGGCCCAACAGTGACTGATGGAGCAGGGGTTTAAACTGCTGATCCTCTGATCAGAAACCAACATCCCTGGCAGGAAGAGCCTTAGAAGCAGTACCGAAAAAGATTGCATGTTGCTTCAGGAATGCTTTAGCAATCAACCAGAGGGACACGGATGTCAAACAAAGCCAAAAAGCGACAGAGAGAGAGAGAGAGAGAGAGAGCGCAATCACTGTGCTCTACGTTTCCATGCTGACGTTGCTCTCTATTTTACCTATGATTCACCTACCACAAACACATTAGTCATGTTTCTCTCCGTAAAATCAGCTACAGTGTTGGGTCTCAAACAGGGTGTGTATCTGCATTAATGTACAATATATGTAAGAACATTAGATTTAGATTAACTTATCTTTAAAAAAAATTTAAAAAATAAAAAACTGGGTCAAATATAAGTTTACAAAGAACCTTGTCTACTTGTCTATACAAATACGCAGGCTCTGAATACTTTAATCCCTTGCGCAGATAAAGCAGCATGCTCAGAAACGTGAGTCAGCAACACAATCTCCAACCCACCTTCAGGAATACAAAGTTCACCACTATCACATCACAGTACATGGGCAGAGCCTAGACTTGTGATGTGTCTCACTTCATTCCCTCTTTCCCATAGTGTATTATTTATGATGCAGACATTCTGTAAGCTTCTCAAGAGCTTCTGTGGACATGTTATTCTCCCAGGATACTTAAATGCTCAACCAAACGCTCACTACTTCAAACCACAGTGCATAGTGATTTCTTTAAGCTCACATTTTAAAAGTCGGAGTGGATCTATAAACTCTCAAAGAAATTGGTGTTTAACGACCCATAATGTCATCAGACACTTTACAGTTATGTGTTTAATACAGAAAAGGTTTAAACCTCTTTCTTTTTATGCTTTCTGTTCATTGGGGAAATTTGTAACAGCCACATTGTTTATGCAAGGACAGGTTATGATGATGTTTCCACTACACTCACCAACAAGTGTCCAGACCTTCACTGCTGCCTTATATAGTGCTCCAAACAGGAGAGCCTAGAGGTGTAACACAATGATCTTTTTATCTATCTGTTTGGTGCTCAAAATGTATGTAGTTGTATCAAGATTTGCACAGAAATGTCTGGGAATTCTTTTGCACTCATTTTATAAATGATAATTATCAGTATCAGTATATATCCATACATATAATAATAATAATAATAATAATAATATTATTGTCACATCCCAATAATATTTTCTAATAAATGTAATATGAAACCTCTCCCTCTTGATCAAACAATGTTATTTGCAAACCTCTAAATCTCAACCAGAAGGCTTTTAAACCCTTTCTTGCATATTTTTTCCAAAAAATCCACTCCTATTCACATTTGTTCAATCAGAATAAAGTATTCATATTTAGCCATACACCTAGAACTGTCTATATAGTGAATATTACCAGACACAAGACTGAAATGTCTTACCAAAGTAGTGCTTATTCTCCCTATTCTCTGTGTCACAGACAGATTTCTCAGTACATGATTATGACTAATGTTACAAAGCTGGAGTGTGGCCTTAACAATGCCAGTAATGAGAGGACTCTCATTTCCTTGAGCCTTAAGGTAAAATAAACTTTGAGGTACACCCTTGTAATGGTAGTTTTTCTCTCTCTCGCTCTTATGTACGAGTATATACAAAGTACAAGCAAGTGCTGAAGCTTTTAGTCATGTAGTTGATTTGTAATATCCTATTATAGTAAATCATCCTGTGTTTAAACTTTAAGCTCTTCATTCCCACTTACTACTGCAAGTATCCTGCGTATGGTGCATATTCCTTATATCCATACATCACCACAGCTACAAAACAACATGCCCATACACGTGGCCATTCATTCCAGGTCCTTTATTCACAGGTATGTCACACACAGGCTGCCCAGACATGGACTTGTTTAAGTCATCAAATAAGCCATGTTTCGATCTGATACACGCATTCCAGAACCGAGGCCATTCAAACCAGACTCTAATTAAAGGAGCGAAGTTCAATGGCTTCCACAATATCATCAACCTGAAACACACCAGATTCAACCACAAAAACAACGACAACAATCCAAACACACACAGACAAGACAGACAAGGAAAGTTAATTCTCAGACCTGCTTCTGAACATCTGGCTTTCAATCACCTTAGTGAATAACATGTGACTCATGTTCATACAGTAGCAAGGATGTGAGAGAAAGCGCAGCAAACCCACAAAACAATTCTATTACAATTATAGAATACTATATTACAACCCTTTGAAGCCAAATGTAACTTCTAGAGTAACTGCGTTTACCGTTATTCTGACAAGTAGCTTCATCATCAAAACTGAAATAAGGGTTTAATGACACCCATGCAAAAGTCCATGTGCAAAGACATTTATTTTCCTTGACGTTTCGATGAGTCTGCTAAATCACGACGCAGACTTCAGCATGGAGTCAGAGGTGCGTGCTGGCTCTAACACTGCATTTAAAAATTTTTTTAAAGGGCTGTGGAAATGAAGCATGACACACGAAGAGTGTCATGACGGTGTTAAACAGCATAACACTTTGGGAAGATTTGAAGAACAGGTGATTGGATTTTCTGCCACCCATCCATACACATGCTGCGACAGTCCTACATGCTAAACTCCAACGAGATTCGAGATCACTGAACGGACAGCTGCGAGTTAACGTGTGTACTTACAGGATCGCAAGAGATATTGAAGTTAAACAAAAGCAAATGCTGACAAACGATTTCCAGCCAAATTGATTATAAAAATCAAAAACAGAGAGAGAGAGACAGAGAGAGAAAGATAGCAGAGTGTGCGTGTGTCGCCATGAAGGAATGTTTTCTGAGTAAACATCTTTGAAGGTCTCACGAGGATCAGAAAAGGCCAGAACACAGTGCTCACTGCGACATTTTTTCTTTTCCATTATCCAGAAACCGATGCTTGAGAAATTATTGAGTGCATGTCAGCACAGCGTACATGCTTTGCTAGACCACGTATTCGGTTGGCCTTGTTCTCTGACATGCAAGTGTGACTGTCCTCTTGAGTGTGCCAGATGAACTCTTGCCCATTCAGTCTTGCGTAAGTGTTCACTTTAGCCACAAATGGTTCTGTTCAGCCTTGCCTGTTAATTACCATACTCAGAACAATGTTTTCTTCCCACAATAATTTTGTGAAAAAATGAAGGCTTCTGCTGGGGGAAAAAAAAAATACCAGGAAGGAAGACTAAACAGTAAACAGCCTGAATTTAATCTCACATCAATAACCATCGCTCCCTCCTACACGACTCCTGAATATTAAAAGCACTAAAACCTTATCTGGCTCCAGTATAAGTAATGTATATTTTTATAGAGCCTCATCATCTCTTTCATTGAGCCATCATTCGAGCACTTTCAATACTTCCATCCTTGATACTGATTTCATTTAGCTGGATTGCTGTACACCAAATGACTAGAATGGTTATGGTATGGTAGTGCTTCAAGATTTAAAGAGTGTGTGTGTGTGTGTGTGTGTGTGTGTGGAGGTTTTTCTATGCGTAGGAGAGCCGAGTGATGATGAAATCCATCTATGGCTACTTTGCCAGTTTCGTTTCAGCTAAAGTAATTGCACATACTAAGAGAAACCCACAGATGGTCTTGGAGAACACACACAAATGATCTTTTAATCTTAAATGCATGTTTTTTTGGGGTTTTTTTTTTAACCACAAACATTTCATTCCCCTTAAAACTCATTTGTTTAACAATATTCTATCCCTCAAAGTATTAGTCATTTCCAGTTTATTGGTAAGGGTCTAAAGTACAATTCCAATAAAAGATTTAAATTACCTGTGGTTAGCAAGGATAAAAATGGATAACCAGAAAGACAGCAGATTATAGATTACACGATGGATTATAAAACCGATACAGATGACTGTAAAACATTTGAATGATGTAAATGTTTTTAAAAAGGCTGTACATCAGTGAATGACGATCCTGACCGTGGTGCCAACTGCAATCGTTCCCATGATCATTCAGCCTGAACGCCTGATCCCTGAAATTTTATGGATAACTAAGTCTTCAACTTATGGAAGAGATGCTTTTGTCTGTGTGAACTGTCCACACAATCATTCATGAACACCATTTGCACATTACAGGAACTCTGCTGGCAGTTATTGCCACATCCCCTGTACAGTCCAGATGTCACTCCATGCAATTTTCACATGTTTGTCCCATTAAAGGAGTCCCTGGGCGGCAAGCATTTTAGACAATCATGGCTCCGGCATACTGAGAAAACCTTCTTCCTCGATAGTAACCAAGCACTTATGAAACGCTGGGATATGTGCATTAGTGTATCAGGGGATTAAATATAGAAATAAATATTCTCATAACTGCATTCTGCGCAATCAAAAGTCCCGCTTTGACTTGAACACCCTTTTTTTCCCCCTCTCACTTTCACTGGGATTTTACAAAATATACTGTGCTTGTTGGATTGAACAATGTCATTTTAAGCAAACCATATTAAATCACATGGTTCAACTAACTGAACGGATTAAACGTGTGAGGTAAGAACAAACCTGAGTACCATCGGATACTTTTATAGCCTGAACAAGTTGCTAAGAAACTTGAACAGATTTTTCTAAGCTAGTGGCTGATATAAAAAGAGCAGATAGATGCCTCAGGAGGAGGTGAGAGAGTAGAGGGAAAAAAAAGCATAGTATGTGGGTGGATAGAGGATGAATGATGGGGAGATAGGATTACATGCACGTACTTGCCTAATATAAGTACACACAACAGTTGCGTCAGTGCTAGCGTCACTCATTTCCAACAGCTTTAAAACATGCACTTTTTTTTTTGTTGTTGTTGCTGCTTTTGCCTGCCAGTTTGCTAAGCATTCCGGTCATCAGAACAATAAGCCAGCCTTGAGCGTGTGTACAAAGTTAGAGCTGTTACGCATGGAGTTCTTTCTGCTCTGAGGAGCGCTGGAACACTTTGGATGGTTGTTTCAGGGATGATTATTTCAGGCCTGGGAAAGGTTTGCTATCATCATATTTCTGCAAGTGAAACATGTGTCTTGGGACTTTTGAAATCCATGCTTGCTTAACTCCAGGTAGGACAGTGCGAGTTGGTTCGATGTGACTCTGCTCTATACACGACATGCCAAAGAGAGTTTTGTGCTCACCCTGACAGCTCCACTCTCTGACTAAGAAAGATGACATTCCTTACCAACAGCAGCCAATCTTGAGCAATAATCTTACGGTCCTCGTTTAAAGCATGAAAAAGATTTTTAAAGATGCTCTAGTGGGCATCACATGTATTGTTCAGAAGAAGCAAGTATTAGCCTCCTTTCTTCCAGATAAGAATAAGAGAGAATATTCTTGTGCTACTAGATGATACTTAAAGGCATGAGATAAAAATAAATAAATAAATAAAAAATAAAAAAAACGCACACTTCTCTTGATGTAACCAGGTGAATCTATTGCTTTATATCTGCCTCTGATGCTTATTGCATTACTGCTCAAAGTAAACCATTACTGAAAAAAAAATAGTAACATCCAATATAACATTATATCACTTACAGGACAGAGTCTGTCATATGTATCGCTGCTGCTTACTTCTGCGTGGAAATGTGAGTCATACCATTGAAAAGGACCGTAGTTCTGGGAGTGACATCCAGGTCCAGAGGAGGTGTTAAAGGATAAGCCATCAGTGTAGACATAGCACACAGCATCTGCAGGCATGCCACGTTGCTCCTCATCGTCGCTCTTTTCACCCCAGAGAGGTGAGCACCTCAAATACACACTCTCACACTTTCAGCACAACAACACCCAGACACAAATACACACACACACTGCAATATTCTCGATTGTCTCCCCGACAAGGTCCCGGCAATCTTAACTACTTTCTTATCATCCTTCCGGACACTTGACCTAAAAACAAGCACAGAGAAAAACAAAAAGTTAGCTGAGGCAGCAAAATACAGAAGAAATGTCACAGTACAAACTAGAATTCGCAAAAATAGCCAGCTGAGCAGAGTGTCGAGTTTTCAATATTAAAAAACACACATATACAGAAATATCCCTAACAATCTGATAAACCTGTTTGAAATAAGGTTAATGGCTGATAGTCTATGAAGGCTGCAAGCCTTCAGATGTCTCACTTCCTTTCTATCTCTATCCCTACAAATAATATACGTATTCAAATGTTTTACTCATGGTTTGCAAATGGCATTCCCCGAACCCCTGACGTTAACTGTATACTTTAATAATACCTCATTTGAATCCTTAAGGCTTTCAAATGTGATGCAGTCATTTTCAATATAAAGTGTGTGGTGTTTTTCACTTTACTCCTCACTGGCACCTCCCCTGAAATTCCTTGACAGCTTGAATACGTCCGACATAAAAGATAAGCCTGGCATCTACTGCGCATTCCTTATAACTATTCACGTTCTTTCTACACATCCCTCAATTAAACACATCGGTCATCGGATACAAAAACTTTTCTCTTATTGCACTAGAGATTAATTCCTAACACATCTAAAAGCTATACAAAATGGCTTGAATACGAACACTTAATCCTGATTTATTTTTTTCCTTGAGGTACAAGTTTTTACATAGAATCCAAACGATATAAGCAGTAAATACACCAAAGGTGTAGTGATGGACTCTTCAATATAACAGGAAGCTTGTGCAGATCAAGTATTCACAAAAGTACCAACGCGTCATTGTTATCGAGTATCAGATGGAAAGAACAAAATTCTTGTCTTTTATTTGCCTATTTGTAACTGAGATTACCTGATTTAAGCAGCTCTGCCCCGACACGAACAACCTGCTATGGTGTAACCGTGCTCATTCTATGGGATAAAACTAAACCAAATTTTGCTTCTTAGCTAGCTGGCTACGGATGTTGTTCACTCATCATCTATACCGCTTTATCCTGTATAAAGGGTCGCGGGGGGCCTGGAGCCTATCCCAGGAGACTTAGGGCATGAGGCGGGGTATACCCTTGATAGGGTGCAATCCATCACAGGACACACACACTCATTACAGGGAATTTGGGAATGGCGGTTAGCCTAATCTGCCTGTCGTTGGACTGTAGGAGGAAACCAGAGGAAACGCACCAAGCACAGGGAGAAAATTCAAACTCCACACAGACCCCGAGTGCAGAAAATGAACCTGGATCTCATCACTCCGCCGTGCCGTGCTGCCTCTGCCTTTTAAAAAAATAAAATAAAAATAACTAGAATCCCTCTCTCTTACTTCCATTTGCTTTGTTCTCATTGTCACTTGAGCTCACACACACTGTCACCTGACTGGCCAAAGCCTGAAGTTAGGGCATGCTTATGTGATTACGACATATATGCCACGTAATCGTGTGGCCATAGTCATAGGTTTACATATGCCACAGATCTGATTCTTCAGAATGGTCAGGAATATCCAACAGGAGAAGTTTTTGTAACCTCTGATTCATTCCTCGCAGTTTTTAAACACGGAATCCTGTTTATTTCAGCTCTTTAAAAGACTAGGAGTATGACTCTCAGTACTTGATGGTTACTTAAGAGTACACCAGCTCTGTAAAACACACACACATCCTGTACGATGTGATTTAGAAGGACAGTTGTTCTACACTCCCCCTTTTCCCTTCACCTCTCTCCCCATCATACTTACGCGTTGTCCTTCCCTTCTATAAACACGCCAGAACACTCCCTCGCTGTCTAAGATAAACACACGCTTGTTCCCATTAAACAAGCCTATGCACCAGATGAGAGCTGTTTTCTTTTCCTTTCTAACCCCTACTGCCCTCTAAGAGGCCATGCACCCAGTACCCTCGTAGTCTCCTTCTCCCAAAATCCCACACAACTAAATACAAGCATCTGTGTCACTCTCTCTTTCCCTCTCCATCTTTCCCTACGCACCCACACATACACACACGCATGCTGCATTAGAGAATCAGTAATACGCAACGCTGGACAGTTATGTTGGTTCAGCATCGGCTGCTGTGCATCTCCATGACTACCGTTGGGCTGTCACAGCTGGTTGAGAGTGTGGCGTACAGGTGCAGTGTAACCAGCTTTTAATAACAAGCTGTTGCACAAGCAAAACAGGATGTGACAGGAGCCCAGGAATTTCTAGCACAATTACGACCACTGCCAAAATAACATCTAATCCCTTACTAGAAAGAGCAACCAGTGGAACTGCAGGAACCCACATGCCTGTGGCTGACAAACAACTAGGGATTCGTGACAGCAATTAACTTATGCTCTGTGCAAACATTTGTCCGTCGTCCGGTCTTAAGGTTCCTGAATGTTGTGCCTGACAAGCAGGGAATAATTCACACTAAACTAAAGTACAGTTATAATCATTTCTAAGGACTTTCATACTAAACATCATGTCACTGTTGTACGAAACTGATGTTCGACAATAGCTGTTGCTTTAAAAAGCTGTAAGGTAATTTAAAAATACAAAATGTCGGAAACGTCAGAAATCAATAGAATAGATGGAAAATCTGCAGAAGAAAATGCAGAAAGGTAAAGAAAAATTGTCATAAATAATAAATATATATGCATCACATTTTAATAGAATCACAAAATTTTCACATGATCTCATCATAGGATTCGACTGATCCATTTCAAATCAGGTTCTGGTTTAGAGCATGAATAAAGAGATTTTTTTTGGTTACATCTTGTTACAAATCGCTTGCTGTTAAAGATTTCACAGACAGATTTCTTACTCATGGGGCCAAAACAGTAAGAATTAGTCTATTTCTATCTGCCCGTTAATAATGAAAGTATTGTAGAATATAAATGTGTGTTTTAATTTTCAATAAAAAAAAAAAAAAAGTGTTGAAGCTTTGATTTAAATATTGTAACTTTTTTTTAAATACCTGCTCAATGTTTACTCTCAGATCAAAGTCCTGAGATAAGAACCACAATTGTCTACGATCTACAACGCAAGTGAAAGTATAACAAATCTAACTGGTTTTAAAGTGACTTTCTTTCACAATGTGTTAATAAAATATTGCAACTTTTTGATGGTACATTTCGTCATCACAAAAGTCAGTGCAGAAATTCTAAATGCTGCACCTAGCAGCTATATCTCAAATGGCACACTCACACACAATCCTAAAGTGAGTTTTAGGGTGGAGGAGGAAAAAGAAATTCAATTGTCAGTAATACAAAAGGCTACCCACATTTTGTTCCATGTCCACAGAGATAATCCCTCAGCACGTGCCCAGAAGAGGTGCAAAAGAGAAGGCCTTGGAAACCTCAACTATTCCAACTTTACTTCTAAAGTATTCAAATCTGACTCGCACGTCGTCACTTCTGAAAGGTCAGTCCTCCATCACCCGCTCATACAGGAAGAGCTTATATTAACCACAGCTGCCCTTCAGATTCTTACAACATCAGCATGTTGAACAGAAGCAGTAAAATAGTAACCGGATCTCTTTAATGAAAACTTTTCAGTAACATTAACGATTTTACGTCAGAGACAGACGTCTATTATAACAGTTCAGTTTTGATACTCTGATGGATGAGTAATAGTCCATCTAATCTACAGCTAAAAACAGACACTTTCAGCTCTGGTGAATAAAATAATGACTGACAATACTAACAAGAGTGCCTTTGACATGTTTCAATGATAACATTACTGCTTTATAAAGTCTTCATTTTTGTGTTTTAAAGAAAGCTCTATGTATCTGATGGAATCTTTTCTAGCACATAAAAATGCCTGAGTGAAAACAAGGCACTGTGCTTGCTTGTCTTGATACAAACTGATCCACACTTATTTACTCACTCGACAAGCCTGGGAAGCCTTGTCCTTTTCCCATTAAGGATAGAAAAGGGACTCTGGTGAGCTATAAATGGAAACTAAGAGGTCACATTATCAGTGCTTTGGCAAAAGAAAATAAGAAGGATTGTCTTTCTGTTAGTCTCTCTATGGTGCTCTCTCTCACAGGCTAAAATAAGTACTCCCCAAACACAGAGCTCAAACCTTATGAACTTTAATCAACTGTTAATTATTATGTTTTGGACACATTTTGTAGTCACACGCAGCCTCTGATGTTTAAAATCTCAATAGATTTTTTTTTAAGAAGAAGGAATAAAGTAGAGCCTGCAACTAGTGTTAGCATGATTAAGCCTGGTTCTGTGCAGTTTGAAAAGGGATGACAGATTTGTTGCTTTATGAAATTCTTACGCTTCAGATGACAAGCTTGTATTTTGAGCAGGATCTGTATAAAAACGAGACAGAAGGGCTGCATCACATCATATTTTGGAGCACGATGAGTTTAACAAGTCAGGATGCATGAAGAAATATTGAGGTATTGAAACCGAGAACCTACTAAATTTACCTCCTAGGCCTGGTGTGAAGCTTAACCCACACACCAGGAAAATGTTGCCGTGCAGCTTGACAGATTTTTTAAGCTTTTCATAAGTGGGCATATTCAATATCTAACTTGTGTAAAATCAGGTCAATTTGATTTACATAGTCACCTAAACAGCCTTAAAGTGGTGATAAAATAATTTTCGGTAGAATTTCAAAATACTTTTTGTATTAAATTCCAGTATAACTAAATTACTTTCTTCAATGACTGCTAGAATAACATTGTTTGTTTTTTTTTGTTTTTAGTTACTATCATTCAGCCCTGTGGACAAACAGTCCTACATGTGACTGCCTTCTATTATGCACTAAGTAGGTTAACCACACCTGATTTAACTTGTCACCTTAAACCAAGCCCATTGTAAGGTCAGCTAAGTGTACTAGAGCAAAGAAAACACGGTGCATATCCGGTAGTGGATTTGGGAATAATTCCTCAAACAAACACCAACACTGGCCAGTTTCAATATGCCTTATACTGTATGCCTTATCTGATCTTAGTGCATTGTCCAGAAAAAACATTGAACATATCTCCGTATACTTACAACTGCAAGCTAAAAGAAAAAAAAAAAAAAACATAATCTTCAAATATAATTTTTAGACATTTTATCTCTTACTATGTGTAATACAACTGTGAGTAAAAGTTCAACCTTTTTTGCTTAGAAAAGGTTACAGTAATGCATTTTCATTCTGAAAACCTGATTTAAGGTGTCAAACAAGAGACAGATCAGAGGAGAATGACCAGACTGGTCTGAGCTGAGAGGAAGTTCATAGTAATAGTCACAAAAGCACATCAGAACACACAGAACATCAACTTCATGTTGATTGGCTAGAACAGCAGAACCATTCCTGCCAGACAAGAGCAGAAATCTGGGGCAATTATAGGCACAATCTTGCCCAAGCTGGTGGTCTAAAGACCGGGAAAAGATTATATTCAACTGTCCAGTTTCTGTCAGTCTGTGCCAATAAAAGCCTTAGATACAAAGTCTTCGGTTC
Source organism: Clarias laeviceps (assembly GCA_030014305.1). NCBI lineage: Eukaryota > Metazoa > Chordata > Actinopteri > Siluriformes > Clariidae > Clarias > Clarias laeviceps. The sequence continues at coordinate 20,156,305 of JAQMYJ010000039.1, forward strand.
TTCTGCTCTTGTAGGACATCCACATCAAGGTTTGATGTTTTGTGTATGCTGGAGATGCTTTTCTGCTCACTATGGTTGTAAAGAGTAAAGTTGAGGTTTTATCCTCTACTGTCCAGTTTCTTTGAGTCTGTGCCCATTATAGCCTCAGCATTTTATCATTCATAAAATGGTTAAAAGAAAAAACAAACCATAACCAATCAGCCAGTATACTTTCAAGTACTCTATATCATAATACAGTATGTATCTTTTTGAAGTGTAAATAAACCTTACATTTCAACCTTTATGCTTAGAAAAGGTGATCGTAAGGTATTCTGGGAAACTGCTCAAAAGGTGTCAGACAAGGTTTAGATTTGTACTAGGAAAAAAGTGTGCGCGTGTGTGTGTGTGTATATAAGGAATTGATATCAAGGCCATCAAAATACCAGCAGCTGCTCCTTACAGCTCCAGGGTCCCAGGTTTGCTCCTGAGCTTGTGTTACTGTCTGTGTGAAGTATCACTTGTTCTCTCTGTGTCCGTGTCGATTTCCTTTGGGTTCTCTGCTTTCCATCCACCCTCCCACCTGAATCGGTAACTCTATATTAAACAGTTGGTGTTGATGCGTGTATTAAAGTGTGCATGTATGCATTGTGGGTGTCTTGTAATGGACTGGTTTTCTTGTATTCCCTAGTTGCACCTAGGATAGTCTCTGGATCCACTAAAACCTTGACCAATATTTAGTGTCAACTCAACATAGATGGACAACTCTGGAAATCAACGTAAAGCATTAAAGTGATCAAAGTAATATTATTTTAGGTTTTCGGCTTGAATCCTGGAACCATAAACTGCCTGGTCTTCTTGAATATTGCTTTGTAGAAAAGTTTCTGCTAAATCACCAGTAATAAATGCAGGACCCTCTACAGCCCTGGTTCTGTTCGCTCTTGAAGAAGAACAGATCACATCGCAGTAAGTCTTTCATGTTTCAACCTGATGCGCATCAGACACACACCAGAGGCAGATCCAACAAAGATCAACTTTAAGTTAGATAAGAACAATTTAGCAAATTAAAAAACAAAAACAGACCTGATCACATATTCTCTCCTAAAAATATACTGAACTGATGTTTAAAAAAAATGAAGTAATGCAACCAACAAATAAAATCTGAATTCCATAACTGCCATATATTATCATCGAGTAAGTAGAGTGTACAGTACAATGGGTATAATTACAGTCATTATTACAGTCTGCATGTACACAGTGCTCTGTTTGCTCTGCAGCTTCGCTTGTGTTTGAGCGGCATCGAGAAGGTAAATAAGACTAAACTCAGTCAGTGAAGCGATCAGCTAAAGACTATCTCCCTTCCTTCGATTAATGATTAACTAAGTCTCTGATTGGGATTACAGGTTAAAGGGCTTGATCGATCATTAACGTGTCGGGTAGCTGTACATTTCCAGCTGAATGAAGCACGTACATGTGGAGTTTTCGAGCAATAATTTGCTCTTTAACGGACAGCTAGAGAATGCATGTGGGTTTTGTTTTGATTCAACGACATTAAGAAAAGTTCGTTTGAGTATAAAACTGCTTAATATAAAAAATTTTTATAAAAATAAACCATCTTTAACCTACCTTGCTCTGGTTCCGTTTATCGTTTTCACGTTTCAGTTCGACAGCGGAAAGTCCACAGTTAAAGAAAAGCTCCTGAGGTCTGAACAGAGTGACTCAAACTGCGAGGCGTCTCAGGCTGAAGAAGGCGTCACTCACTCTCTCTCTCACTCACTCACACACACACACACACACTCTCTCTCTCTCTCTCTCTCTCTCTAGCGTGAAATTCAGGCTCAGTCCCCCCCTTTCCTATTGGACGCATAGTGCGCCATGTACTGTGATACATTAAACACACCGCAGATCCTAGAAGCAGTTTAGCTTCAGGCGTGACCGTTGAGTCGCGCAGGTAAATAAGCCACGCCCTCCCACGCAACTGCTACTTCCGTTAAATAAAGCAGGTGCTCATTCAAAAGCTTTCCGAAGAGTTTCGGTGTAAAGTTATATAAATGGGAAGAGAACGAGCCCCAAAAGACGACACGAAAAACTCAAACGACACGGTTAATGCGTCCAGTGATAAACCGAGCTTGGAGAACTTGAACCACAGGTGACTACAAGAGACGGAGCTAATCACAAAGAGGAAATTCATACGATATTAACATAAACCTCTTACATAACACGCAGGAAATAATAGCACTAAACGACACCTTTCTTTATCTTTAATCTCATTTATAACCTGGATTTGGGAATACAGCGCATCTTTAAAAAGACACATGGTACAGAAATGGTATCTACGAGGAGTGTCAAATTATCCAAGTCTGGCTCTAGAATTTATTTTAATTCATTAATCTTCTAATCTTCTTAACTGTGTAGGGGGTTGTGGGGCCTGGAGCCTTTCTCAGGAGACTTGGGTACACCGTGGACAGGGTGCCAATCCAGTGCAGGGCACATACCTGTACACACACACACACAACGGACAATTTGGGAATGCCAGTTAACCTACTCTGTAAGGCTTTGGACTGTGGGAGAAAACCAGAGTACACAGAGGGAACCCAACAAGTACAGGGAGAACACGCACAAAGACCAGTGACATGAATCGAGCCCTCGATTCCCTGGACTTGCAAGGCCACAGTTCTAACCACTAAGCTGCCACTTCAAATCACCTAGACACCAAAACACCAAGAGCAGATATTAGGATGTTATCCTGGTAAATGATTGGGCTCTGAGCAGTTATATGGTCTACAGAAATAAATTGAATATAGTGCGTGTCTGCCTAATGTGTCTGATAAAAAAAAAATGGAATGTATTCATATGTCACTATAACTAGATCTTTTAGAATCTATCTTTCAACCCATAATTTTCCATTTCTCATCATGTGTAGAGTCAGGGACCAATGAGGGGGCACTATAAAGGTGCCCAATCATACACTAAGGACAATTTGGGAACGCCCGTTTTCTAATCTGCATGTCTTTGGACTATGGAAAGAACCCAGAGGAAACCAAGCAAGCACGGAGAGAACATGCAAATGCCACACACAGACCCAAAGCGTGAATCGAACCCTCGATTCCCCAGATATGCAAGGCCACATTGCGAACCACTACGCCACCCCTTTATTTTAAAGAAAAGACACTCACTCATTCACTCATTGTCCTATCCCAGGATGACTTAGGACACGAGGCAAGGTACACCCTGGACAGGGTGCCAATCCATCGTAGGGCACACACACATACACTATGGGCAATTTGGGAACGCCAATTAGCCTAATCGGACTGTGGAAGGAAACCGGAGTATCTGGAGGAAACCCACCAAGCATGGCGAGAATGCAGACTTCATGCACACAGAGGCCTGCATCGAACCTGCCTGGGAATCGAACCCAGACCCTGGAGATGCAAGGCGACAGTGCTAACCTCTACGCCATGTGCCACCTTTAGAAAAGACAAATATACTCAGCAAAAAAAGAAACATCCTCTGACTTTCAACTGTTTTTACTTTCAGTAAACTTAATGTGTAAATATTT
>JAQMYJ010000039.1:20164120-20195787 GCA_030014305.1 Clarias laeviceps
ACACACACATACACACACATACACACACATACACACACATACACACACATACACACACATACACACACATACATACATACATTACTGCTGTCAATTGATTAAAAAAATATCAAGTGCATGACAAACTGGTTAGAGGAAAAAGATTTCACAATACTAACATTTAAAATATATTTCATATATTACAATATTTCATACTGTAGCCCTGTCTGTTCCTATAATGGTGACCATGTCCGTTATCTCAATTTTAACTTGGCTAGTGCATGCTTTGGCAAAATGTCTTTCTTCTGTTTTTAACACACCCAGAGTGAATGAGTACAGTTGCCATTTGTCATTATTTAGGTGTGCTGTTACACTGGGGTAGTTATGGTTACTTACTTATGTCCAGTGGTCTCCAGTAAGAGCTTCGGGGTCTTACATTTAATGTATTCTTGTAAAAACTTTTCCCCTTGAAGGTAGCTCGAGCACACAACTTTAGTTTTATCCTAAATTTTATCTAAAACTTTAATAAAACTTGCTGTTCAGCACACCTGGTAATGTTTCCTCAGTCATCTCATTATCCATAATAAACGTGCCATTATAGCATTCAGTCAGGTAACAGCGCTGCCATTATGGGAAGCCATTAGGATCAAACTTGTGTCTTATAATCAATTTGCATTAAAAGGAAATAGTAACGTGTAAAAAATTACTTGATTAATCACATGCGTTAACGCTTTAATATTGGCAGCCCTAGCAAAAGGAATATAACAGATTATTTTTAATCACTCTATATATAATCAGGTACACAAATATGTCTTACCTCTCGGGGTCTTGATCTTTGTAGAAGCACTTGCCATTTGGTATATATTCTAGCAACAAAGTCCTTTACCTAAAATAAATAAATAAATGAGTGTGGTTTTCTTTTCTTTCTTTATTTTTTTTTAACTGAACAGAAGACATCTTTTGAGGAATAATTCATGGAAGATTTAAAACATTACTGTACCTTACTCCTGTAAAGCATTTTCTCACTCTCCCTGATGTCGCACTTAACATGTTTCTCTAGTTCAGCGGACAGCAGCAGAAGCTCGTTCTGAAAGAGACATAGCACTGGGTACAACTGCCCAAGTACAACTCCAATAGAACACAAGCAAGTACAGTGTTCCTGTGCCAGTCCACATTCTGAAAACTACCACAACCTGACAATTAAATTATCTATGCTCATTATATCGGTTATGCCAAACCAAAATGGCAGATTGTGAGTGAATACACTGTTCCTTTAATAGTGTCAAATGACAAGCAATAAATCTTTACAGCATCATAGTGCTCAAAAGACCAGAACTGCTATTCAAAACTGACACTGAGCACTGAGAACACATTTAAGACTCACAGAATTCCACCCACAGACCATCTATTAACCTTTGATTTATAAACTACAGCAGTTCATTTAAGCACATTCATAGATTGTTTTCTTTTTTATTTTAAAGAATGTCATCCAAGTTTTATAGTGTTAGCAATGGAGTGATGCCGCGCAGTTGTCTCTATTGACAGGACTATTCAGCATCTCATGAAAACACACAAAGAGATCCTGAACCAAGATGTGCTACTTACTCTCTGTGTTGAGGGTAAAAACTCAAAATTTGAGGCTTCATTTGTCAAAGCCAAAAGGCTATAGCAGAGGTAATAAGCCTGAAAAAAATCAGAATGTGTAAAATAAATGTGAAAAATCCATAATCACAAAATAAAGACAAAATTATGTAAAAATACAATTTAGTAAAAATAAATAGATGTGAAACATCTGTAATCACAAATTTAAGAAAAAATCATGCAACTTAAGGTAAATCAGAAATAGCACTGATTTTATATGTTATAAAAAAAATGTATGAAATACAGATGTAAGCACCATTTTGTAAAAATTCTTTGTTTTATATTATGAGGACAAATGCAATGCTGTCCACATGCTCTATGTTCACCTGCTGGTCTGGAGTGGTGGCAACATCATCAGGCTCCTGTGGCTCTGTGGTCTTTGCAGCCATCATGTCCTTTAACAACGTGGAGGGACGCATTCGAGGTAGGTAACGTCTCAGATCAGACAGCTGTGTGCAAGCCAAATGTAAGAATTGTATACTCTTAGTTCGTAAGTTACTGAGACCAAATTATTAAGACTTTATCTAATTACAATATAACATAAAATAATTTAGATTCTTCTAACCTGAAATTCTGTGCATGATGGGGTATAAGTGCATCTGTGGTTTAAGAGTTTAGAGATGACCGACACACTCACGTGTCTCTTCAATTGCCTTCATAGTGACAGACAAAAGTATTACACTTAAATATATTAAACAACATTAAAGGAGCATAATTATTTTTTATAGAATAATTTACTTACTTTCCCCGACCACTGTGAGGGAGAAGCTGTACCAGTCGTCTGAGGTTGTGGTGATCCTCACTGAGATTAGTAATGGCCTGGCAAACCTTAGGCAACTGTGCACAAACAAAAGAAGACCATGCTGAGAGATAACCCAGAAACGTACGTGTTTATCGGTCTGTACAAGGCAATTTTTGCAAAGCAAAACAAGATCAAAGTGTGCAAAAGCCTGTATAGTGCAGGATTGAGGGCTTTTAAATGCAACCATCAGAGCTTCTCAAATACAAATATAGGAGCTCCTTGACCCTGCTGTTTCTCCAGTTGGACTGCTATTTCTGACTCTTATAGTCATTTAATTTTGTTCCTGTTTAGTTAGATTTTTTTTTTTTTTTCTCCCAGTCACACACACATCACATCTCAACAGGTCACACCCCAGTTCCATAATGGCAGCTCTCCTTTTTTTTTATAGATCTTTTTCACCGCTGCGTCTACCTCCACTGCTGGCTTAAAAGCACAACGAAGACAGAGAAGTTAATTTAGAGTTACCAGCCTAAAAAAAAAATCACCAATTAACAGCACCTCAGATTAGAGCCGTTATGAAGGCTTTACAGAGTGTAAGTAGCAGACACATCTCAATATCAACTGTTCAAGAGATTATTGGATATCTTGGATGGCTTTAGCATTGTTTTACAATGTAGAAAGAAATAAACAGCAGGAAAGGCGATGGCAATTATAGGGTGTGTCCAAACTTTTGACTGGTAGTGTACATGTTAATACAGATCTTGTTGCGGTACAGAGTCTAACCTGCAGTTCCCAGTGTGTCATGTTGCTGAGGACGTGCTGTAGCAGGCAGCAGAGGTCTCCAGTTGGCAGCAGCTGTAAATGTGTCTCTAGACTGACTCTACACACCAAAGTCAACAACAGAAGCAGCTCCTCATCACTGTACACCATTGGACACAAGGCTGCACAAATTGTCAGGTACTGCACAAGGACAAACACACAGCTGGCATCAAAAAACATCATACTTCATACATGAAATCATGGAATTCTGAAAACATATAAATCAAACGGTATCTTTTCTAAAATTACCTTGATAATGTTCACAAAATTATGCTGTGGAAATGGGTCGCTTTCTTTTTCAGGCCTTGTACCATCAGGCTTAATTTCCAAACTCTCTCTAGCAAAGAACGGCAAGTACATTTTAAAGATACGTTTTAAAATCCATAAATCATAGTAAGTAAACCGCTGATAGGGAAGGTTTTGAGTTGCGCAGACGCCCAGTACTCACAGCAGATCTCCCTCAGTGAAAGGGGGTTGTAGATCCTCTAATGGAAACAAACTGACAAATGATACACCCATGTTGATGAAGACTAGTGCAACATCCTGTATACTGGGCACCCACACCTTAAACTTCATATTGTTTTTCTCCACTACAACACATGAACAGCAAAAAATTTAAATATACATGCCAGGAAGGAACACAGAGCACTTACAAAGTCTCATCATAGTATACCTATTTGTTTAGCAGCGGACAAGGCAATAGACATCATGTCCTGAAGAATCTGGTCACAGATGACGGGGTTTGGATGGACTGACATCATCTGTCGTTTAAATTAAGAGTTATCACATAAATGCATAACTGCACAATCTAACAAACAAGAAAAATTTATATAAAGAATTCACAAGAATATGAAATAAATAAGCTGACATTTTACTTAATTAACATCGTTGAAAGACATTAATGTTGTGAAATGACCCATTTTCTATGCATTTTGTATAGTCATGTATGTTAAAGTTAAATTGATGAAATTCAATGACTGTCCTTAGGCTACAACAGTGTTTCAGATTTTGCAGATTTCCAAGTAAGCAGAGAAAGCTATAAGAACACTTGTATATAATAATAATAATATATAGTAATAAGTCATTAGATATTAGATTAGAGTCCGTCATAAATGCTGGAACATTAATGTGTGAGCATATAAACTCAGTTTAGTGCACCTTGTGTGTAAATGTATGAAAGGGTATGTGTGTATCCAGAATGTGTCTGTAATGTAGAACTCATTACCTGAAAAAGCCAGCGGGTGACCTGAGGCTGGCAGGGGGAAGATGAGTAGGCTCTTCTAAACAATCCTGTACACAGCTGCAGCACAAGCTGTTCTGAACGCGCTCTGCACAATGAGAAACATGCGTTTAGCACAAAGCAGTCTCATTAGCCACGTACCTCTTAGACTGACAAATCACGTCATGTAGACGATGAAATAAGCTTTCACATGTTTTCGCATAATGCATTTCTATTCCTCATATGCAGGTTTAGATCTTACTGTAGGAGTCTCTCTTGTTCTCTGTTTTTTGGGGTAACCCCAATCTTCCTCAAGTCCAGACTCTGATGGTTGAAGAGTCGACCAGAGTTGGTGAGAGTGAAAACTTCCTCTCCAGGGTGGACGTCTCTTATGACGCATGAGGTAACTGAGAATCTCTGTAAGAATTCCCTAATGAACAAGAACAGATGTCAATTTGCATAACTGTTTTAAACTTTTCAATATCTCACAGTATAAACACCAACAGAAATACTTTTGCTCATGTGAAAGTCCTTCTTCAGCATTTTCATCTTCTTCATCCAGTTTCAACAGATCTTCTTTACAAGCTTGAAGTAGCTGCATTTCAAGCTCCTTAGCTCTATAAAAATACAAAGTAAACGAAGTATGAAGTCATATAATATCTATGAATGTCATGTGTCTTTTGCCTTGCAAAAGGAATTAAAAATAACATGTTTTGATGTTTTGCATGAATAGTTTTAACGTACAACACATTTCCTGACTTACTTTTGATTCTGCTCCTTCTCCTTCAGCATTTGCTCCAGTGTATTCTTGTAACTTGTAGACTTACTTTTAAGATCCTCCAGCTAAAAAAAAAAAAAAAGAAGAAGAAAGAATTGTAGACCCGAAGATACAAACTTGTTTAAAAAAAGAAATCTGGTCAATTATTTTGTTTGTTTTTACAGTTAACCATTTTAAGATTTTGGAATGTAAAAAGTTTGATTATAATGTAATCTGAATGTAATGTAATCCTAGCAATAGTAATTTAAAAACATATTCTCCCTTCAGTGTTTTACCCAAAGCCATACCTGCAAAATAGAAGCTAAAGCTAGAATGCCTGAATGCTAGTGCAAGCAAGGGGAATATATGACTTGACAGGCAACATGACTGATAGGTCCAATTGGTTGAATATTGGCAATTTGCATATGGAATTTGTTTGTTTCCTCCCATTTGCACAGCCTGGGGAATTCACAGAGTACTACTCTTCTAAGGAGGAATTTTACAGCTTCTCATTTTCTGAACTGAAAACTGACAAAAAGGCTAATCCTGCCTTTACAGCTTGAAAGCAATATTTATCATGGCATGCAGAATATGTGCAATTATAATTCGGATTTTACAAAAGTATAGGCAAATTTCTAATCAGTCTATCAATCAGTTTTTTAGCCATTTTCATTAACAATGCACCACTACAATATTTATATATTAATTTACTATGTGTGCTGATGTGAGCTTACAGCAAGTTTAAAGCCTGGAGTGCTGGGCTCAGAGAATGTTGTCTTCTCTGGAGTGTCAGGTACACGAGTGCTCCCCTCCAGGATCTCCTTCAAAGATAGCAGATGATCCTCCGCACTACTATGGCTGCTGCTAAGGCTGAGAACACAGCTCTCTACCTCCATTTCCTCACCTAGCTCCAAATCTATGGGGTCCTTCCACACCAGGTCTTGCTTATCCGCTACATCCTTCCTTTCTCTTGTAATAGTCTTTGAATTGTGTGAGCCCATGATGTTCAAAAAAGTGGGTGATGTAACTTCTTGCTGGAGAGGATTGCAGGTCTCAGACTTATCCATATGGCTTGGTACAGAACTTGTGTATGAGAAGATCGGCGAACCCTGTTTTTGATTAAGTTTGCTAGAAAGTGAGTGACAAGGGTCAGCAGTGGATGAGTTGTCCATAAGGCATTCATTTTCAGTAGACCTTTTCACTTCTTCTTTTTGATGACCTGTTCCATCGACGACAGTGCTTAGAATTGCTGTCTGGAGTTTATGACTTTCTGGCCTTGGTTCTTGAAAAAGCTGTTTGGATACATTGTTGGTAGACCTTATCCTGTCTCCAGCATGATTGTTTATTGTTGGAGATCGTTTCTCATTTAGAGTCAGCACAGAGGAATTAGTTGTCTTCAAGAAGGCACATTTAACAAACTTTGACGATGAGCTGAAATTTGAAGAACTGACACAAATCGGAGATGAGACAAATCCAACATCTTCCTGACACAATCTCTTGCCATCTCCGTGTCTCTCTGCACTGGATGTTCTCCGTCTCTTCAAGGATAGAGATCCGACACCTGCTACCAAAAGAGACAAAATGCAGAAAAGACAGATTAAATGAGACATGCCCTCAATCCCAAATGGTGCATTAAGCCCAGCTCAGACTTTGACTTTTGAGTCTGATATGCCCGTAAACAATAAAAGGCAAAGCTAAAACACAGAAAATACTGTTCATGACATTCAGGATGATCTTTGAGGATGTTACTGAGGATGAAGCATGTGCAGGAATTACAAAATTAATAAATAAAGTTCAACTCTAATCATTAAAATGCCTCAACATCATGTGACACAACATGGCTGCCTGTGGCTGACTACAGAAGGCCACGAATGACCATCAAAAGGCATAGAGAACATATGGTAGACCTATGACAGACCTACAAGTTTTTTTTAAGCATTCGCAAAAAAGTCCTGACCCATGTCAGCAACAATATATGAAATGGAGGTGATTTGTACTGTAGCAAAAATTGTGAAAGTGGCAACTGTGCTTTACTGTGTATTCACTACAAATCCCCAGTATTTAGACTCCATCCTCATACTTAGTAAATGACTGGTATTATTATTACTATACTCCTTGGTGTAAAATTTTGGAAATGCTGCATGTTGTACAGTTTTATAAACACAGATTCTCCACACTACTTCCAGAAAACTAATAAACTACTACTCCATACAATGAATAGAAGACAGTTTTAGAATTGGACAATAAAAAAAAAAAAGCATTGCTTTATTATACATACATAATTTACATATATATATATTTTTTTACAGTATATTACTCCTAAAATATTAAACTGTTTATTCATCTTCTCCATCCTGATTGCAGTCATGGACACAATCTATAAAACATCTAAATTTTTTAATTCTAGATGAACAGACAGTCCATCGCATAGCATCAGTGACGCATTCATTTACACAGAGGGACAATTTAGCATAGCCAATCCACCTGTTTTGAACAGCGCGGGAAACTGGAGAACCCAGACAATACAAATATCCAAAACTGGAATCTTCGTTTGAAACATTAGGGAGCTATGCAGTGTCAAACATAAAGAATAGATACCTGGTGTATTTGCTTGGTGATGTGCATGTTCTCCCTACAGCACAATGAAACAAACATCATATTAAAGATACATGATTTTAACCATAATCATCATTATTAAAGAATTGCTTCTAACATGATTCCTCAGAAAGCTCTCTGAACAATCTCTCTGATTAATATTACCTGGCTAAGTAAAGATGAGCACTGATCCCAATCGCTCGGTTTGTGCATCTTTTCAACAGACTGCTGGCTTTGCTGACTCGCACTACTTTGAAAACTCTGTCTTCTCTGAGAGTTAGGTGGAGCTAATGCTTTGTGGCTCTCAGAATTAGAAGAGGAAATGAGCGGCGGATGCACAGAGGGCATCTTATGCTGACTGTTACCTGTCTGCAGCACAGACCTTCCGACCTAAAAATCATACATTAGAGTACATCTGTTAAAAATATATATTGCTGCATACATGCAAATACTGAATTTTATTTTAGCAGATCTAAAAACAAAAAATTAAAAAAAGAGCTTGAAATAAAGAAATAAAAGATAAATAAAGCCTATTGTTAGTAGTATATAACTATAGTTTTTTTTTTTTGGGGGGGGGGGGGGGGTTCACTAACGAAGACAAAGCAAGAAGAGTACATGGTGGGCCATATTTCGCAAATAAAATAATCAAAAATTATAGTTATTATATAATTTGAATAATAAATGTAATTAGATAGATGTACATGAACTCATCTTGTCATACTCCGGTGGAGGGCTATTTTTCAGAACCAGACAGATTTCTGCTATTATGAATAATTACATTATCTAAGAAATATCTTTTAGTTACCTTTAAATTCTCATTCAACTGCTTACATAAAGCAAGGGCAAATTCTTTTTCTTGGACATATGAATTCTTCCTTTGTAAAGGAGCATCTTTTTTACTAGCAGATTGGCAAGATCTGTCATTATCCAAGTGACTGTTATTGTTAAATTGGACTTTTCTCATTGGTACACTGCCATTAGTGGGACTCTTCTGGCTTCTTGCAATGATTTTTTTAGGGCCTGCAGAAAACACTGTTGCAGATCTATCCCTGCCTCCCTGCACAAAAGTTTTATGAGGAGGAGGTGTGCATTGTACGAGTGGGTTTAAAGGTTTCAGAGTGTGTTCATTCTTTTTATTCGTCTCCTGAGGTGAGCTTTGTGGCACTGAGTGAACTCTTCTTCTATCATCAACTCTGTGACGTGTTGGACCACCAAGTGGAATGAAGTCTTTCACTGGAACAGAACAAAGAGAAGGTGGAGTTATGTTTGTTCTACTAAGTAAGATGCATTCACTAAAGAAAGCACCTCATTACCCAGGAAACCCCGTGCCACACACCCTAGCCACAATGTTAGTTTCACAGCAATGCTTAGATTTACTTTCAGCAGCTGAACCTTAAAGACATACCCAGCCACCGAAGAAGCGTACGCTTGCCATGCATGAGCAGAAGGTCAGGGGTAGAGATTGCATTAACAGCATGTCACAGCGCCTGCTCTCAAAAGTTAATATTGCTGCTGTTAGATGATCCACAAAATAGATGCATTCCGTACCATGAACTGTATTTAGTTAGTAATTATTTAAGGGACAGAAACTATTAAAGCTAAACAGCCTTTCCAGTATATACCATACTGAAGTGCATCTCTCACCCACAGAGGTGATGTGTTGCCTGAGGTTACTTTGCATTTTAAATTTGAAGAAAGTAAAGATGGTATCCTTAGGGGTCTTCTAATTCATCTGGACAGAGACAAAGGCATGTGAGTTTGAAAAAAAAAAAAAAAAAATACCATAAAGGAAATGTTCTATCTTATTCGAACTGTTTTATCAAAATGTCATCACTACTCCAATCTAACGTATTAAGTGAATATAAAAGTTTTTTTAATATCTGACAAAAACCCTAGTTATTACCCATAATCAAGAGTGCTCACCATCATACATGCAAAGCAAACCTTTTTCTTAACTAAATTCCTCATTAAAAGAATTCATAATGGGTTAAAGCTTTGACACTGGGCTGATCAAAGCAACGCAGCTTGTTTTTCACAAGTTCTCTGTGTATCTGTACTAGTCCACTGTCTAAAACACAGCCAACTAATCAAATGGTCAGTAACAGTAAAAAAAAATAAATAAATAAAAAGCCACTGATACAAAATATTACAAAAGGTGGGTACATGCTGTGTGGATTGACCAAGAACTTATAGGCAGACAGTAGACACTGTGGCCTTGTTCATAAAACAAGCATGTCCAGTGACAAAAGTGCTCATACAGACACACAGAGAGGAGTAAGGGAAGTCAGAATGACTTTGTACTGATTTGCATTGACCTTCACTCTCAAAGTGGAGCGCCAAAAATTTTTTTAAATTCTAAGCAGACTACCCAAGAACACATCCCAGTTCTTTTTCGTTTTAATTGTGTGTCTATGTATGTATATGTATACACATGTATTCAAATTCCATTTTTTAGGACTTCCATACTGCCAGATTACTGTTAATATTTATGCTAGAATATATCCTAAAACATATGAAATGAAATTCATAATAAAACAACCATAATGTGCAAGCCCTACATACAAACATAATTTTTACAGTGTCATGTCTTTATTGCAGGGCTGAGAAATATCAAATAATAAAATACTGATATTGTGATAGATTGTGCCTGTGAGAACCATGACATCTTTTTTAACATGCCTTTTAACCAAGAGTTGGAAGCAGCTGATTTGATGTATATACTGTATGTAAGCATATAAGTGTAATCTTTACATTATTAAACAGGAGCAGTTAGAACATACTTTAACCTAATCCTCTAAACCATTTAATGACCTTTAATAATGTAATTATGCTATTATTGTTCTTTCAGCCGCTCCCATCAAGGGTTTGCCATAGTGGACCATCCAATCCACATTTGGCACGGTTTTACCGGATGCCCTTCCTGACACAACCCTCCCATTTCATCCAGGCTTGGAACCGGCACTGAGGTTTGGGTATTTAGGCTGGGAATCAAACCCACCGATATGATTTTTATGTATAAATAATGATAATTTATCCCTATCGTAAGATTCTGTTTTAGGAACCATTGCAAAAAAAAAAGGGAGAAACATGTCTACATGTTTAGTTACGAACATTACAGACTGCAGATCCACAGTAAACACTAGCTTTCCAGGAGAAGATCACTCACACACATCTTTGTCTGAATCAAACACTTCAGAGCAGATATAAAGCAGTTTCACTTCTACAGAATTAAGACATTTACAAATAGCAAGTTTTAAAGTAAATAAACTGTAAACATTTTACAAAGAATAAAAGAAACACTCTGTACAGTAATGTAAACTGACAGTACTGTTAACCCCGAGTTCCCTAAACAAACTCTGCCGGTTACCTAACTTCCGCGGTAACAGAAAAAGACAAGCGCTACATTTTAATATATATAACAACACGTAACAAATATTTATTTTTATATAAATAAACTGATCAGATGTCGTACTGATATTTTCGAGAGAATGCAAAGCATGTCTTCTGTCTATGCAAACAAGGAAGCTGAGTAAGGAAGAGATGATGCAGACCAGCTAGTTCCTTTTACATACATGTACTTAAATGACGAAATTAAATTTGTACCTTCACTACATTCTCGTGCTGGAAGGAAGGCGAAAATTAAAGATGAGCTGTAGTCAAGTGAATGGCATCTTTATGAAAAGAAAAATGCGAATTTTCACCCTCTATCTAAGAAGCCGCCCGCCATCGGTAAGTGGGCGGAGTCAACGCAATGGTTCCGTTTCGATTTCAAGAAAGTCCCGCCTCATTGCCGGATTGGCTACTGAAAATCAGTATGCCAATTGGACTGTTCGGACGTCATTCAACAAATAGCGCACCTACGTGGAATGGTGCCGTTTGCAACCAATGACGTTGTTTTAGATAGTTGTGACGTTCTGACATATGACGGCAGCGTGCACAACTATCATCATGCTGTTAGGCAGAAGCACCCTTTAGTACTTTTATTAGAAATGAAGAAAGCACACACTTTTTTTCACAATACTCTCATGAGATCGTGTTTCATAGCTTCTTGCTTGAAATATGTTGCAGATTATCTGTAAATAATTCATTAAGGATACTCCTTATCCTGTACAGGGTTTTTGGGGCCTTGAGCCTATCCCAGGAAACTCACACCCTTGACAGGGCAGAGCACACACATACACACACAACTGGGAATGCCAGTATATATGTTAACCTGCATGTCTTTGGACTGTGGGTGGAAACCAGAGTATCAGGAAAAAATCCACCAAAGACAGGAACAACATGCAAACTCCATGCACGTAGGCCTGAGGTGGGAATCGAACCCTCGCCCATAGAGGTGGAAGGCCACACTACGCAATTATTTTGTAAAATCATACCATTTTTTTTATGTCGTGTGTAAACCATTTTAAACAATGTACTGGTCATAAATTTATAATTTTTTATATAAGGTATGATACTTTATAAATGAAAACTTGTTTAATCACAAATCACTCATTGGATGAAATCTGTGATCATCTGTTCAACCACTAGCTGAAAAATGCTTCAAAGTCATCCTCACCTTCATGTGGCAGTAAAACACACACCACATGAAAATAACCCTATTAAAATAGTCAGTGTTTTTGACTGATCCAAAGGCCTAGTAATACAGCTACAATTCATACAATTATATTAAGAGAAAATATTAAATTCTGTTTCAATCTGGTACATTTTGGTCAAATTCAAACAGTGTATCATACATAGGATGTAAACGATTTGAACAATTAAGTTTTTTTTCGAATTCGTTATAACAGCAAAAAAAATACAGATTTATGCAACAGATGTTGAGTTTCGTTTTAGACGCTGATTATATTTGAAGGCTAACGACTGCCCTCTACTGGCCTAAAAGTGGATCTGCAGTATTTGAATCAGCAGCTCCCTTTAGCCTTAAGCTTAAACAGTGTACTATGAAGTTAGCATGGAGGTGTTTATACACAGTGTCCCTTCAGTGACGACACACTTAGTAATGTAAACGTGTAAGAGAGGCAAAGAGATAAGGGTTAAAATACAAAATATATATAAATAAAATTAAATCTTGTTGTTGTTTTTTTTCAAGTTACAGTAGCGTTTGGTCATCTTCCGTAGCTACCACTTGACCACATTAATTACTTTCCGCTCCCTGTGTCAAACTCTAACGTAATAGGTAGATACACCGGGGAATATATTTTTATAAGCTTTAAATACGGTGCTGAATATTTGTAATAAAATGTAGGTTACCTGACATGACCGTTGATTTGCAGTAGGCACATCTGTGACAATAAAAAAGCCAGAGTTTTATAGCCAGCGCCTGACACTTTTGAACGGTCCCTCGGAGTGATGTGTCGTTCAAGGACGAATCGGTTCCTTCAGGCAGATTTTTTGACTCGGCTCTTTTAGGTGTAACCGCACCATATACGTACTACAGATAAATAAGGAATAACCTCTGAACATCAAGACTAATCATTGTGCAAAATACTGCAACTGCTAAATTATAGCATTTCCTTTTATGTGCAGGGTGTAGCCTTAACAGCTGCATTTCAAAAGAAGCACGCTGACGTTCAGCTGCTGTATGTTGTGGTTTGCTATCAGGAAGGGCTTTTTTTTTTCTTAGACAGCCTGCTGTGCAGGTGTCATCTCGTTTATTTTAAAACTGAACAACCCCAAGTATACCTCACTCACTCTCATTCATCTTCTATACCGCTTTATCCTGTATTCAGGGTCGCGGGGACCTGGAGTCTATCCCAGGAGGCTTAGGGCATGAGGCAGGGTACACCCTGGACAGGGTGCCAATCCATCGCAGGGCACACACACACACATACACACACACACTCTCTATGGGCAATTTGGGGACGCCAATTAGCCTAACTTACATGTCTTTGGACTGTGGGAGGAGACCGGAGTACCCGGAGGAAACCCACCAAGCACGGGGAGAACATGCAAACTCCATGCACACAGAGATGAGAATCGAGCCTGGCCGGGAATCGAACTCAGACCCTGGAGGTGCAAGGCGACAGTGCTAACCATTACACCACTGTGCCACCCCAAGTATAACTATAGTATGAAATTTTGAAGTGCTAATACATAGGTTAATGTTTCCATCAGATGCACCACTTTCCTCCTGCAGGCAAACAAACATCTTTCTCCTCTCTGTTCAAAGTTCTTTTTTATTTGATTTGTTTAAAGCTTGATTGTAAAAAAAAAAATCTTGACCCCCCTCAAAAAATAGATGCCATTTCTGAAAAATCTGATAAATGGGCTGCGTCAAGAAAAGAAAACAACTAAGAAGATTTTAAATAACTGTAACTGAGTTAAAAACCCTTCAACACATTATCAAACCCTGGAACCACAGTGCCATCAACTTTGCGGGGCGAAAAAATCATGAATGGAGATCACTTAAACACTTGGTAAAGTTGCATAGTAAAAAAAAAAAAATCAACAGTAATAACCATAGCTACGTTTAATTTTGAAAATAAGAGCATTACTTACTTACTTACTGGATTATTATTATTAGAAAACCACTTGTTAGTGAGACTAATCAGAAAAAAGGCTTTTGTTTGTTAGGAAGCATAAACATTGGACTTTGTAGCAATGGAAAAAGATCACATGGTCTGACGAGTCCAGATTGACCTTATTCCAGAGTGATGGGCATGTCAGGGTAAGAAGAGAAGCACATGAAGAGATGCACCCATCATGCCTAGTCCCTACCGTACAAGCCTCTGGAAGTAGTGTTATGATCTTGGGTTGCTTCAGTTGGTCAGGTCTCAGCAATAAAATGAATATGGCAATAAAATGAAGTCAGCTGATGACCTCAATGTACTGAATGACTAGGTTATCATATCACTCATTCACTAACTCACTCATTGTTTATACCACTTTATCTCATTCAGGGTCCAGGGTCACAGGAGGCCTGGACCTTATCCCAGATGATTTAGGACACGAGGCAGGGTACACCTTTCGATGGGGTGCTAATCCATTGCAGGGCATACACATATACACACACTCATACACTCAATCACACACTATGTGCAATTTCAGAATGCCACTTATCCTAAGCTGCATGTCTTTGGACGGTGGGAGGAAACCTACCAAGCACTGGGAGAACATGTAATCTTCACACACACAGACCGCGCAGTGGGAATCAATGCCAGACCCTGGAGGTGCAAGGTGAAAGGGCGAACCATTAAGTCACTGTGCCGCTAAGAAATAAAATCAGAAAGTAAAATTCAAATTTACAGAAAAATACAGTGATGAGGCACAAAAGTTGTGGAACCAAGTCATTGCATGCAAAAATTATGGCTTGGGCTGGCATGGCTGTATTTTTAACGACCTCACAAATCTTTGTTGACGATGTAACTCTTGAGGTTTGACCACAATGAATTCAGAAGTCTACAAAAGCATTCTGTCTGCCAGCTTATAGAGAAATGCATCCAATCTAATTAAAAGAATTTATATTATGCAGTAAGACAATGACTCAAATCACACCGCCATTACATGAACTTCATCAATGGAATAAAGTCATTTTGGCCAAGGCCCAGACTCTAAACATTTATTTTCAAAAAGAGTGACATTTATCTCTCAAAACAAAACTCGTGGCTGTTGAGGTGTCATAGTTTTTGCTCTGTTTTCTGTGTTTTTGCTCTGTTTTCTTTTCATTTCTTTAAGGATACCGGTAACTCTGCAGTGGACTGTCATTCACTTACACATTTTCTTACTGTATGTGTTTAAATAAGAAATGCAACTTTTGGGTCAACCTTTTTTTTTGGATTAAAATGAAACATGAAGCTTCCAGTGCACTGGGGTGTGGGTATGTGTGTGGAGGAGGTGCTTTGGTGCGAGGTTTGGATGGAGAGCGTGGAACTGAAGAAAATGGGTGGACTTTTTCGTGGTTAAGTCTGGTGTGAGCAAGAAAGCCAACACTTGCTTCATTGTTAATCACAAAGAAAACTGTATGTTCGCTTACGTTTAAATGAAACATGCTTTTATTTGCAATGCTTTACATTATAATGTCTTCATGAGGTTGTAAGTGTCAATACTTTTTAACAATTTCTTAACCAGATTTGCTAGTTACGGATTTGCTTATTCATTTAGAAGCACCATAATGTGAACTCTCCTGCTTGTCCATAAAATAAAATGAAATCAGGGACATTCTTGGTTAGTCATGCACTGTTATTAGAAGACACAAGATTGTACAAGTTATCTGTTTAAAAGAAGAGGCAAATCATATACTCACCCTTATGTGGTTAGTACAGCTGTTTTTACATCACCTCCACTTGAATTTTTTTCCACATGGTTAATTTACCTGTCACTGAATTTACATGGTTCAACAATTTGGCAATGGCTGCAACTTCGGCTACTATACACTTTACGGTAACAGCTGTATTATGTTACTGGGTTGGTCTTCCAGGGTCTTTTGGATTTAAAGTTCTTGTGGGAAGCAGAGAAGTTGCTGCATAGACACAATGCTCGGTCGATGTGTTTGCGTCGGGCAGGCGACAGTCCTGCTCCTGCTGCTGCTGCTGTATTGTCGAATAATTACGTCTTTTCGAAACGAGACCGTAAATAGCACTGTTACCGGCGTGACTTTTAATGATACGGACTTATTTTTAACCTCTCCTGGCACTGAGAGTAGAGAGAATGGCACCGCACCGGAGCGCGCCAGGACGCCTGCAGTGGAGGAAACAGAGCAGCGAGTCTCTGATGTGCAGAAGGAAAACTCGGACACAGGACACAGAACTAAACCCGGCGAGTGAAAAGATTTGATCACTTTATTTAGCTTCTGGAATAAGGCTGCCAGATAGGAATTTCCATCTGTTTTATTATTATTATTATTATTATTATTATTGTTGTTGTTGTTGTTTATATATGTTAAAAATTTATATAAATTTTTTAAACACTATATACAGGAAAACAAAAATAGTATGATGTATATTGTATTAATATAATATTAAGGTAAAATTTTACAGTATCACACAAAACTGCATACACCCCTCACATTTCAGCAACCACTTTATTATATGTTCTCAAGGGACAATATTATAAAAATGAAAATTAGATATACTTTAGTGCAGTCAATGTGCAGCTTGTATAGCAGTACAGATTTACTCTCCTCTATCAATAACTCAGACTTTATTGTCTTAAAAAATAGCTGGCAACGAAAATGAGTGAATAGGTGAATATGTCAAAACTGTGTCCAAACTGCCAATATTTTGTGTGAGCACTATTGTTATCTAGCACAGCTTTAATCCTCCTGGACATGGAGTTCACAGAGCTGCACATATTGTTGCTGGGATCCTCTTCCACTCCACCATAATGATATCACGGAGCTGCTGGACACATGGCGCTTTGCCACCTTGAGGATGCCCCACACATTGACTACTCTAAAATATATCCAAGTTTCATTTCTAGAGTATTGTCCTTTCAGAAGATACTAAAACGTTTGCTGAAATTAGACGGGTTTACTCACTTTCGTGAGTGGGTGTATATTAAGAATCAGAATCAGATACAAGGAATTTGTACAACATTCACTCACTCACTCATTGTGTGTACTGGTTTAGGCCTGGAGCCTATCCCAGGAGACCTAGGGCTCGAAGTGGGTTACACCCTGGGTGGGGTGCCAATCCCTCGCAAGCCACACACATACACACACTCACACCCTCATTCACACACTACGGGCAATTTGGGAATCCCAATTTGCCTAATATGCATGTCTTTGGACTGTGGAGTACCCGGAGGAAACCCACCAAGCACGTGGAGAATCAAACCCAGACCCCGGGGGTGCAAGGTGACAGCGATAACCACTAACCACTAAGCCACAGTGCCGCCTACAACACAAAACAAACACAAAATTATTATAAAATGTATATCAGTGCGTGAAAATTATTTTTATTTGTACAGCAGACAGAACATTTAACTGTTTATGAGATAGAGTGCCTGGGAGAAGAATCTGTTCTTGTGCCTGGTTGTCCTGGTGTTCGGTGCTCTGAAGCACTGACCAGATGGCATTTTACTACAGAGGACTTACTGTACCTCAAAGAATCACAATACTTTTAATTGATTTTATAAATAGATTTTTAAACCAGTGCTTCTCAAATCCGGTGCTGGAGGACCACTGCTATGCATATTTTTGTGCTTTCTCAGCTAATAAACAAATTAACAGTTTTTTCTTAATTGAAGCGGTGGTGATAGAGCAGGAAAAACACTGAACTATGCAGGACTACGGCTGAGAACCACTGGTTCAAACAATGATTAAAATATATCTATTTTTAAAAACCACTGATATAAGAATTCTGTCCAAAATAAATGCTTTAAAATGAAAATTAAAAACACAAATCTAGGTTGTTGTTTTTTTCAGTACGCAAATTTTCCACCAACATTTCTGGAAGGCTATACTTATTATAAGGGCTTATTATAATATTTGTGGAAGAATCATGGCTGACAGAGTGGAAAAGAAAGAACATACAGTAACAGATGCTGCAAATAAGTGATGTAAAGTGGCATGCCATATGCCTTTTAATCAACGCAAAGTTTTGACATCAATTTGAAAGGTGGTGATGATGTGATTTTATGTAATTGACATACATTTAAGTAAAGTAAAGACATACACATGTCAAAACCAATCATGGACCATTTATATGTCTGCATCATATTTATCCCATACCTTTACAATCTTAAAAAGAATTTTATGTATCTTACTTCACATACATGTAAAAATCATAAAAGTCAGAAACACACACACACACACACACACACAACTAATAATTTGGTAATGCCAGTTAACCTAATCTACATGTCTTTGCACAGTGGGAGAAAACCAGAGTACCTGGATGAAGCACGGGGAGAACATGCAAGCTTCACGGACATAGACCTGAGACCGGAATTGAGCCCTGACCATGGAGGGGCGAGGCCACAATCCTAACCACTACACCACCATGCCTCCCACTTATGAATCATTTAAAGTACTTGCCTTGCCAAAGCTTCCCTAGATTTTATACAGAGACCTTTAACAGTGTTGAGTAAGAATGCAACAGATGTAAGGAGGCTTTTCCACAGAAAGGGCCAGTAATATCAACTTTCCTGCATTCACATAATTCTCAAGGGGGTTTTCATGAAAGTTCTGACACAAGTTGTTACACGATAACACTCTGTAATGATTAAAGTCTGCTTGTTCTACAATACCACAACAAACTGGTGTTGTGCAGTGGGTACATGCACAATAGGATGTGGATGTTCGTTGCATGCCGCATGCAAAAACATGTTCAAAACAAAACATGTGGCGGTTGAAAAGTCGTTCATGTAGAGTTTTCAAAGAAAATCAGTAATTTTGTACTTCATTGTAGTTCCACACATTCTGTAAGTTGTTGCATGGGTGAAACATGTAGCACTGCGCTGTGTTTACAACCTTTGCGGTATAAAATATTGTGTTACATATTGTATGTAAAAGAACTTATGGTAAATTATATTGAGGAACTGTATTCTGTAAACCTTTTATATATTCTTTTCAGTTCAAAACTCATCAGTCCATAGTCCTGAAAAACACCATCACATGAGACAACTAGCAATGCACACAGTCAAGAAATTTCTTTTTTTATTAACATGTTTTATTAGACAACTTTATTAAAATTATCAACCCACTTTTATAAATAACACCCTGCAATTAAAAAAACAGTTAATCATTTCTAGATTAGTGATTAAAATCCTTCAGTTGTCTCTTTAAAACACTTCTTCCCTTGTATGACTAAATGTTTGCCTATTTCTGCCTTGAGGGCTCAATCTTTACTTCCTTTTTCTCCCTTTCCACATGTCTGCTTTTGTTCGGTCTCCCTCCCCCCTACAGACTGTCCACCAGTGGGATTGGAGTCTCTGAGAGTGTCTGATTACCAGCTACAGGCTTCGTCATCATTGAGCAGTGGGTTAGGCCCCCACCGAGGACGCCTCAATATCCTGGTCAGCCAGCATTCCTTAAGTGTGGTTTTTATGATGATGGGGATTTTTGAAAATGAATCATACATGAATACATGAATCGTGCATTCTTCATTCCAAAAAATCAATACACCAATTTTTTGTTTGCTGTGTGAATGCATGACACTGCATGAAGTGTAATATAAGTATACAGTATGTAGCCTGGTGATCGATTTAATATTATGTTAATATGTGGTCAGGTCTAACCTAAGTTAAATGAGTAAACTGCTGTACAGTCAGGTCTGGAGGATGGAGATGAGTATGATGGAGCATGGTGTGCTGGGATGGAGGATAAAGAGCAGTGGTGGCAGTTGGATGCTCTCAGACCAACTCTCTTCACTGGGGTCATTCTGCAGGGCAGAAGCTCCATCTGGACGTCAGTATGACTTTCTTACTTATCCCACAGTATTAAATGCATTACTCAGTAATTACTCAGTGTCTGAACATCTGAAGCTTAGTCATTTGTGTTGAACTTTGTATACATGTTGTGTGTCTATGTGTGTGTGCAGCTTGCATTGGGTCACAGA
The DNA here is from genome assembly GCA_030014305.1 of Clarias laeviceps. NCBI lineage: Eukaryota > Metazoa > Chordata > Actinopteri > Siluriformes > Clariidae > Clarias > Clarias laeviceps. The sequence continues at coordinate 20,184,373 of JAQMYJ010000039.1, forward strand.
GTATAAGGTGCAGTTCAGTAATGACTCTGTGACATGGCAGCCCTGCATGAATGGATCACAAGAAGCAGTGAGTTGAAGATTTCGAATACTGCGTCTATAAAATAGCACAGACTTTTTTTTCTGCCAGCCTGTTATTTTTTTATATAATCTCTGTATAGGTGTTTATAGGTAGTCAGGACCAGGAGACACCTGTGCTGGCTCTGTTTCCTGAACCCACCACTGCTCAGTACATTCGCATCAACCCACAGAGTTGGTTCAGGACCGGCACTATTTGCCTTAGAGCTGAAATCCTGGGCTGCCCCATGCCAGGTCCAATTTACACAACCACAGCAGTAGCAAAGAATTATTCTGCACCAATATTCATAGATTTTATAATCTCCCATATTTGTGTGTGCTCATAGATCCTCACAACCAGTACACATGGGAGTCAGTGAGGGGTTCTACTGACAAGTTAGACTTTAGGCATCATAATTATGCTGAGATGAGAAAGGTAAGACTGTGTTTCTTTGCTATATTGTCATCCATATATTGTATGCATTTTGAATTTCTACTGTATATTTAAAGCTAATTTCCTTGAACTATTGAAATGCATTCACATCAGTGAATTGAGATGAGTTGTTCTTTATATAGTTACTGAAGGCAGTGAATGACGAGTGTCCTGGTATTACACGAATCTATACTATTGGGAAAAGTTACACTGGGCTTAAACTCTATGTCATGGAGATTTCAGACAACCCTGGAAAGCATGAACTGGGTAAGTGATAGTGTGATTTACGAGCTTGCATTTTCTTCATCAAAGTGCAAATTCCTAATTATGCATCTGGTTTTTACAAGCTTCATTTGTTGTTATGAGTAATTTGATTTGAATTATTATAGATCTGTGCAATGTTATACCGCAGCCTAGTGGCAAATATACAAGTTCTTGCAACCGACCTGACACACATTCCTTAGGAACCAGCCCTAGGATTACACTGTTTATATAAGAGATGCCTATTCCTTACCTCCTCATACATGTTACAGTTATCAACTTTTTACAGAGATGATTTACGTCATGTGCACTGCTAGCATATGATATATTTTTCTCAGCTGTTTTTTATTAGCACTATGGCCAAAGTAAACAAACGCAGGACTCAGGAAAGTCTTTGAATGTTCTTTAGGAAATAGGAGAATATTTTTCTTCACTCTGGGACAAAAGAACATTGTAAACAGTACCCAAAATGTTTTATAGTTTTACAGAAGCTTTCCAACCAGCTGATGCTTTAATTGTGTAATACGTGTAGGAGAGCCAGAGTTCCGCTATGTTGCTGGAATGCATGGAAATGAGGCTTTGGGTCGGGAACTGGTGCTGAACCTTATGCAGTACCTTTGCCACGAGTACAAACGAGGCAATCAGCGAATAGTCCGGCTGGTGAAAGAAACACGTATTCACCTTTTACCATCCTTCAACCCTGATGGATATGAGGCAGCGTATGAAAAGGTAAATGACAAGGATGGAATGTTACCAAATTGTTCTTGACACATGATAATATTCCAGTAGAACAGGATAACTGTTAAGGAAATAATGGGATACCATTACTCATGCCATCATGGCATCGTGGCAGCATTTCAAGGTCTGTACTACTTTTAAAACCCTTTCCAGAAAATTGTGTTGAACATGGAATTTTTTTTTTTAAATATCAAAGCAAGTATTCATGAGCTGCATTTGGTGCTTTAGTGACCTATTTTAATGTTACGCCACTTCCTTTGGCTAACTGATGTCATTTCACACTTTTAACAACACAAGGGTGTTCACGTCACACCAGGACCTGTCATGTTAATTGTTAAAAAACAATTAACATTAAGAAGAAGCACAGTATGGTGATGACTGCAATCATGTATCTTGGCTGCAATAAAATGCTTGAATAGTGCAAACATTTTAAACTAGGCCGTATGTCCATGAATGACAATCCTGGCAGAGGTCCTGACTCGAAGCCCACTGTAGTTGCTCTCGTTTAGCAAGTGATCCTTGAAAACTGATAAATAACTTGTTGCCAACTTGTGGAAGAGATGCATCTGTTTGTGGAAACTGTACACATGATCATTTATGAACATCACTTGCACATTCCATGAACTCGGCACATACATACAGTCCCTTCAAGGGGTATGAATATTTGCAAAAGTATTCATACCTCTTGAACTTTTCCACATTTTGTTCCATTTCAACCAAAAATGCGAATGCATTTTATAAATGCACGCAACAAGTTATTTATCATTTTCCTTCTGCTTCACAATTATGTGACACTTTGCATTGGTCTATCACATGAAATCCAAATGCAATACATTTACATTTGTGATTGTAACTTGACAAAATGTGGAAAAGTTCAAGGGATATGAATACTTTTGCAATGCACTGTACATACATAAGGTCCTGAACTCACTTCAAGCCATTTCCACATGTTTAGGCCATTAAAGGAGTTCCTAGGAGACCAGTGTTTCAGATGTGAAGCATTGTAGTTTGTGGTATCTAAGCACTAGTGAAATGATGGGATAAATGCATTAGTGTAGCAGGGGGATTATATAGAGGAGAACTGATGGTACTGTTACTTCCATAACTGGGTTCTGCTATTCTGCACAATCAAAAGTCCCGGTTTAACTTGAAGTCCATTCATAGTGTAGTTAACAGCATTAATTTAGTTATGCTGAGCCCAGAACTGATTCCTCAGTGGTTAAAAAAAAACATTAAGATATCAAAGTCATAGCTAGAAGGCAGCAAATTTACCATTTAGCTGCTTAACTCAGACTGGACACTGAAGCTTGTATTTGTAGCTAATCTTAGAGCATATGATCAATCAAAGCAGTATGACGATAAAGCAAACAGCTACGGAGAGGTCAAACTATTGACCTGCACTGAGGAAATAATGGGGGCACGGTGGTGTAGTGGTTAGCCCTGTTGCCTTGCACGTCCAGGGTCCGGGTTCGATTCCTGGCCAGGCTCCCCGTGCTTAATGGCTTTCCTCCGGTTACCTCCCACAGCAGATGAGGTTAATTGAAATCACGGCTATGTTTAAATAGTGAAAGTAAGAACATTTACACACAATGTGATGAAAGATTCACAGCATGACGAATCATTACAAATTGACTTTAGGTGAAAGGGGCAACCTTTTTGACCAGGCAGAGTATATAGTATATAAAAGAAAACTATAAATCTAAAATTACAAATGTCCAAAAGCAAAAGTAGTAATTTAAAGCTGACAAAACAGCCATGCTCAAACATGAGACATTTAGCACCTTTCGGCTGTCAGAAGAAGGGTGTTAAATACTTAAGTAGGTGACTAATGAACCAAACAATTGTGTTTATTTATTTGTTTGTCTGTGAAGTTATTTTGTATCGCACTATGACCGTGATCTTTGTATGTGAGGAACTCATACTCTATAGAACTACAGGTCCATTCTTATGTGTGGTGTGTGTTTGTGTGTCTCAGGGGTCTGAGCTTTCTGGATGGGCTTTAGGTCGCTACAGCTATGAGGGCATTGACATGAACCATAACTTTCCTGACCTCAACAACATCATGTGGGATGCTCAGGAGGTGGCAACAGACAAAAAGAAAGTCAGCAACCATTACATCCCCATGCCAGAGTACTACACCACAACCAACGCAACAGTATGTATAATGTACAACTGTCGTTTCTCAGTAATATACAGTACAGTAATACCCTGCTTATACTTCTTTGCCCTTATGTTGACCTACCACAGCACTAGATTTAATGACTAGACTTTAATAATTAACAATTCTCCGTGGTAATGCAGCTAATCAGCTTAAATCAGGCATAGAGATCTCATAAAATATCAGTTGACTTTTTTAAGATGTTGTGTAATAATGTGTAAACAAATTCGGATTGTCGTTTTCTGTGCTGCTTGAAAGTTTGTGAGCCCTGAAGAAATGGTCATATGTGCAAAAATATATGGACACCTTAATTTATCAACAATAATTTGGAGTAAAGGTCACCTGTACGCACTAGTCAGTCTAGATCTGACATCCATCTTGTGAGATTTTTGCATCTTAATTGAATTTAGGTCAGGAATTTGACTCACTCAATACACAATATAGTACTCTACATTGCCTGAAAAGGTGGCACAGTGGCGAACCACTGCAGACTTGCACCTCTAGTGTTGAGAGTTTGATTCCCACCTTAGGTCTGTGTCCATAGAGTTTGCATAGAGTTTTCCTTTTGTTGGCGGGGACTCCGGTTTCCTCCCACAGTCCGAAGACATGCAGTGCAGGCTAATTGGCAGTCCTAAATTGCCTGTGGTGTGTGAATGAGTGTGTGAACCCTGTGATGGATTGGCACCCTGTTCATGGTGTACCCAGTCTTGTTCCCAAAGTCTCCCTGAACAGGTTTCAGGCTTCCCGTGACCCTATACAAGATAAGTAATATAGAAAATGATTAAAAGAATGAATGAAAGTTGCCTGAATGCTTTGGGAGGTTGGATGACCTACTTTCATCTGAGTTTTACTTCTGTAGCAGATCAGTAGCATGATCTTCTGTTCAAGAATCTCCCGGTACATCTTAGAGTTCATGGGTCCTTTAATGATGCCCAGATGTCCTGGTACAGAAGAGGAAAATCAGCCTCAGTTCTAGAAATTCCCATCACCATGCCTGATGTGTCTGTCCAGAGAATGAACATGCACAAACTTTCAGGTCTGTCCAGGTGTTTTTTGGCAAAATAAAGACAGGCATTTGGTTCTTTATTGAACACAGGTGCTTCTTCCTGGCAACCCTGATGTTATCTGAAATTCAGCAAGGGGGTTTCCTGGATGGTATGTTTAAGATGGCTTTTACCTAATGTATTATTTTTTTAATCTATTGGGGATATTGGCGGATAGTTTGGAAAAGTTTCAAGTGAGGGTTTCCATCATGTTAGAAACTTTCCCTTTGCAAATTATTTGCCACACATTGGAGTGATTAAGCTCAAACCTTTTTTGAGGCAGTTTCATAGCCTCTAACCTGTGGGATTTCCCTCCCTGTTAAAAAAGGCTTCATTGCTAGGGAGCATAGACATTGAACTTGGTCAGGGGTAGCTCAGTGGTTAAGGCATTGGACTATGGTTCGGAAGCTCCCAGGATAAAAAATCCCACGACAACCAGGTTGCCCCTGTTGGCCCTTGAGCAAGGTTCTTAACCCTCAACTGCTCAGATGTACAGTATAATGAGATAAAAATGTAAGTCGCTCTGGATAAGGCCATCTGCCAAATGTCTAAATGTAAACGTAAACTTTGGAGCAATGGATAAGGTTATGTGATCTGATGAGTTCAGATTGACCCTATTCCAGAGCAAAGGGTGCATCAGGATAAGAAGGGAAGCACATGAAGTGATGCACCAATCATGCATAGTGCCTGCTGTACAAGCCTTTTGAGGCAGTGTTATGATCTGGGGTCACTTCAGTTGGTCAGATCTAGGCTCAGCAATGTTATGTAGCAATAAAATGAAGTCAGCTGATGACCTGAATGGTTTGAATGACCGGGTTACCATATAAATGGATTTTTTTCCTTCCCTGATGGCCATGTGGAAGAATGAGAAATCATTTATTAGTTACTGGATTGCACTCCATAATCAAAGCTCAAGACAGTCAAAGGAAAGTTAAAGTTAAAAATGTGGTGCATCTTGATCATCTATATCCACAAAACAATGCTGAAAATAATGAGATGGGGGATTTGGGGCTCTGCTCTATTAAAAAAAGAAAAAAAAAAGCCAAATATTATTATTTTGGACTATGTATAATTTAGATAATTCTGCCTTTATATAGGGCAGCTCAACACAACATGTTTTAGTCAGTTAATGGACAGAGTCTAAAGGACTGAAAATAAGTTTAAGAATGAAAATAAAGACAAGTTGTTATTTATTGAATGTGCACCAACTCATTTGAGGGAAAAATGCATGAGATAAATCTTTGTAAAGAGCTGACAACTTTAGTCGTTCTGAGAAAAACAATACTCATATTTGTATCAGCAATAAATTAAGTTGAGGATTTGAGAAACAGTCTGCACTGATTTGGGATTTTGGGTGCACTCAACCCTGAAATACAAACAAGTACTCACACCACAAAGAAATGCTGGGGAATCAGGATCTTTAAAGAATGCGAGCACTTCCTTTCTGAAACTCCCTCTACTGAGGCCTCCCACAAAAATATCTTCAGAGAAACACAGCACGTACACAACATGGAGGAGCACACATCTATCTCCCTTTGTTGAGGTTTGATGATTAGAGTAAATGCTTTTACAATGGACTTTTTAGTTTTGGCAAAAGACTCAAGCTCTTAGATTTTGACTTAAGTCTTGCCAAATATTTGTCTACACATCCTCTTGACATGAACACTGAACATTGAGAACACTTACACCCCTCGACCCCTGCTTGCTCTTCTTCTAACACGTTTTGTATATTTTCATCATGCATGTTTTGAAGCATTTTCCTCTACATCTCTGTGTGTAAGGTTGCTCCAGAGACACGAGCAATAATAAATTGGATGCAGGAAATTCCCTTTGTTCTGAGTGCTAACCTGCACGGAGGAGAGCTGGTAGTATCCTACCCATTTGACTGCACACGAGACTGGATCCCCCGCCAGGACACCCCTACTGCAGATAACGACTTCTTTCGCTGGCTAGCAGCTGTTTACGCCTCCTCCAATCTGGTGATGGCCAACCCTGACCGCAGAATATGTCATTTCGAGGACTTCCAGCAGTACAGCAATATTATTAATGGAGGAGACTGGCACACTGTCCCAGGAAGTAAGAAAACACATAGGTCAAATAAAGCAGTGTTAAGTCAGTTTTAAATCTAAATTATAATGATCTGCCTTTTGGTGTTCATCATTTATAATCCCAGTTTGATGTCCATGTATTTGCAGGCATGAATGACTTCAGCTACTTGCACACGAATTGCTTTGAGATAACTGTAGAGTTGTCATGTGATAAATTTCCCCATGCCAGTGAGCTTCCTGATGAATGGGAGAACAACAAGGAGGCTCTTCTGCTCTATATGGAACAGGTCAGCTTTTCTTTATTTCACTCCACTTAAACTACTACTCCGTACTGTGCTACTGACTCATGCACTGACCTGTCCGGCTCTCTCAGGTGCACAGAGGCATAAAAGGTGTGATCAGAGATAAAGACACCAAGCGTGGTATTGCTAATGCTATTATTAAAATCGAGGATCTGGACCATGACATTAGATCAGGTATGTACATTCTCTAATGTCAGAATCATTCTAATCTATGAATCGCTTGACATGATTAGAAACATGATGTTTCCTTGCTCTATGTAGCTATTGATGGTGACTACTGGCGCCTGTTGAATCCCGGCGAGTATAAGGTGATTGTCTGGGCAGAGGGATACTTCCCTGCTGTGCGTCACTGCGCTGTAGGATCAGAGCCACAGGCCACCATCTGTGACTTCAACCTTGTAAGACCACCACAAGAGCGCATCAAGCAGATCCTGGCCAAAGGTGGGAAGATTCCTCGGGATGAACAGCTCCGCATCAGGGCCTTGAGAATGCGCAAACTCAGAGTCAGTACAAAGATTCTAAACCGCCGGCGTGAGCAGCAGCAGCGGCGTGCCAAAGCCAAGAGAAAGTGAACGGTACACTGTAAAATTACAAAATTCCTAAACAAGGAATTTTGGAAACTCTGATAACAGAATGAGAATCTCAGGAGGCTTAGATAGATGCAAAGTAGTAGTATGTACAAAGGATGCTCGGTCAGTTTCTTACATTCCCAACTTGTTACAACATTCATTCTGGGATCTGAACTGTTTAAATTAGAAATTTACACCAGGGTAAAAGAAACCCAGGTATTTTATTCCTTTAAAAGGATGTGATCAGTATTGAATTAGCCCATCTCTGTTCTGCACAGTGTGTCCCTGTGCAACTTTTTAACACTGAAATTGTTTAAGAATTCATGTAAATGTGAAAAAGGTAAGGTGTAGCTGGTTTTCTATACCTGTAACAATTTTGCATCAGCAACATGTAACAAGTTATTTTACACTTCAATAAAATAACCATTTTGTTTGAAATTTTTAATGATTTTTTTTTTTTTACTCTAATCATTGTAAAGTGCTAGTGGATGTAATGGTGTTATTCAAAATCGAGCGATGTCAAAAAGCACCAAAGACAACTAATGTTTATTCATTCATATTCAGTAAAGGCTTTATGTTCGTCAGGATCATGGTGGATCCATGGTGTCCAAATACAACCTGAATAAGATCCAAGGAAACTGGAGAGAACATGGGGAGAACATTCTCTGCAGTAAGTTTATGCAGTCACCATGTGACTGTGTATAAAAATGAGACATACTTGGGGTCCAAAATACTAAACAAACTAACTGGGACAAAAGTGTCTTTGGGTCAAACCACAGCTCATGCTGCTTCACAGGGGTCAGCTGTAATGCTCAGCATTTCCTGTATTTCTGTTGGACCGATTTCACGCTCGAACTGATCGCAACAAGGTCTTGGTGCTGATGATTTGGATTGCAGCTGGTCAAAGAACTAACAACCAATAAGGCACTGGAAATAACCAAAACCAGTGAAATATACTGGGGTATTATGTGGTTATACATACCCAACACTTGCCTTAATCTCAAAGGAGTTTCTTACTAGTTGTGAAGTTAAATTTAATGTGGTGACAGTAACAAAGAAAATGTAATAGATATTTTTTGGAGGACACATTAAAACCATGTTTAATACAAAAATATAATTTAATCATTCTGAATGGTAGCATATTATCCCATATTCAGGCAAAATGCTCTAGACAAAGAGTGACAAAATCTTTATTGTTTTGTACCACTAACATCATTCTGTAACTTAGTAGAGCACAGGAATGCCGCTCCCCCAATATCCTTTTTTTCTCTATTCTCACTTTTCCAGATGTTTAAGTCATTGAACCCAAACATACAGAAGAGTCAGTCACTGTCAGTTCCATTTAACTTGAAAGCTAAATTAATTAGAGACATTAATACATTATGCAACTGAATTAAAAACATTGCTATAATAATTTCCCACAGTCCTTTCTGTCTTCATCACAGCTCAGCTTCTGAGCTGTTGACAGGGAGTGCACATACTTCTGACACTGCATGAATTTGAGGTATAGACAACAGCGTTGGTTGAGCTTGTCCCATCTGAGAGAGTCGGTGTATGTGAGAGATTGAGAGAAGAACTTTACTGGAGTCTCTACTCACATTCTGTGCTCACTCACCCAGGAATCATCAATGACCTTATCTACCAGCAGATGCACATAACTCTGAAACACACTCACACAAATGTACTGCTTCGACTATCTACATATCAGACCCCTATAAAAACTGTCTTAATTTAATGTCTCAAGAAACAAGCTGCCTTTCACACATGCCACACAATCACACAAATAACAGCTCATTTTGGAGCTGTGTGAACACTGTGCTGCTAAAAAAAAATTGGCAAAACTCAGAAAACTCCATCCATTACAACATTAACAGTTTGTACTGCTTACATTCAGTGCTACTTTACATGTTAACGATAATGCTGTAGGGGGAGGGTAGCATTAGACATGCAGGTCAGGCTTTGACACCAGAGAGAGGTCATGTGCCGAGGTGTAAAGATGGTGCAAAATAACATTGCAATCTTAATATCACCATGAGCACAAACCAGCACTCTGCATACATCCCTCTAAATCAGAGGCATGCACTCTGAAATGTGTTTAATGGCTATTTCTCTCAGTACTGCACATGTACATTCAAATGTTTGTAGAGATTACACAGATTAAAGAGCACAAAAACTGCTGTAAAAACACCCGACTCGTTTACACAGACCTGCACTCACACCTTGACACTGTGAAGGATCAATCTGCCAGACAACCAGGTTTGTGTGTCTGTTAAAAGTGGGGTTGATAGAGTGCTACACGTCCGCTGAGGCAGCCTGAGGCCAGCTGACAGTGCGTGGGTGAGAACTTGGAGGTAAGCACTACATCACTGTGAGAGTAGATTGAGCGAACCTCGCGCAGCACCGCCGTACGCTCGGGCACACATTCCTCAAGCTCGGCACAGTTCTCGTCGAAGGCCAGCAGACGCACGCCGTACCCGTATGGAGAACAGATAAGGCGACCGTCTGGGCTGAAGCACAGCTCCTTGATATAGCCGCGGCCCACGTTGGCCTCCTCGATGTAGTGCGTGAGTCGCAGAGAGCAGCGAGGCGAGGCTGGCAGCCGTGGAGGGGCTCCCTCCTGAAACTCGTACACACACGTCCACTGCAGGAGAGAGAAGCAGGGCGATCATAGTTTGTTGTGTATTCTAATAACTACAAAAAATATAGGTAAAAGTTGTCTTATTAAAAACTGCCATTTCACATCACTTCTGGCTCAGAATTTTACAGGGAAAGAATAAACATACTTCTCTGTCTAGTCACCATTAAACATTCTCGTTCATGACCTCCCTTTTCTCACTTAATGTCTCTAACCCAGTAGCTGGTCTGAGGTCCCACTAGCTTGCTGTTAGGTTATTCACATCAATGCATATGATTCCATAAGCTTAAACAGAAGGTCTGGTTTCTGTTTAGAATCTGTGGCCAATTTTTTCCCCATATGTTTTGTTTTGGCTGCGCTACAATATTTTTTTATTACTCAGGTTCAGCCTGTTGAAACACTTTGGTTTGCATCTGCTTTACAGTCACAGGAGGAAAAGCTACTGTTTGTGTATGCTAAAGGGGCACAAATTGTAACCCTGTGTTTATTATGTTGCACATAAGAAGCAAAGCAACAGGACAAAGGCAACTATAAGAATAAATGTCAATCATCCTCTCTTTTGGGTTCCTACAAAATTCGTTCCTAATGGAGAGAAATGGTGTTATTTAGTGATTTAAATGCACTGTGACGTAAAATGGTCTTTAGAGAACATTAGTGACCTATAACTAATGGATCCATACAGAAAAAAAAAAAATGTTTTTGCGAGTAAAACCATCACTGAACGAGCTGGGCACTTTCATTACCTAGACAGAAAAAACTTGCAATCAGGAATGGCTAATGGTGGCCAATGAATAACGATGCAAGAAACCTGCTGATGTAAGTGCAGGTTTACCCTGCATTCTCTTTAGGACTGTCCACAACTCTGAGTTCATGAGCTTTTGTACCCAGTAGATACGTTTAAGAAATGTCTAGTGTAAATTTATATAATGCTACAAGTTATGAGGTTTGTTTTCCTCTATAATACTGCTGTGTATGACTACTGACCTCCTGGTCATCCATGTTGCTGGAGCAGCGCAGGAGTGTGGCCCAGCCTTTGGGGTGCAGCTGCAGTGAAGTGATGCAGTTCCCCCGGTCTCTCTCACCTGGAATCTCTGGGGTTAAAACCTCCAGACTGTTCCTAGGAGACAAACCTGGGGGGGGAAAAAAAAAAAAAAAAAAAAAAAAACACATGTGC
>JAQMYJ010000039.1:20216804-20230116 GCA_030014305.1 Clarias laeviceps
CGTGCCAATCATAAAGTAGTGGATGCGCTTCTCCCGTTACTTTAAAACAACGGCAACTGAAGGGATCCCCCTTGTTGGCGCTGCGGAGCTTCCGGAACAGGGACGCGGTCCCAAGGGACGACTCTGTGCCACCGCTCTTTTTTCGCACGCGGCTCTCGGGGCGGTCTTCGGAGCGCGGGATGGAGGGGGCGGGCGGGAGAAGGGGACGGGATGAGCGAGGATTCGGCTCGCAGTAGTTCCCCCAGCCTAGCGGGGGTGTCGCTGCGTTGGTCCGGCTGGCACTGACTGAGCATGTTGAAGAAGCTCTCTTCAGGCACAGCGTGGACGTTGATCGAGGACGTGCTGCCGTAGACCCGGAACAGATGGGTTTCGTCCTGCTCGGTCAGTGTGATCTCGCTGCTAGAGCGCTGCCAGAGCAGAGTGAATCCCGGGATCTGGAAACGTGCTTCCTTCTCGAAACTCTCCGTCTTTGCTGCTTCTTAGCTGGGACACTCTCGCACCCCCTCCCCAGACATCGCTGCGCGCTTTAGAAGCCATTTTCGCTCTGTGCTCCGGTCTTGTCTTTAGGCCGCAACTTCTCACAGCCGTAACCAATCAAATATCAGACTACCGCCCAAATACCAGCATAACCAATCAGAAAGAATGAAAGTAGTTTAATTGAAAAAAATTAATTTTTAGAGCCAATCGATCGTCAGTTTCATGCTCGATCGTCGCTGATGGGTTCGAGCAATCGAGTACTCGTGCACATCCCTACACTTAACCTTTATGATTCCTCTTGGAATCGGCTGCTTTAAAAAACTAATTTTAAAAAAACTAGTCTGTTTTCTTCTTGTTTCTGTCCTTGATAACATGTTGTGCAGCCACATAATAGGTTTTTATAAAGCTTCTGTTTATTTTTTACATGCCATTGTCTATTTTATAATCTATTCTCATATAATGATTGCCCCATCAGTTGTGGTTTGGTTCCGCTTTTATACTCTTGCGAGACTTTCTCTCCAAATCATGTGGATCTGCATGGTGAAGAATTTTGGTCCATAGGTTGAAAATTTGCAAGCCGGGCCGTTTGCATGCAGAGTGTCCACTGTAGAGGTTTATGCTCATCAGAAATCTGCATTTATGGAGTTATTCTAAATTCAAGTGTAGCTGTTTAAGGGAACTATTTAAATAAAAGATTACTGAAATAGTTTGTCATTGATAACTTGACCATCAAAATCTTTTGCTGAATTCAATTTCTACAAGTTGGAAACATTTATTTGATGTTTAACCCCTTTTTTTTGTGTAGTATTGGGGAAGTCTATAGTGTAAGATTATTGTCAGCAAGACGGTGTGCTTTTGTCAACTACACCAGGAAAGAGGACTGTGAGACTGCCATTCGAGAATTGAATGTAAGTGTGTGTGTGTTTTTGGATCAATATTTATTTCTATCATCTGAGTTTGAAAAGTCACAGTATCATTATTCCCTAATGGAATACAAAACTGTAGTACAGTGGAACCCTGGATTACGAGCATAATTCGTTCCGGAAGCAGGCTCGTATTTCAAAACTCATTTTCCCATAAGAAATAATGGAAACTTGAATTATTTGTTTCACAGCCCCAAAAATAAATACATAAAAATAATTAACACAAAAGAGTGTTAGTGTGTGCGCGGCCCCTCTCCCCCTTCTTGTCTTACACAGTTACCCTTCCTCCACTCTTTTCACACACAAGCGCGCACACAATGGAAACACCGTTACGGGAGCGGGGCACGGTGTCCAATGACTCACTCAGACACACTCAGAAACAGTTGGGATTTTTTTTTTAAAGCAGGCTGATGCAGAGAGAGAAAATGGATTTTTAACGCACACGCATACAGATTCAATAAAATGTTTTACGCACACACAGACGTGGTCACAGTGTTATAGTAAACAGTACACGCCTGCACGGATGTTGATTATACCAGTAAGAAACGCAAACTAAGACCCAGCAGGGGAGACGATTACCCACAATTCCACAGCGCAAGAGAGGGAGAAAAACCGTTGGCTCGAAGCGCATGTGTGATACATGATACTCGGTACTCGTAAACCAAGACTTAATTTATTAAAAATCTTTCCTTGTCTTGTGGGACACTCACAAACCGCGTTACTTGCAATCCGAGGTTTCACTGTACTGCTTAATAAATCCCTGACCAATTTTCACACTGTGACATAATGGAGAAGGGCACTAGCTGCCCACAATGCCCTGTGTGAGTTGGGTTCTGATGGACAAGAAAGCATCTATTTTTTTCTCTGAAGATCACAGCCACTTGTACGTTCCCAGATTCCTGGTTGTGGAATAAACAGCTATTAATGAACAACTGACAATAGGCCACAAACTAGATTTATAAGTGCAGTGAGTGTGCAGATGCTTAAAGTTGCCAGTTACCAGAAAGAGATCCTCAAAGTATGGTACTGCAGATCATGACTGGTGAAGATTTGTCTGTGTGTTTGTATGTATATTTGTATTTTAGGGCTTTCATGTAGCTGGGACTTGTCTTGTAGTTCGTTACCCTGACAGAATTCACACACATCTTGGTGTATCCAAAGCTGCAACAACAGATGCAGGAAAAGTAAAGTAAGTAACACAAATGTTTCCATTTTTCCACTAGGAGTAGAGTATTCATTCTCAATCATTATCATGTTCAAGTAATCATTCTGTTGTCCTTCTCAAGTTTTGTTTTCATTTTAATTAATTAACAATTTTTAAATAGTTAGGCAATAATTTGAATGGTAAATACTCTAAACATGACAAAAAAACTGCATATTCTGCAAATAGGAGCCTATAGATCTTCTTCTACTTTTGGGTTTATGGGCAGTTGATTGTAATGCCTCCATCTACTGGACTGCAGTGTAGTGCCGAAAGGTGGACAAGATCACTTGGTATTTAACATGGCATTAAAAATGTTCAAGTCCTGTGCAATGGTGGTGTAAACACAGTTGCAATTTTCATCACATCATGATTGGTCAAACATTTATCAGTAGTGACGTTACTCGCTCTGCCAGGTGTATAGCTTCCTCTGCTCCTTTTGAGCAAGATCTCTTGCAGAAATGCATTTGTAATGTTGGGGCCTGTTTGGAATTGAGGGCTATGTAAAATGTATTCCTCAGTGATATGTGATATATGTAATTTTAGTTCACTTTTTTTCCAATGTCTTTGCAAGTTTGTTTCATGTTTGTGTTGTGCAAAATATTTTGGTTGCTAACAATTTCTTTCTTACTTTTGCAGTAAGTTTCCTGATGAGTGTTGTTTCTGGAGGACAACAGGCTGTATCAAGAGTAATCGGTGCCCCTATAGACATGTGCCAGAACACAAGGGCATTGATCGACCAAATCTTAAGTGATAAGAATATATACAATTCCTTGCAGGGAAACTGACATTAATACAAATGTTTCTCATAACTTGTTTAATGACCATTGTCAAATACACAAATAACCAAATAAGAGGCAGTTTATGCAAAATTATAATCACTAAGAGATGATTAACTGGGTAAAATCAAGTTATGTTCCATGTAGTTGAGATTTAACTTCACTAGAAATATTATTTTATTTTTTTGTCGTTTAAATAATGGTTACTACAACCATTATTTTTGTTAAAGTTTACACTTTGTCTTAAACCAGAAAGTATTTGGACTTGGTAGAATGTTTTAGCTGTTATCCCTACACATTTAAAAGTATTTCCATTACTTAATTACTGGAACTTGCAGGAGGCTTGTTAATACCTTTATGCAGTATAGTTTTTTTTTTTTATTTTTTCTCTCTATAAAATGTAATAAAAATTACTAAATGTTTTGTTGTGTGTCCTCTTTCTTACACTTTGTCTTTATGGTTGCGTGCATTGCATTCTGTGCAGTTACTGGGTAAAAAAATATAATTGTATCTGCATGGTCTTTTTGTTCAGTTTTATCCCCATCAAGACACCATTGACCTAAAGAGATTTGTTATCAGTTTTATGTTTTTGATGAAAAAACCTGCATAAACTTCTCTGCTGTTCTACATGGCTGTTTATACATATATATTACATTGCTCTGTTGGCTTTTAAATACCTTTACCACTCAAATATGTTCTGTCCTTAATGAATTTTTTTTATTTGTTGTTTTGAAATGTTCTAATTGATTACTTTAGGTACCATAGTGGTTTGCATTATTTTAAAGCATTTTCATTATTGTCTATATCAGGGGTATTTAAGTTCAGCATTAGAGAGCCAGTGTTGAGTATTTTTCAGTGTTTTTCTTTATTTTATTTTTTCCTGCCCCAACACAAAGTCAAGTTATCTGTTAACTGCCAGGTTTACTGGGTGTGTTGAAGTGTTGGTGAATTACAAACTGCTGGACACTGGCTCACTAGGACTGGACATGAACACCTCTAGTCTATAGCCCTCTTAGAGTTAAACTCAAGAACAGTTGCAACTAATTATTTTTCTGCAAGTGTTGTGTAGTAATTGCTGTTGTATAACCCCGAAATGAAAAAAAATATATATATACACACACACACACTATATTTTTTAACTAATTTTTTATAAAGTACCTCATTATAGCGTCACATTGTTATCCAATGATCAATGTAACACATGTATCAGTGAGAAGGAACCAACATAAAGAATATTTTTCCCAGTAACAGCAGCAGATGTGCAAGCTGACAATGTCGTTCTGAATTAAGTGACAGTGCAAATGTTTTTAACTTTCTCATATTGACCAACAGCCTGGCAGCTGTGCCCTAGATTTCTGTCAAGGTAAGTTGCGAATGTTTTGATTTTAAAATTATAAAAATCTATCTTGACTTAAAGCATGCATTAGGACAATGCTGTACTTGATATTAATTAAATATACTGAAAATTGGAAAAAGAATGGCTTAGGATAGTCAAAAACTTCCCAAAAGATGTTCACCAAATTAAAATTAAATAATTTTATCAGGCAAGTTAGCAAAACATGCCCGAAACCCGTATGAACTGTAATACACTGCACATATAGACACTGACGCGTTGACTTGTGCAAGAAACAAAGCTCTGGTTAAGGGCAAGAGTATTATTCAGATAGAAAAGCTGGGTTACAGTCTCTATGTCTAAGAGGACTGTTTCAAGTTTAGATTATTTTTAATAAATGTTTAAATTATTATCTAAAATATGATAGTGTACACAGGGTTTAAACCATGCTGAAAAACTCCTGTGCCTGAGACAGACCCGTGCCAGTAACACCCAATACCATGTCTTCATCCACATCCAATATCTGAATAAATAAATAACCCAAGGTGATGCTGTTCCGCTGAGGGACACAGATACAGACTTGGTATCAAGTGTTATTTGAGTGTGATGGATATGGACATGGTATTGATCTGGAGCCTATCCTGGCAGACTTTGGGCAAGAAGCGGACACCCTGAAAATTGGGGCCAATCCATCACAGGACATGTGCGCATACACGCACGCGTACACTCTACTCTGCATGTTGTTGAACTGTGGGAGAAAACCAGAGTCCAAGGAGAAAACCCTCCACGCACCAGTGAGAACATGAGATACTGTAATTAATTTGTACGTCACATTAAACTGTACATCACATCAAAGGGTTCTCACTTTTATGACTTGTGTTGCGCTTGTTCTGAGATTTATGTTAAAATTGCCCCTAAATCCTGGATCAAGACCTTTGTCTCTATGTCTCAATATTGTGAACATGGATGATGGTATTTTGATTGCAGTGTTTTTTCCCTTATTTCCATTATATATACTATAGTATATACAGTATATACTGTATAATGGAAATAAGGGGAAAATACACTGTATAATATATATTAAAAACTAAATGCATCAAAGTAGCAGATAAATTTATATCCTCTACTTTGTTGTGAGAGATGATAAAACTCTGCCCTCTCTCCTCTCCTGTCTGAGTGAAACATAAGACCAACCTCCACCACTGCTGAGCACCTTATTGGCTGAGGCTGAAAAGATGCTGTGTGTGTGTTAGTGTGTGCTTGTGTGTCCCTTATAAAGCCTGCTGCACAGCAGTATTTCTGAACTGGTGCAGTGCTGGTTCATCTCCACTGATGGTGTGCAGAACAAGGGGGACCTAGAAGACATACTTCTTCAAAACAAAATCTCTACGTTAATATATATAAAAAAGAAACTTAAAAATTCATCATCATGAGTTTAATTTCCTCCTCCTCACTGATCCGGCGCTGGGACAACCATTCCAGCCCCTACCGCCTCTCCCAGATGTCCTTCACTTCCTCACGGCGGCTGCTGAAGTCTGAGCCATTGCGCTGCTTGGAGCCAAATCAGCTGAGTGTGGTGTGTGCAGAGCTGGTGGGACTGAGAGCGCAGGAAAAAGAAGAGTTAGTGGGCCTGAATGACCGCTTTGCCTCGTACATCGAGAAGGTGCGTCGTTTGGAGCAGCAGAATCGGATGCTGATGGTGCAGCTGGAAGCCCTGCAGGGCATGCAGACTCAGCCATCTCGGCTGCAGCAGCTGTACAGGCAGGAGGCACAAGATCTTCGCCAGCAGCTGCACCATGAGACTCAGGACAAGGAACACATGGAGGTGAGGAGAGACAAGCTGCAGGAGGAGCAGGAGCAGCTGGAAAAGCGCTGGCAGGAGGAGGTGCGGCGCCGTGAGCGGGCCGAGGACGAGCTGCAGCATGCAAGGGATGAGGCGGACAGGACAGCACTGTTGAGCTGTGATGCTGAGGTCAGAGTGATGTCTTTGGCACAGGAGTTAGCCTTTGTGAAGCAGGTGTTCGCAGAAGAACGGGAGGGGCTGAAGGTGCAGCTGCAGGTGTCAAGTCTCAGCATGGAGCCAGATGTGAGCAGACCAGATCTCTCAGCCGCCCTGAGGGAGATCCGTGCCCAGTACGAGAGCCTGGCCAGGCGCAACATGCAAACCGCCGAAACCTGGTACCAGGGAAAAGTGGCCAATGTGGCACAAGTAGCTGACAAGCAGCAGGAGGCTGTGCGCTTGGTGCGCGAGGAAACGGCCAAGCACCGCCAGCTGCTGCTTGCATGTTCCACCGAGGTTGAAACTCTGAGGAGTGTCATCAACTCACTAAATGCACAGCTCAGAGAACTAGAGGAGACGCAGAGTGAGGAGGTTGCCAAGTATCAGGTATTATATAAATCACTCACTGAAGGCATTCTATAGTGACTAACACATTAGGCTATTACTAAAATACCTTCTGCATGACAAATATGGCATTCTGGTGATTCATATAGAGGTTTAATGAAATGGAACATAAAGCAATGAAAATATGTCTAGGAGAGCAGTAGGTCTACTTCACACAATTGCAGCATTTTTGCCCATTTTTGCAGATCAGCACAAAACTAATAACATTACAAATAAAAGACCTAATCTACTGTGCACAGCTCCTGATGCAGACTGCTGACTCATTGTAACTGTAACTGCTGATGGATGACTGAACAGCTTTACTCAGCATCCACAAACTGAAGCTGTAGTAAACAGTATAAAGCATCTGAATATCAGCATTTTGTCGCATATTTGATGGTTTGCCTGTATGAATATGTGTGTCCAGACATAAATATGTTACAAATTTATGGGATGATCCTTGCTCTGCAGCATTTTCTTTAGTATTTGTAATGACTGTTTGCTCTGTAGGAGAGGATAAGTCATCTGGAGACGGATATTGCTGAGGCTAAAGAGGAGATGTCACGCTACTTGAGGGAATATCAAGATCTGCTGAACGTAAAGATGGCCCTGGACATTGAAATTGCAGCATACAAGTAATAGCTTACTCTCACAGCCTACCGCATAATATATAATACTAATGATTCAGGACATATAATTTAACTAGCATGTTACATAATTGCTTGCATTAGTTAGTGTTTGAGTAGTAATGTAGCCACTGTTAAAAAATGCAAAACTCTAAACCTGCAATACTAAATTACTCTTAATTACTTTTCTTTTAGTCTTCCATGCTATGCTCGTTCTGATTTTTGTTTCTGTGATTTTGTTCACATTTGTTTCAACAGGCAGCTGCTTGAGGGGGAGGAGATTCGCCTGACGTACTGCTCTGTGCCTGTTTTGGCGTAAATCTAGACCTACGAATCAACTTCAAAATCTCCATCATTACCCATTGTTAATCCACCTTTATGCATACCAAACCTTCTCTTGACGATTAACACAATGTTGTTGCCTAATATAATAGATATTAGGATATAAGGCTTGCCCCTTTACCCAAGGGTCTTCAAACTTTTCCCCAATGAGCCGGAGTGGATGAATTTAGGTGCGACCCCAATTCGGCTGAAATAAAAACATCCACACCGGATTTTAATTTTAAGACTTTTAACTGCAAACTCCAAACTATCTTGCTTTAACCTTTAACCCTAGGACCTAACCTAACTTTATGACACTGAGCCATATTTACATTACCATCACTGATTTAAAGAGAAATGAGCCCTTGTGTTACACAAGAGGTAAACCAGGATATTCCCCCTTCTTCTTCACACTTTAAATGAAACAAAGCCACCATGGAGAAAACACTATGTTCAGCACTTGCCCAGTCAGAGTTTAACATCCTCTTGTTGGTGAACTATCACTCCTCAGTTTTTCTTAAAGTGCCAATCGTGGCTGGTAAACAATCCTCTTTTGTCCAAACAATTAGCCAGTTGTTTATGAAGGTGGATTCATTTTAAACCAGTCTTGCATTAGGCACAAGAAATGTACTAAGGAAGTGACTTTGTTGTCCAGACCCAAAATCTAGCAAGAGGATGTTACTCTGTACACCGACACTGTAAGTGGAGTAAGTAAACCAACTGACTGGTTTGTCAGGCCATTCAGAGCTGTAGCACTCATTCGCTTATTTGTTTACTGTTCATGTCACTAGATAACTTTTAGTCTGCATCCTAATATTGCGATAATATAATATATTTTACTTAATAGAAATATCTTAAATAGAAAGGTTGAACAATGCTACTGAAGAATCATTAGGTAGAAATATTGTGTTCATCTTTATAAAAAAAAAAAAACACTACAGCAATGAATCTATGTGCTCACATCTGCTTCTGTTACATCTGTCCATCAGTGTGAAACTAAGTCAACTGCTAGTGGGTTAAACAACAAGCAGAGAAGTAATGGACACCAGTCTCATTATGTGCTGATGTCTGTAGCTCTGCTCCTAAAACAATACCTACTGAATAAAACTAATGCAAAACTCATTTGTGTGTTTTTATTAAATTTTTTTTTTTTTTTTTTTTTTAGAAACTATAGACTCTGAATTCTAAGAAATGTCTGGGTCAAGGATCTCAGCAATAATTGTACAGTAGATTGAGAGATTGAGTCAGTAAAATAAAGTTGTGTGTTTCTCACACAGCAATTTTAGTATAGGTCCAGTATTGAACATTCTCTTGCTCTCTCTCATTCACACACAGACACACACACTCCTTTTTTAATGATTATTTAAGAAATTATATATTTTTTAAAAATACCACTAAGGAATCAATAATTCAATGTTCAATTGTTTGCTTATGCTTAGGTGGACATTAAAAAAAGAAAAAAAAAACTCTCCACTGCATTTCTAGCATGCTATGACTAGACATTAACTTGGATACATGTGTGCTAATTTTGTCTCATTTGTCTAACAGTTCCATGGTCTGGGGTTTAATCGAAGAATCAACTTGTTTGCCAAAATTACTAAAAAACTGAACAGGAAAATGAATAATTGAATATGATTAGGCGGCATGGTGGTGTAGTGATTAGCATTATGATGATTAGCACCATAATGGCCTTGCACCTCGAGGGTCGAGGGGTATGTGAGTGTGTGGAATTTGCATGTTTTTCCTGTACTTGTCGGGTTTCCTTTGGTTACTCCTGTTTCGCCCCACAGTCCCTGTCCAGAGTGTACCCTTTCTCGTGCCCAAAGTCTCCTGGGTTAGGCTCCAGGCTTCCCATGACCCTGTACAGGATAAGCAGCATTGGAAATGAATGACTATGAATAAAAATAGTCATTTCAAAACTACACACGTTACACCATTAACACTTTAGTTTCTGGGCCAGGATAGACATGTGGCAACATCTTATCCAATTTATTATTTTGTAGTGTACAGTTTATAGTGTTAACTTTTAAACATTCAATATATCCTCTATAATGCTTTTCCTGTACAGGGTTGTCTAAGCCTGAAACCTTCTCCTAGGAGACTTTAGGCACAAGGTGGAGAGGGTCTCCATCCATCGCAGGTCTCTCTCTCTCTCTCTCTCACACACACACACTACAGGCAAACTTTCGAACCGGGAGGCCACCTTCTTTTTAACATTACAAACAAAAAAAGGTTACTAAAGTCTAAAGGTGGCCTAGTTTTAATGGATTTATAATTATTTCTAATAGCTAATTCCTTAGCATTCAGAAATTTTGTATTTTTCCATTTGTGAAACTTGTGACGGTAGGTTGTAAAATATATACTTATTTTCTCTTCATAAATAAAAACAACAAATGATAATTTAAAGCTAATGCCTGTGACTGAGGAAATCATGCAGCGTTTCCCCCCAAAAAAACTGCCCATAGGCTTCCATTTATTTATTTTTTAGTTTAGAATCAACGGACAACGCAAATATGTAGCGGTTTTATATCACACCACTAGTCGGCGCTAAATTGTTCTTATTTCCTTTCACACTCAGTAGAAAAGAAGAGGAAGTACTTCCTCTGTGAAAGGTCGTTAATATGGCGACCTCGTGTCCGAGGCTCAATGTTACATCTCCGCACAGTTTGTAGCAGCAGCAGCAGCTCTGTTTATATATAGTGAGGTGTTAATCCAACACACATACGAGCTTAAAATGTTTTCAGCTGTAGTTCGGAGCCGGACTCCGGTCTCTCTCGTGCTGTCTCCTCGGTTTGGTGTTGTGCTCGAGAGTGTGCGGGGCAGAAAGTCTCGCACTGACCCGAAAGCTAAGTCCAAAGCGGGCCGAATCAAGACCCCGCCCCCGGTGGACCCTGTGGAGATGGTGGTGCTGAAGGAGCGCTACACTGAGTACAACCTCATCATGAGGGCGCTGAGGTAAGCACCTCGACCTGTCACACAGCTACGTCATGATCTTCAACATCAGCCTCACTCACAGACATATAATATATGCATTTTAAAAGATGCCAGGACACCAACAGAGAATATACTCAATGATCTCATTGGGTCTCTGATTTCAGACAGTGGATATTCAATTTATAAAGAAGAAATTAAATTGATATCAAACCTATTAATATATGACTATTATAAGTGTGCACCAAAGCAACAGTTAATAAATAGATTCTACTTCTCCCAGATCATGTACACTGATTTTAAAAGGCCTGAGTTGCCAAATATATTGTAATATTTATAATGTAACAATCAGGTTTAAATGAGCATCCCTAAACAACAATTTTAACATAATGCTCCTTAGAGCAGTGAATGCTAATTGCTAAACTAATCAAGTTCATAAGTCCTCATATTATTTTGTCTTAAAATATGTCAGACAATGTATATGGTCTGACATCGTCTGCCATGTACAATCTAGATGTAGATAGAAGATGAAATTCTGCACTTTTCATATTAATTGATCTAATGCATTGCTTATTTGTGTGCGCACAGGTTGCAGTTTAAAGAGGAGATGCTGAGGAAGCGGTATGAAGAAGAGACCGGCTCTTTAGCAGAAGAAAGAGCCAAGCAGGAGGCTGAGGAACACAGATCATTAATGGCCTGGAATGATGCAGAAAACCTCAGATTGCGAAAAATCCGGTGAGACAGAAAAGTAAAATGAAAGTCCTGTCACAACATGTGCTGATATGTTTTCAGCATGGAATGACCATATATGTTATTGTGCCTGCCAGTGAGCTGCGTGTGCAGACAGAGACTGAGGCTTCTGAACACAGGAGGAAAGAGGCAGCGATTTTGCGTCAACAAGAGTTTGAGAATTACATAAAAGAAAAAGAGAGTGAAATCCTGCAGTTACAGGTGAGAACAACACACAAATAAAAAATGCACAATTGCGAAAGTGTGATAAGAAATTTACCTTTACGGTATCTCTTTCAGGAAGAGGCAAAGAACTTTATTACACTGGAAAATTTGGATCAGCGGATTGAAGAGGCATTGGACAACCCCAAAAACTACAACTTTGCAATAAATAAAGAGGGACAAGTGGCCAAACGAACTGTGCAGCAATAAGCAGCATCGATCAAAACATCAGGATTAAAGAGACTGAAAAATGTTGCATGTCTTTCTACTAGTGCTGTCAAACATATGTGACTATATGTCCACTGTAATTATGTTTCCCAAGTAAACGTTTTTGTTTCAGTTAAAACCTTCATGTTCTGTGTTCTATGTGGAACTGATTGAGAATCAAGAGCTCAGTTTTGTCATGTGTTCATGTCCCAGATGAGGTTAGATGCAACACATGGTCCTGATAATGTTTAAGTGTATAGAAATAATAGATATTTTTTTGGTACATTTTGAAAGTGTCTAATATTTTTTCTAAAGGATTCTGGTTGCTCAGCAGCTTCACAAGTGTTTTAGTATAACATTTAATTTAGGCAATGCTTTAGTAAAGGATTTAAGTAGTCATCTTATGCACTATGCAAAGTGTTGTTGCCCCGACTGATTAATTTCAC
Organism: Clarias laeviceps; assembly: GCA_030014305.1. NCBI lineage: Eukaryota > Metazoa > Chordata > Actinopteri > Siluriformes > Clariidae > Clarias > Clarias laeviceps. The sequence continues at coordinate 20,229,383 of JAQMYJ010000039.1, forward strand.
TGCAATGAATCCCGCAGACAATTCAGGATGCTATTTGGAACCAAGAACCAGTGATTATGAAGTACTTATTCATACGTATGAGTATTTATTAACTGGTGCTGCTAAATTCTTTTAAAAAATAATCTACAAATGCAATGAGTTATCAGCTGTTTGTTTTAGCATCTTAATAGAAAGTAGTTATTCAACTACAAGTGTTTTTTTTTTATTTATTATTATTTTATATATTATATATATTATTTTAGTCTATATGCACTGACCATGCACTGTTGTGTTCATGTATTATTTTATGAACAGGAAGGTTTTTTCTTCTAGCTATAAGATTATTTCAATCTAGTTTACTAACTGCAACATTTCCTTGCTAAACTCCAAGATTATCACCAAGTGCCAGTAATTAGCCGACCCTCTGTATCTTAGCAACATGATGACGTAGAAGCGGCGTGTGACGTACCAAGACAATGACATAAGGACTTTTTTCTTTTCCACCCATCAAAACTGTTGATACACGGTTGACGTAATTACTAATAGATCCTACATTAACATTTCAGACTTTCACTTTCAAAAAACAACGCACCCAAATTTCATCCCTGTATAGCTTCAGCTTTAAAATTCACATCCAGTATCATCCTGTAAGGGATCTTCTATACCGGCTCTGCTCTGTTCCTCTTTACCCATAAAACCCTCTCTGTATACTGATAATCAGGTGGTTCTTAACACACTCAAGATCTGGTTTCAGT
>JAQMYJ010000039.1:20230216-20248368 GCA_030014305.1 Clarias laeviceps
AGAAAAATGAAGAAAGGTAAATTGTATTTCTGTAAATGCAAGTACTGTATTGTTTTCCTTTTTTCAATAAAAATATAAAAATAAAAAAAATTCACATCCAAAACACACATCAGTTATTAACATGGCTGACGCTCATCTTTTATTTTAGTGTTGATAAAACGGGGTTATGGTACACTGCGCTTCCTATTTGTTCTCTTTTTATACCCTTTCTTAAAGTTTCTGAGAACCTGCACAGTGCACACTCCTCCGTCCTGAAGATAGAAGAAAACCTTTTAACGACTGACACTGGCAACCTTCATAAGCTTTAAACGAACATCGTTTTACGGCTCAGGCTGAGACTATTATATGTTAGTTGAGGCTCTAGTTTGCTGATCAGATGGTCGGGGGTTTGAGCCCTGCCACCGGGTTGCACAGTTGGGACCTTAGGCAGTACCTTTACAAAATCACTCCGCCCGGATGAGATAGGATGGTTGGGTGTCAGGCCTACAACATGGCACTGTAAAAACCATAATCGAAGAGTTCAAGACACAGAACAAGTCAAGACAGTATCAGGAAAGGAAGCATTAGATGCTTTTAAGGAAAGCTATTTATGTTTTTTCCCCTTAACATCACATTTTAATTTATTATGTAATTGTAATACAACATGCCAACAGTTGATCCTTAATATAAAATATTACAAATATTCCACAACAGTAATTTAATTGCCGTGGTATTATTTCAGTAATGTAATAAATGTGACTGTTTGCTTCTTACTGCTAGATAATTCTTGAAGTCTTGGCTCAGCCAATCACAATTTAGTTCGGTGCATTGATTATAATATTTAATTATTAATATTTAAATATTTTCCCATCTCGAACCAAGTAACCAAGATATATTCAAAATTATTTTTAAATCACACACTTTCTGCCTTCCGGTTTAGATTAACACGCGAACACCTTTTTTGAAATTGAAAACTTAACGGAATTTAACGGAAACTGACATTTAAATTCCTCCCTATTTTTGAGTGGCCATGACCGCGCATGCGCAGTTTGGAGACTTCCGGAGCACGGAGTATGTGGCGGCAGTAAAGGATTCCTGTAAAACTTCGGTCTTGAGTTTAATTTGATGTGTTGGGATCCTTCGGAGAAAATTAATAAGGTAAAAAGGTCTACAGTATATACAGAATAGCGTCTGTGAAACGGAGTGTCCTGACGAGTCATTTAGTATCTGATGCAATATGGCAACAACACTTTGTCCCCTCATCCGGATAGTCACACGCCTCCAGGAGAGTGGACGTCATGTAAAGTTTGTGCGGTATTTATCCAACACGGGTTTAGAGAAACCAACTAATGAAAACACGCCCACCATTGGAGCTCCAGTGTTGGGAGGAGAAGGACGCGAAGGCTGCGGCGATGATGGTGGTTGTTCAGCTCGGAGAGGTCTTCTCAGAGCCGCGGCGTTAGGACTGGCTCTGACCGGAGCTGCTTTAAACAGTGTTAGAGACGAGCGGGATGAAGCTGTTTCTCAGAGGACACGGTCTCTCACAAACACCGCACTCCATTACCTCGTGCCTACAGCCTACTGTGCTTCCCAATACAAAGGCGACGGTCCGCGGTATAAGTACAACTTTATTGCGGATGTAGTGGAGAAGTCCGCGCCTGCTGTCGTTTACATTGAGATATTAGGACGGTGAGTTTGTTTAACTGTTTGACTCTGGGCAAAGTACACAATACCTTTATTTGAGTAAAAAATGGAAATACCCTAGGACAGTGTTTTTCAAATCTTCTCCTTGAGTACAACTGCACCGCATTTTTTTTAGTGTTTTCCCTACTCTACCACACACGCACACACACACACACACACACACACACGCACATACATTTCGATTAAGAAAAAGCTGTAAATTAGTTAATTTGGGCTGCTGGGAGTTGAGAAACCACTAAAATGCCGCCCGTTTTTAGCCATTTTTTAAAATTTTGTACTCGTACAGAGCCAATGAAATGCAGTTAGCATCTAACCAGAAGTGCATAAGTGGCCTATTTACAATAAATAACAATGTGTTATACAAAGAAGGTGCATTATGTAATAGAGTTACGGTATAGTGATATAGTAATGTGCTATAGTAAACAGAATGTGCATTAGATAATAAAGATGTGCTATAATATTTTGCAGTTTTTTAAAATAAACACATATAGGGCTCAAGATTGTGCAGTATAGAGTGACATGCTTTTTTCAGCACGACCTAGGCAATATGATAAACTGAATTTTAGTTCATTTTAACAAACATGCCTAAGAAAATAAATGAAAAAAAAAAATGGGTCACTTAGACAAAGAAATAGCACAAATACACATCATCACTAGTTTTTCTGGTTGTTTTCAGTTATTTTCTATGACCAAATATATAATAATAATAATAATAATATGCTCATTTTGAGAGTTCTAATTTTTTGACGTCATTCCTATATTTCAGTAGTGGTAAAATTTACACGTTATAAAAGTAATAATAACTTTTATTCTACCTGACATATCCGAAAACCCAAAGGCACAGTTTGATGTCTGAAGACTCCCTGTTAACACACACTGTCAAGGCTTCCATATAAGCCATGTTTTTTTTTATTTTTTTTTTTTATCAGCATTGATTTATTATTAAGTACTGACTTTGTATTAGCTTTTCTGTTTCATCTGATTTCAAACACCTGCTACATTATTAGGGAAGGCAAATTATGTATAATAGCCAGAAGATGGTGATAATACAGCTTCCAATACAGTACTGTATTACGCATCACTCTGGTTATGTAACACTATGTTGGACTTGCGGCTGCTCCCGTTGAGATGTTGCCACAGCGGACCATCCAATCCGCATGACAACTTGGCACAGATTGCCATGCAAAAATGTAATGGAGTAGAAAGTACAAATATTTGTTGTACTGTAGGATGTAGTGGGGTAAAAGTAAAAAGTATCCACTTTTAAACTACTCAAATAAAGTACATGTACATGAAGTTTGTACCTAAGTACAATAATAACTACTCGGTTACCTTCCTTAGGGCTACAATGCCCTAAATATATTTTCCTAATTCAAGGGCTAATATAGCCACAATTAAGACAAAATTTGTAAGGTCTGGCTTTGTAAATTATGGGTGTCGCAAGCCAGTATCTGCACTTCACTTATCTGACCACAAAGCTAGAAGCATGCAGTTGTACGGGATGTCTTTCCATGATGTAGATTTAATATTTCTTTTTGCTGGAAGTAAGAGGCCCAAACATGTTGCAGCATGATGGTACACCTGTACACAAAGAGAGCTCTATAAAGAAATGGTTCATCAGTATTGGAGTGGAAGATCTTGAGTGGCCTACACAGAGCCCTGACCTCATGGATGAACTGGAATGCAGCCCTTTGGCCTCTAACATCAATGCTCAATTTGACTAATGCTCTTGTGGCTGAATCTCCAGAGAGATGCTCCAAAATCTAGTGGAAATTCACCCAGTAATGTGCATGTTCTAATAACAGCAAGGGGAACTTAATGTGGAATGGGATGTACAAATAAGCACACATGACTGTGATGGTACCGTCACATGGTACAACAGTGTACAACATTTTGCCTATGTAGTTATAGATTTATACAACTTTTTTAAATTTAAGACAACCTAATTTCAGATTATTAATAACACAACTGTGCACAAACCAATTATAGGCCCATGGTAAAATTACAACAGTGTTAGACCTATGAATACCAAAATACTAAATTTCATTTGGCATTGATTACAATTCTTTGTCTTATGATATAGTGTAAGATGTATGGAAATGTTTGTACTTACCTCAATAATTCTATAAATGTTAGGAATAAATAATTTCATGTTTATATTGGGGAATTTTTTAGATTTTCACTTGGAGTACAATACAGTTATTGTATCTAAAATATTCATTTGAATAAACAGGTGGTGGTGTTCAACCTGCTCCCATCAGTGGACCCTTGAGTGGATCAAGTAAAATTTTTGTCACAGGTTTTACACTAATTCAACCCTCTTATTTTTATCCGGGCTTGGAACCAGCACTTAAGGTGCCTTGCAACTCCAGTGACTGGATGTGGGGCACTGGTGGGATGTGAACCTGGACTATGAATAGACAACTGCAGACTTTTGTAGAATAAGCCATTCTGGGCATACTGTCTTAACAGGCATCCGTTCTCTGGTCGTGAGATCCCCATCTCTAATGGCTCTGGCTTCATCATCAGTGCTGATGGCCTCATCGTTACAAACGCCCATGTAGTAGCCAACAAGCGTGGGGTTCGTGTCAAACTGACCAACGGAGAGATGTACAATGCAACTGTACAAGATGTGGACCAGGCTGCAGACATTGCAACAATTAAGATCAGTGCCAAGGTAACACTGCTATTCATGTGTTCTTGATTACAAGTCATGTGTTTTTATATTTATTATTCTCAATGGCTTTGTCATTGATATTTAGTTCTTCTGGTTATTTTCAGAATCCCTTGCCCACCTTGCGTCTTGGGAATTCATTAGATGTACGTCAGGGGGAGTTTGTGGTTGCCATGGGCAGCCCCTTTGCTCTAAGGAACACCATCACATCTGGAATAGTTAGTTCAGTTCAGAGAGGCAGCAAAGAACTGGGCCTGTCTAACGGCAACATGGACTACATACAAACTGATGCTGCTATTGATGTAAGCCTGTACCACTTTGTCTAATTAAGATTACCTGTTCATATCAAATGTGTAAAAACAAAGTGGTGAAAGCTTTATATTTATCTACTGCCTTGTACCTGTACAGTTTGGGAATTCGGGTGGTCCACTTATTAATTTGGTGAGTTCTTTTTTTTTTTTTTTTTTTGGGAATAAACACCTATATGATAAATAACACATTAGCACACAGTAATTAAAGCACTGTATCACAAACTCAGTTTTTAAACTTTAAAAAAAAAAACTCAGGATGGCGAGGTGATTGGTATAAATACCATGAAGGTGACCGCTGGGATTTCATTTGCCATTCCCTCTGACAGACTTCGTCTTTTCCTTGAGCGTGCAGCCAATAAAAAGAGTAAGACGGATCATTGTCATATAATTTTTTTGTCATTCATGATGCCGATTCTCGATCTCTCATTGCGCTAACATTGTTCACAGGTTCCTGGTTTAGTGGGTCACAAAGCAGACGGCGCTACATCGGAGTGATGATGTTAACTCTCACACCCAGGTACGTGACCCATTAGGGCTCATGTAGAAATACAAATGCACTAACTAAAAATACACAGCTACAACTTATCAGACCTGCAGTCATTCTTGATGTTTTATTACACTTTAGTATAATTGCTGAGTTGAAGATGCGTGACTCCTCGTTCCCTGATGTAGCACATGGAATCCTCATCCATCGTGTCATCACTGGCTCTCCAGCCAACAGGTCAGTAGATTACAATGGTGTCACTGATTACAAACTGCTTACACATTTGACACATGGTGTAAAATTTATTACTGTTTGATACACTTACAACATTCAATGCCTTGCCTGAGTAGACTTTACACATATTTCCCCCTAATTAAAAATCCAGATTTTTTTTGATTTATTTTGTGCAGTATGGTTTGACAGCACATTACTCAGAAATAAAATGAACCACTGCAAACTTCAACTGTTGCTGTCATGCATGAGTGATAATATATGTATATACTGTACATTGCCTTGAAACGAAAGATTCTGTTCGACCATCAGTTTATAAAATATTTAGACCAGCCTGTCTGGAACCAACAACCAACCCAAGTCACAAATGATTTCCCCATTCTGATGTTTGATGTGAACATTAACTAAAGCTGTTGAGATCATCTGTATGATGTTTTGCATTGCACTGCTGCCACACGATCGGCTAATTTAGATACAGTATTTGCATGAATGTGCTTACCGTTCACTTCTTATGAAGTGAACGGTAAGTGTGCCTGGTTTATAAACACCATTTTGTCATGCAACCTCATTTTGTATTCTGTGTGTGTTAGAGCGGGTATGAAATCAGGTGACATTGTGGTGGAGGTCAACGGAGTAAAGGTGAGCACATCAGAAGAAATCTACAATGCAGTAAGGACAAGTGACAGCATCAACATGGTGGTGCGGAGAGGTCAAGACTTCCTGATGCTGCACATGATTCCTGAGTTCACAGAATAACACAATAGCAAAAGAGAAATGTTAAGATGTTCAGAATATTGAATGTTCTAAAGGGATGTTGGATTACTAGGCCTGTGTGTACTGTACGTTAGAAAGTAGTGGAAATTACATTGAAAATGTCACCTGCTTGATGGTTTCATTTTTCTTCAATTAATGTGGTTTGTTGAAACAATGATATGGGTCATTTTTATAATGATGGATAAAAATGTGAAAGATTAAACACATTGAGAATAAAGTCTAGTGTAGATGACTCGCACATAAAGCCCCTGAAATGAAAGTCATGGACACGTTTGAGCATTAGATCTGGGAACCAGATTGTATTGTGTGTACTGGTATTTTAATGTTTTACACTTGTATGAAAAAAACATCAACACACCAGTAGGCCAAATCACAACTCTAAAGGTCAGCATCAAGAAAATACTGCCAATTTCTTATCTGAGTTTTTTTTCCCTATTTATATGGTGGGAGTACCTTTAGAACAGTATTAAAGAAATGTTTTTCACAAGTTTTCAAAAGACAAAGAGTGCTCTAAATGCACCTGCACATCATATTCCAATTGCATACATTCTAATGTTCGAATATTAACAGACCTTTGACTTCAAAACCTTAACAATCTTTCAAATATTAATCTTATTACTAGTCTTATCGGGAAACATAACAGCAAGTAATGTGAAATGTCAGGAGCAGGTCAGCAAGATTTTATAAATTAATAGGTAATTTATTTAAGTGTGTATAATTAAAAGTAAAAAAAAAAACAATCTTGTGTGGTTTGTGTAGTTATACGTATAAATAAGTTTTTTTTTTTTAAACAAGAATAAGTAAAATAATTTTACAGTACCTGCAGAAAAGTACACAATGTACATGAATTTAAACACTGAAATTGGTCTGCCTTAGGAAGAATAGCATTATGGCATTTTTTAAAACTACTTTTTCTTTATGTAACATTTTATTAAATAGGAAACTTGCATTCATATAAAAAAATTAAATCTGATTTTTTTAGATGAGTTGTTCCTTTGATGATGATACATTTTTTCAAGTAGAAGACAACTGTCACAGATGCATTTTTTTTGTGCAATACCTGCTGCCCTTAAATTTTTTTTAGGAGACAATGAATAGCACCATAAACACAAACTATGCCTGTGGGGTAAATAAAATCAGATAGTACACACTCAATCATTATATTATGCTCAAATTATTATTATATTTTAAAGCTTAATGCCCATATTGTTACTTAAAACAAGGTATGTGTATGATAACTAAGTTATATTGTTTTGTTTGTTTGAGTTTTTCTTTTAAATAGCACACTATTTAACAAGCTCAGGATTCAAACCTTTGTTACTTTCAGTATGGTGAGGCCATTAGTGTGATTGCTGGGACTTTGCATTCCCTGTGACAGACATTGCCTGTTCCTTGAGTGTGTACATGAAAAGAGTGAATTAAGTACTGTATATAATCCAGACTAAATTTAAAGGTAAAATATATGAGATGATTTGTTGGTAGGGATTAGGAGATCTCGTTATTGATCTGTCCTGGGTATTTCTCAAACTTCCTCTCTGCCTCTTCACTGAAAGCATCACCTGTCAGGACACAGAGACAACACAGAGTGAACGTAGTCAACATTATTTTCATGCACACTCTAGAACATGGGGAATCAGTTTCACACACGAAATGGCCACCACATAGTCCTGGCCTTAACCTCATTAAAATTTTATGGGATAAGATTTAAGACTTTTTATCATCTATACAAGATCTTCTCAGTCTTTTGGCTGTTCCCTTTCAGGGGTCGCCACAGCGAACCATCTGCCTCCATCCAAACCTATCCTCTGCATCCTCTACTCTCACACCTACTCTTACACTAACTTTATATCATCTCTTCCTAAATCCATAAATCTCCTCCTTGGTCTTCCTCTAGACCTCTTGCCTGGCAGTTCCAACCTCAGCATCCGTCTACCAATATATTTATAAATTCTCCTCTGAACATTTCCAAACCACCTCTCTGACTTTATTTCCAAAACATCTAACATGGGTTGTCCTTCTTAAACATCAATAGAAGATCTTGAGGAAATATTTATGCAACTCTTGGCGAATAATGATGTTGCGTAAGCTTGTCAAACATTGCAATGGCGAAGGCATACCATAATCAATGCTAAAGGTGCCCCAATGGAAAATAGCTATTGCGCATATTGATAGTCTTTGCTTGTGCCATGTGGGTTAAAACACTTCATTAATTTTAAACAATGGATGTGATTTTAGCAACAAAAAAGTTCTTGGGATTTTGCTCTGGAGAATTGCAAGCAGTTATACGGCTGTATCTGTTGAGGTCCAGAAGAAGGAAGAAAGCTAGATGCCTCACTTTATTTGTTTTAGCATTGCTATGAAATCCATGTGCTGCCCGTGATGATTGATGTCAGCAAGCGCCCCACGAATACGCAGAGGCAAAAAAAAAAAAACGCATGAAATCTGATCTGCCCATTCTAATTCAGGTCTCAGGACTAAATATGAAAGAAAAACATGAGATCTGTGGATTCACTGTGCTTAAGCTGACCCAGGTCTTCTCATCTAACATCACATCCAGTCCTCGGCTAATGCAGACAGCTGTTCTTTGAGAACTTTTGACTTCGCTCGATAGTTCAGGACTGGAGTTTCCTACAGTCTACCTGAACCTCCAATAACGAACTGGACTCAATTTTAACTTAAACACATCCCATGTTATACTGAACTTCCAGTCTCACACAGTATGATGCAGATCAATCCCTGCCACCCGTTTCACCCAAATGAGGATGTGTTCCCTCTTGAGTCTGGTTCCTCTCAAGGTTTCTTCCTATTACCATCTCAGGGAGTTTTTCCTTACCACTGTCGCCGTTGTCCTCGGCTTGCTCATCAGGGACAGTCTTGTCATTTTGATTCCTACACGTTCACATCTCATACAAACTTAAATAATTCTTTTGATTATGTAAAGCTGCTTTGCGACTAAAAGCGCTATTCAGTAATTGCAGCAGCCCACATCCTAACCTGAAAAACCCACAGAACATATTTTGAATTCAAGCTATAATTTCTGTCTGTTAAAATCTGCATTGCATAAAGAGTTTTGCTTACAGCATATTGGACATTAATTCCCAATACCACAAGATACATTTTTATCATATTGTTTATAAATTCTGAAATAGTGTTTTGGCAAATATTAGGAAGCTGCTTGTAGTAATTCCAAAAATGTCAGTCAGCAATAACAGGTTTTAAATCAAGGATATATCATATTGTGTATTGCTGGCAAGAGATAACTTTGTTTTCAGTTGTGCAAAAGAAATTCTGGGTTTACATAATGTCTGAAGCAGTGTATGTTTTAGTACAAAGCTGTAAGTTAAGACCTCTCACCAGTATGACAGTTGTGAAACCAGATCCTGTTGCCATCATATTTGCAGTTACATTTCATCACATTATTTGTGTAGTCACTTTCAGACACCTCGAAATTTGGATTTATCACAATCTGAAATGCCAACAATGCAGAACAAAAAATCAGAAATTTGTTTCTTGCTGTCAGACATGCTGATTAGATATTAGTTGGAAAAAAAACAATGTTTTTCGCCATAATATTTTGCTACAAGGTTTAGGTGCTTGTTAAAAAGAAAATGCTTTCATGTTCACTTTTTTAGTCATCTGGCTGTGCGACTTATAATATGAAGCAACTTATATGTGTGAATTTACTGTCAAGTTTATATTCACACTGAAATATAACTCAGGTCATGAGAAGTCACACTTCACACTAGCCTGTGGAGACAGCACGAAATTGCCATACATTTTTAAATGTACTGTAAAATCATGCCAAAATTCCCATCTTTCATTGCTGTAACTGTAAACGAGAAAGGGTGGATAGATGAAGGAATGATGAAGGAAATCGAAAGTGACTAATATTCTAGTGCAACATATGGTCTGGAAAGTATGGTAATTAATGTTCTTATACTGTAGGTAACTACTTTTGTAGGTCAAAAATATTACAATATCCAGAAGTCAAGATTCTGGTAAAGAGTCCTCAGCTGTATTTCGACATATGTTTTTTGGAATATGTGATCCTCAAAAACCTCAAAACTGCACGCATAAATACATGGAAAAATCTCTGATGCACACAGTGATACATTTAGTTATTTGCAATAGCAAAAGATATATTAGTTTCCAAAGCTTAAACTTTGACCTGCATGATGTAATTTCCTGGTTTAACATCAGTGATGTCGATCCACTGACAGTCGATGTCATGCCTGTACAGATCCCAGCACCCTACTGTGATGCCCTGCTCTCCAAAATTAGCACATTCATAACGTTTGGAAACACCTGCAATAGTAACAAAAAACATGTGTCGTTTAGAGAGGAGCCAAACCAGCAGCAACGATTTATTTACAGTACATTATATATATTTATATGTATGTATGTGTGTGTGTGTGTGTGTGTGTGTGTGTATGTGTGTGTGTGTGCATGTGTGTGCTTGTCTTACCCTCCTCACAGTCACTGTCCTCTAAACAGAAGCTTGCTTTGTGCCCCTCTGCCACCTTGGTGCCATTGACACTCAGCAAATCATAGTGTGTAAAGATATCCATACTATGATAATGCCTACAGAACCACACACATTAGACCGTTTTGGCTTGTAATTCTTGTCCATATGCATGCTCTGATAATAATAAATGCTTTTTTTGTTTTTTCTTACTAAAGTGTATGTTGAAATTAGCTATAGTTACCCATGGCATGCATGCCAGACCCAGGAGTGGCGTCCAGCTTTAGGCCTGAAGTCAGCACGACCGATGTTGTGGATCTGTGAGGTGAAGCGAAGCAGACGGCGGTGGCCGTAGGGCCAGTTAACTTTCGCAGCACTTTGAGATAGACAGTCCTCCTCTGCAGCGCAGTATAGCATGTGCAGCGGACGGTCCTCAATATATCCCGTCTGCTGCACCAGAGGTGCATTCATAATGAGATCAGACGCAGCTGAGGAAAGACAGATACACCTAACATACTGGAGATATTCATCATACTGACAAACTGAAATAAGCACCAACTCTTAGTATGTGTTCATATAAAGTATAAACATGTAGGCACAGACACAAAGTGTTGCAAGTCAACAGGCAAATGTATTACTGTAAACCTGCTAAATATCCTCATATTTTTTACTTTGGATCTCTTTATTTTAGCATACTGGCTCATGTAAACAGAATGTTAAATAATAAATATTTTTATGCTCACTTACTCTCTGAGCAGATAACCCCCGCGGCAAACCGTGCAGCTGTTTTCTGGCAGGTGAGGGTTCTGTGTTGCTGGCATTGGCTGAGGGCCAGTTCATCTCCTGTACACTTCACACCGCTCATCACCATGTTAGTCACGTTACTGCCATCCCAGTACCATGTTTCCTTAATAGCCACCACAAAAACACAACCGAAGTACTGCTGATTTCTTGGGGAATAAAAATCAGTATTGATATGTGTGAAGGGAGGATGTAGAGAAAAATCTGAAGTACTGAGTTTTTTAGACTTTGAGCTGAAGAACATTGTTTACTGTACACGCACACTCTGTGTTTCATCCTATTGATACACCAGATCACAGAAAACTGGCTTTTAATATCTGTAGTTAAGGCTTTGTACGCTATTTATTTGTGTGTTCAATAGAAGTCATGAATAGTGATCAGGCTAAAAACTGGTATTGTATATTCATTTAAAATGTGAACTAGAGTGGAACCGATGCAGCCTTGTAATGCAGTCTTTCAGTATGTGAATCACTGCATTTTATAAGTAGAAACTGCTTTGTTTGTGTGTGTGTGTGTGTGTACTCACAGTGATAGCATGCATGCTGAAACCCAGCCCTAGCTGTCTGCAAGCCACCATGGCCTCTTTGGTGGTCCAGCCCTCACTGCACACACTGCCCCAGCGCTGACCCACCCAAACCTCCACTCTCCCCTCATACTCCGACCGCCCGCCCACCAGCCGGACCTGTACACACAGCCTACAGTACGTCATTACATACACTCACACCTGTTTTTATATCACACAATCGCACAACCTTTCCTCTCTTTTCCTGCACTTCCTACACAAGCTGCCCTTTTGTTCTCAATGTCTTAATGTTAGTGTAATGTCAGTGTAATGCAGTGATTTGTAATTTGATTCTGATGGCACTCTGGAAAAGCAGACAGTAGGCAATAGGTGCTACTATTAGTGGTAATGTCCTACTTTCATGCCGTGGTTGGAGTATCCAAGGCCCAGCTGTCTGCACACCACCATGGCCTCTTTGGTTCCCCAGCCTTCTCCACAGATCAGGCCCCAATGCTGCGTTCCATTAGTGCTGGTGCGCAACACTTCCACCCGGCCCTCGTAGCGTGTACGACCGCCTGTGATACGCACCTGATCAGGAAACAGTCCAAGGAGAAAAAGAAGCAGGAAGGTGTCAACTTCCTCTATAGCAGCATGGCCATATAGGAAGGAGGGTTAGGAAAGACTTTGGAAATGCAGATACACTGTGGGAAATGTATGCTAGGAGATCAATACGAATTTATTTTCATTAGGGCTTGAAATGTAAGTTTTAATCACCCGCCACATTAGGAGATCATTTGGAATAAGTACAATGTGTATGTATTATGGTATACGCACCAAATTTAATGTGTATCTCCTTGTGCATGGACATAACCCTTACTTTTAATGATCAGTGTGATCATTCTCTAGCTAATCTATCTCATAGCCATCCATCTGACCTTTATCTATATCACTTATCCTGTGTAGGGTCAAAGGGCCTGAAGCCTACCCCAGGGAACTTTGGGCACAAGGCAGGGTACAAACTCCTAGGCAGACGTATAAATTCTGGTTCCTCTACAGTTTATCAGCCTTTGCTGCAACAAAGCCTTGGCTGAGCCATCATTGAGTGATGACAATTTTGTTGTTTTGTTGTAGACAGACAAAAGCAGGAAAATTCTGTCTGTTTACAATTATCCACAAAATTCATTTTAAGCCCTAGTGATAAATTTATTATGTCTAAAGCAAGCAACATTTAAACAATTTCACACATCTGAACATGAGTACCTGGAGTATCACAGTAAGCAAGTTGTGATGGTAATAGGTATTTTAGCAGTAAATTACACATAAGTAGCTTATCAGGTACAATATTTTACCAGAACTTATTGCAGCAGGAAAGTATCATAATTAAGATTGTTTTCTTAATTATGCAACACCTAAGTTGCATGAAATACACTGCTGTTCTGCAGTTCCTCCATTGCTATTTTCAATAATAATAATAATAATGATAATAATTATTATTATCATTTTATCAAAATACTGTATTATTCAGGCCATAAAATAATAGCCTAATTAAAATAATACAGCTGATCCTTATTGAAAATATGTTCTATTAGTATAAGCATAAAGAAGTTGAGAAACTGATGAGAGAAAAGACTATTGCCTGTATTACAGCATCACTGCATCACTCCCAAAGACATTGGATTCATTCTATGTATCTATTAATAGCATCCTCAAACAAAAGTAACAAATTAAGCAAGATGAAAAAAGAGACAATAATTATTTCAAATAATCCATCACAACCAAAATATACATTATAGAATAACACTAACAGAAATCTTCATGCCATACGTTCACCTAATTTTCCTTAAATTTAGTTTATTAGGGGTGCAATGCTGCATCCCGCATGGGAATGTAAGAATTATGAAGATATGCATTGTACAAATGTGAGCATTCTATTAATTGCATCAACTGCAATTGCCCTGTTTGAACACCAGATGTCCCAATCTGGCAGCTCCATAGACTTAAAATACTGTATATAGAGAGCTCCAGCTTGTTATAAGACATAGCTTGTAGGTTATGCGATTTCATCACTGCAATATAATGATTAAAATGTGCTCATCAGTATTTTTCAAAAGACACCTGTCCCACACACAATCAATGCTTGATTAAGAGGCTGGAGAAGTAAGGCTTTTTATTTAATGTTAGAGCTCTGTTTTTAGTTAAACTTATCACATGACCAGTATCATATATGATCGAAGCATATCATTACACCCTTAGTGCATATGTATGTAAAAGAAGGGTTGCTCTGACCGTTTTCTCAAATCCCATGTATGGCACGTTACAGCGAACTGCAGCGTCCTCTGTGTGCTTGCAATCTTCAGCAGTAATATTCTTATAGCGACAGTTCCACAGAGAACGCTCATGTCCTGTGCACTGGACCTCGTTCATGTAGATCGGACCGAAGCCTGCAACACAAGCACACAAAAATGGACAGAGTCACATAAAAACTATGTATGTAAAGAAAAAGTTTCTTGATGTCATTCTCTGTTCCCTGTTCTCCATCACACCTTGTCCCATGCGAGCTCCAGTAAGGGCCTCCTTAGCAGAGCCATAGCCCAGTTCTCGGCACACCACACTGGCAGACTGAATGTTCCAGCGATCATCACACACCGATCCCCATTCACTGCCCTTCAGAACTTCCACACGGCCTTCGCCGGGCTTTGCTCCACCTTTCAAACGCACTGTGCTCTGCATGAGAAAAACAATTCATAATAATATTCTTCCAGGCTAAACAAAGGTAAAAACCTGGATTACACCCAAAGCACATTACCAAGGATTTGAAGTTTTTCTTCATGGCACGGTTTTGGGCATACTCTGGTCCAGGCACACAGCTGACAACAGCAGGCATGCCACCTGGGCAGCTTTCAGTGGCATTGGCCTCGGTGAACTCTAGAGGACAGGCAGCTAGATGAACCTCTGTGCCTAAACATGCCACAGAGTGAACCAGGAAGTAATTCTTCTGACGTTCTGCATATAGTCTAAGACAGAGATGGATAAGGAGGTCAGGTGTAAGTATAAAATGGTTTCTGCGAACGCTACAATGTTAAATTTACTACAGTTTAGAAGAGACCTGAAAACAAAAGGTCTAAAAACATCTTAAATATTAAATAGAAACCACAATTCAATCATTTGTATACATTCCTAGCAGCTGCACAAGGTTGACCGTGGTCATTTTCCCCTACTTTTACCAAGGTTACCTTTTGCCTGTGCCCGAGTTTCCAGGTTTAGACTTAGAGCTAGCTTTTTTAGCTTTGCCTTCTTGCCTGCAATGCAAACATCCATTAACTCTGAAAACATTCACATTCATACTTTAAATCAAACATGTAAATACAAATACACATAGATTATAGGTACATTGCAAATGTGGTTAAAAAAAAAAGTACTGCATCTATGGTGAGCTCATACTATATAGCCAAAAGTATGTGGACACCTGACTAATCGTACCCATATGGACTTAATAAATATACCATTCCAGATTCATTCCCCACTTTGCTGTTACTCTAATATCTCTCAACTCTTCTAAGAAGGATTTCCTTTGGATTATGGAGTGTGGTTGGGAAAATGTGCCCACTGAGCCGCAAGAGAATTAGTTCCTTTAGGTAGCTCGCTTCGTGCCCAGCGGCACCGCCATGCTGGAACAGGCTTGGGTCTCTTAGTTCCAGTTAGAAAAAATTGCATTGTTACAGTAGTCAAGGCAACTGTGCACTTAAAACTTTGTGGCAACTGTCTGGAAAAGGCCTGCATATGGGTGTGATGGCCAGATGGCAATATACTTTTGGTCATACAACTGTATTAGATAAACATGGGATAGTAGACATGCAGCCAAGAATGACATGAAAATAGATATGAAGTGTTAGTAAGTAGGAGTAATAAGCGAATTGCTTAATGATGATGTCATGAGTAACCCAGAATGCCTGCCCTCTTTCTGTTTCTCTCTCACTTTCCATTAGTTTTTACTCAGACACAAGCATAGTTCTGAATAATGGTAATAAATCAGATAGTAAGAGTTCCACAACCCATTTCTCCATTCCTACCCCATCATTCTCTTCTATTTTTTCTATCTATAACTTAACCACCAGGTCCAAATTACTTTATCTGTTTTCCTTTATAAGCAGTGCACTGTATGAGACTTTCTCTTCAGCCATTCAATCCTTGGATGCTTCTCAGTATATTGTCTATACCAAAGAATTTTCATCAACTAGCTCTTAAACTACCAGTCAAACGTTTGGACACGCCTTCTAATTCTATGGTCTTTCCTGATTTTTATTTATTTCTACACTGTAAAACAATGCTGAACGCATCTAAAATATGCAATAATCTGCAAAAACAATGGATATTGAGATTTGTCTGATACTTATACTGTCATAATGGTTATAATCTGAGGTGCTGTTAATGATGATTTTTGAGGCTGGTAACTCTAAATAAACCTCTCCTCTGCAGCAGAGGTAAGTTTTGGTCCTATTTTCCTAATATTGTCTTAATGAGAACCTGTTTCATCATGGTGCTTGATGAGTTTTGCAAATGCTATTTCATAATTTTGAAATCTCCAGTATTGTTCTAGAATGTAGAAAATAAATCACAAAACAAAAAACACTGAATTAGAAGGTGTATTCAAGTGATTGACTGGTTACTCTATATGAAACACCAAATCTTGTACAAACGTAATAATAATATTGTAAAACTGGCAGCCCATTTGGTCAACAGTTGTTCAGAAACCAGCATGACCAAACTGCCACTGTCCTGTCGTTGACCAAGAGGCTTAAACCTTAAATGCTCAGTTGAATCCTGTCTTTTCTGTAAGTCATAAAAGTGTCAGCAACATAAAAAAAAAAAAGACTCAAAAACTAAGTAATGTATTTTTGTTAATTTTGATATTTTGCCTGTTAATTATCTAATGACAAATTAAACTACAAATTGGTAGTACAAAATGTTGAAAGATTAACCATTGAATATATTTTCAATAGAATAGAGCATTCTCTAGCAAAATTAAATATATAAAACTTTACACATAGTTGTCAGAGTCTATTCTGTTCATGCTGAGTCATTAGCCAGGACTAAGATCTGATATTAGAATTTTTGGGAATACCACAACAGGAAATTGGTCAGAGAGACAAGATCTGTGCCCTTATAGTCTCAACACTTAACCGTTTCTCTTACTTAAGGACTATAAGGTTGCTAGCCTGCTACAGTATCTTATTTAACATCTATAGATAGGTCAATGTAAGTATTTTTATCCTGCTATAATTATGAAAGGTGTACATTATGTGCTCAGCTACAACACATAATTATTGTCAGCTTTCCTGCAATTCTTAAGACCAAAATAAAGATCAAATAAACTCAACCAAAAGTGACAATAAACAAGTGCCAGAGACAACCACAATCCAAATGGTTGTAGTTCTCCAGCTTTACAATAATATTATAGCACATACTGTGACTCTATAAACTACTGTATTATTGCTTTAGGAGGCTGTAAAAAGCAATCAGGCATGGTTACGATTGGTAAAACATTTGCTCTAAAATAACAAACAAAAGAAATGGAATTATCCTAAAATATTCATCGGATACATAAGCAATTCTTTGAATATAAAGTGTATCCTGAAGCAAAGGTATTTGTTAGTTAGAAAGTAACTACCACCACTAAAGATGAGTCTCTACAAGGCACAATGCGGTATAGATCTCTAGGGGGAGAGCACAGCTGGTTTCTCCCCCTTAGATGGTACCTGTCTGCTTTTACTCTATTTTTGACTTTTGGTTCAGTGGATCTCTTTCTGAGATTCCTGCAGGAAATAAGGAATGAAATAAAGATATATTTTATGCAGGGATTATCACTCGTTCACATTTAGGCATTTGGCAGACATCCATTGACACACACATATGAAGACACACAGAAAGATACTCTACAGAACTAGTTCTGTACAGTATCTATAAAGCGATTGGCATAATGACTATGCAACAGTAATTGCTCATACAGCATGCTACCCGAAAAAAAAAGTACAATTTCTATGCACCTATGCCTATACAGTGAAACCTCAGATTACGAGTAACGCGGTTTGCGAGTGTTCTGCAAGATGAGCGAAGATTTTTAATAAATTTTGACTTGAAAAACGAGCAAGTCTTGGTTTATGAGCACCGAGTATCATGTATCACGCATGCGCTTCTTGTTTTGACGCCGAGCGTCACGTGATCACAACTGA
>JAQMYJ010000039.1:20248385-20272412 GCA_030014305.1 Clarias laeviceps
GCTCGTCTCTTACTGGTATAATCAACATCCGTGCACACGTGTACTGTTTACTATAACACTGTGACCACGTGTGTGCAAAACATATTTTATTTTGTGTTTGAAAGCGCGTGTACTGTTTCTTATAACAAGTGTGTGTGAGCGCGTGTAAAGCAAAAGAAAGTCTCATTAGAAGGGTAAAAATCCATTTTCTCTCTCTGTCGTTATGTGTCACACACACACACACACACACACACACACACAAAAGACACTAAAGGCAAGAGAGAGAGAGAGAGTGTGTGAACCGGCACGGTGTCAAATTACACGTGCGCACACATTCTGCAGCGCAAGAGAGAGAAACACACACACAGCGCCTGCTCGCATAAACGGAAACACTTATCTGTCGGGATTTATTTTACCTTTTTCTTTTTAGCACTAAACAAAGCGATTTCTCCCAAATTACCTTCTATATAAAATCTCATGCAATTTAAATTATAATATTTTGTAGCCTATTATTAGAATTATTGTTTTATATGACTAATGACAATATGGTTTAAAAATATTTTATATTACAATATCTTAATTATGTAATAATTACTATTAAAACCTTTTACGTTCACTACTTTGTCTGTCTGAAAGAAACAGATCTAATTACTTGCAAAGAATGAAGCAGTGTGTTTTATGTGCCAAACCAGCGAGCTTTGCATATTTCTCCAAAATCAGACTTTCCACATTCCTAACAGGGTTCCATTTACAGCTTTCAAAAATATTCCAAAAACTGTAAAAGCTTCTTTGGGTAAGTGGAAATCCCATCAGTCACCGCATGAGAGGTTTTAGTGTACTGTAAGCTACATGATTACTGACACCCTCGGTGAAAAAGCCTGTGATAAAGTGCTCAGTATTTCATGTCTAATTGTACAATGCAGTTCATTAAAGGAAAAACTATAGGTTGACTTTAACCTCAAGAAAACTGTCATTAACATTGCCCATGTACATTTCACATCAGCTTCAGAGTTACTGACCGCTTGCTAAAGATATAATTTTAAAAAGCTTGTGGTAAAGATTTTTGTGGTTAAGTAGCTCAACTCTTATAATGTTATATAACTTATATATAATAAGTAATAATAAAATATTAACTTAAAAAGCCATCTTTAGCAGGATGGGTGTGTGTGTGTTTAGGGGGGGGGGGGGGGGTTGGGGGTAAGGATGGACAGCCGATGGTGAAATAATTAAATACTGAAGATTTCCTGAGGTTAAACTCAACTCAAAGGTTTCCCTTAATAATGATAAATGGTGTTCAATTAGACATGAAAATGTTGCATATGCGTGTTTATGTGTATAAAGTACTGGTGGTGGTAGAGAATTTGGTGTGTAATGGTGTACTTGTTTGTGAGTATGTGTAGGGGAAAGGGGGATGGTGGCTTGGTGGTTGACAGCATGACCGTTGGTGATATAACGTTTCCTACAAGTGTGACATTCCTCAAAGTTTCTGTTTTTAGGAGGCACCCTCATCCTGTAGATGGCCTGTTGTCTCTTTGCCACATAAGTACAGTACATCCATTCTTTTCTCAAGCATAATACACTTCCTCGTCGAAAAAGTTGCACCTTCTAATATTTAATTCAAACACTCTTAGCTTTGTCTACGGCACACAATGTTGTTTCCAATTCATGTGTGAAAATGATTCCTCATGCTCCCAGAACCACATTTTCACAATTTAATTCCAGGAATATGCCTGTGCCAAAAGGAAAAACTCCATTAATGGGATAACCTGATCATTTAGTACTTTCTGGTAGTATTGTGAATTCTTGTCACATGGGGCAGAATGTGGAAATGGGCTTAATTTAACTATTGAATATCTGATTTCTATTGTTGATTTTTCTTTTTCATGATGCAACTACCCTATGTTTTTACATGATCTACATTTCTTCCGCTATGTTGACATCTCAGCACTTTCCTTCCAGCTTATAATATTGCCTTAGAGAAGTATGAAAAAATAAATCAATAATTTTCATGTTTTCTTTGCTTGATGGAGGCCAATAATTTGACCCTTCTGAAATAATGACTTGTTTTTGGCCAAGAAAATGCAAATAGTACTTTCTGCAAAACGTCCTCTTAATAAAGCAAAATCTAAGCTCAGACACTTCCAACCACACACAAGCATGATGATTATAGTAGGTACTGTTAATGTATACTCTTAGTCAGATTTTTTCCCCCACAGGAAACATAGTGGACTATTGATACAACAGTCATTTCAGTTTCAAACTAGAGCACTAACATACTGCTCTCTGTGCTACAGTATATGGCAAGCACCAAGCAGAACTGCAGGTCTATGAGCGTCTTATTTAGAGGAATGTCAAGCCTTCGATCTATACATGCTGTCTGCATGTTATATGGACATCTCGTTTCTGTGTTATACATGTTAGCTCTATATGTGTACCAAAAGTGAAGCAATATTGCAATTTCTATCCAACATAGGCCAGTCTTGGCCCGTTAACACACAGGAGAATGTGATTTATTGTTTCCATTTCTCAGAATGTGTATGTGTGGGCAGATTAACAAATTAACAACAACAGAAATCCAAAATTAGCAGATAAAACTCATCTTTTTCATGGACACTCACTTGTAGAAGTTCTTGTTCACTTTCCTCTCATTGGGGAAACCCATCATTCCACAGACAACTCTTGAGTTTTTAGGTGTCCAGCCATTATCACAGATCTGGGCCCATCTGTCTTTGTATCTCACTTCCACCACTCCCTCTATCACTGGCAGCCGCTTGCTGGACACTACCGGCCGGAGACGCACCTCCTCCACATTCCTTTCATCCACCTGCACCTAGGGTTAGAGACAGACACAAAGCAGCCAAACATAAGGGAAAGCCAGTGGGACAAAACCTTGCCAAAAGAGACAGAGCAAGAGGGCAGTAAAATCTCAGAAAGAGACAGCAACAGCTGAAGAGTCAGTCATGGTAAGGTCAATTTAAGTAAATGTTTCACAGATGCCAGTCAGTGAGGGGTAAATGGAAAAGTCAGTAGCAGACATCAGATAATGAGAAAAGCATGGTGCAGAAAAGTAAGTCAGAAAAATCTGTCAAATATGATATCTTTTTGTAAAATGAAATAATTCAGTGACTGCAATATATATATACAGTATATATATATATATATATATATATATATACAGTATATATATACATATATATATATATATATATATATATATTGTAACATATTCTCTCTTTTTAATGAAAAGTTTATTTGGCTTAGGTTTAACACATGTAGGTTGAAGATTTTATTCACATTTTACACTCACAAATGCACTTATAATTGGGTTAGAGAGAAGTGGCTTGTGGAAATGAGTGAGTTTGGTACAGACTGTACCTCTATGATGTTGGAGTCAACAAATCCTGGCAGCCTTTCATCCTTACAGATCACCCCAGCATCTTCGTCATGAGTACAGTCACTGTTGCCCCATCCACGTGACTTACAGACTGATATACTCCTCTCACTGCCGCTGCACTGTACATTATCTAACCAGATCTTACCTAAACACACACATACACACATTTAGAATATGTACTGAATTAATGCATGTAAAAGAATTATACTATGTGATTTTTAAGGAGTAAAATTACCTGCGCCCTTTCCGTATTTGGCGCTATGTGCCCAGCCTGTAGCAGAGACAAACCCGAGGTGGCGACAGAGCACGTGAGCATTGGCCAGTGCGAAGTCATCATCACAGATGGTCCCCCATTCACCCTTATAGAAAACCTCAATCCGACCCTCATTGTGCTTTCGAGGATGACCAGCCAGTCGGAACTTTAGATATCCAGGTGCCTTGACTGTTGGAGTGGGACTTGGGCGCACAGTGGATGCTGTCTGAGCAAAGCATAATGGAACCCAAATGCCAAGAAAGAGGAACACTACATGTCTCCACCACTGAGACTGCTCCATAGCTAGATCTGCAGTAAACAAAAGTAAAGAAAGAAGAACCCTTTGATGGAATGTTGAACAGAAGCATGGAGACTGAGCATGCCTGTCTGCGACTCTGCATGAAGGCCTGATGTGAACCAGCTGTCTGGCGTTTAGAATTGCAAACAGGGTGGCCAAAGGGGTGAGCCACTGGCATTGTGTAACTAACATACACATACTGTGTATACTGTATGTGTGTTTTCATGACCATTTGTTTGAGTAAATTAGTCAGATTCAGCATCTCACTAAGGCCTTATTTTCCACAGCCATTTGGAAATAATCCCTAACCTTTGATCTTTCTCTTGACTGACCCAGGATGCTTGAGGCATAGTTAAAAATTCAAGGCATATTTTTCACTAGTCTGAGGATGAAGAAGCAATGGACTGGCTAGACAGTGCTTCTAGTCCAACAATGCTGTGACAAGAATATCTCATACACTTTTGCACCATCAATCAGACAAACACAAATTGATTAATTCCAGCAACCATTCTTAAAAACAGATGACAATGTTAAATATTCAAAAACAGGCAATGACAATTTTCTTGGTTAAATTTCTCCTTTTTTTTTTTGCAGGCAGTGTCTCCCTTTCAGTATGAAACTCCAGATTTGTACACTGAAAATAATTGATTATTTTAATTTTTTTGCATTACAAACTATTTACTTAGCACATATAATTCAACTCTAGGCAAAGGGATACTGGCAGAGGTTCATGAGAATATTTGACAGAAAAGTGGTTTGCCAGACTGAATATTTACTGACAGACATTGGATTATGAGATGGCGGGGCAACATGGCCCTAGCGGTGCACATACGAGTCTTTGGGATGAGTTGAACTTTTAACAAGGTTGTGTTTTATACCAGTGAATTATATCTTGTGAGCACAGAACATGTCTATAATTTCTCTGCATGCACCCGCTTGATAATTATAGACCTTTCATGAGGCAAGGAAAGGACAAGAAGAAAAAGTGCAAGTTGCTCCAGCAGGCAAAAATGACAGAGGTCATCAGGCTAGTACTAGAGGTACTCATATCTTTGCATATATTTTATGAAATAAGATTTATCACATATTTAGCAACAATTGGAGAAATGAAGACAATAACTGCCCATATCAGAAAGCAGAAAAACTGAAACAGCCCACAGCAAACACTGAAAATGAAACTGAATGCTTATATTAAGCTTATTGACAATTAATCTAGTCTTTTAAACAAGTCTGACAAGAAAACAAAGGACAGGACGTTCAAAAAATCAGTTCAACATCAATAATATGGATGTTGAAGGCCAGTGAGAAGTCATTGCTTTTGAAGAAATATAACCTAGGTTTACATTAAATAGACACAAAGAAGTTACAAGAAAAGCCACAGCATAAACAAATCACTGTTAAAATAATACTGATGATTATTTGATGATTATTTCTTTGATAATTAACATTATCTTTGATATGCTCGAGCTAGAAAAATTAAAAGCAGTTTAAAAAAAAACCAGCTCAGTGAACAGATGCAATAAGGCATTATGGTGCAGGTCTACGTGTCGCGCAGCCCCTGTGCTCTCATCAGTCACAATCCCGGACCCGTGACTCAGCGGCAGATTTGATCAGAGCAGCACACAAACGAGTGACCTAAATTCAGTCTGAACAATACAGGGCAGTGGCTCCTACCTTTTTTAAAGCTTATCTCGATCCTTTTCAGTTCTCCTCCGGCACAGGAACTTTTTATATAGTTTAAAACAGTGGCAAAAAGTTATGAAAATGGTTCAGACCGCTGAAGACTCGACATAGCGGCTGTAAACGGTGAAGCTTATGTTTATTAACAGCATTGCGATTCCAAATAACGGCAAATAATGAGCCCGATCTAAAAGAAGGTGGGAAGAGACAGACAGCAAGAGAGAGATAGAGAGAGAGAGAGAGAGAGAGAGAAGGGGGAGGAGTTGAGAAAACACGCACACTGGCTCTTTCACCGTTAAGGAGAGTTTTTCCATATTTCCGTTTGCGTGACCGGAGTCTCGTCCTTAAAGCAGCCAGCACTAAAACCTCCCCTCAGAGACACGTATACCGATCAACCATAACATTATGACCACCCGCCTAATATTGAGTAGGTCCCCCATTGCCACCAAAACAGTAATGGCCTGTGTGTTCTAACACCTTTCTGCATTAAACTTTTCTTCAGTTTGATCAACAATAGCTCTTCCATTAGAACGGACTACACGGGCCAGCACTCAACCCCAGGTCGCCAGTTCACCGGTTTTTCTTCCTTGTATCGCTTTAGGTACAGTATGTCCTGACCACTGCAGACCAGGAACTGCAGCTTTGCAGTTACTCTGACTCCGTTGTCTAGCCATCACAATCTAGCCCTTCTCATAGTAACTACATTTTCAATATTTCGGCTGGAAGTGAGTGGAAAATATTACTGAACCAAGCAAGTAAACCTTTTTTCCTGAAGTTGTTGTTTTGGAAGCAGAAAAAAATGGGCAAGTCTAAGGATTTGGGTGAATGTGACAAAGGCCAAACTTTGATCACTAGATTTGGTCAGAGCAATTCCAAAACTAAAGCTCTTGTGGGATGTTCCTGCTCTGCAGTGGTCAGGAAATGCCAAAAGCAATGCAATTAAGGACAACCGGTGAACTGGTGGCGAGGTCATGGGTGGCCAGGGGTTACGGTTCCATATGGGGAGTGAAGGCTGGCCTGTGTAGTCTAATTCAATAGAAGCGCTAGTGTAGATCAAATTGATGAAAAGGTTAATGGTGGTTGTAATAGAAAGGTGTCAGAACCCAGTGAACACATCACTCTTATGGTGGCAAAATGGGGGACCTACTCAATATTAGGTCGGTGGTCATAATTTTATGGCTGATAAATGTATGTCTCTGCATGGAGTAAAAAAGTAACTTAGTAAATATTCGGACTCAAGAACATAATTCAAATATTTTTATTACAAAACAAGGTAGCAAAAATTACAAAGGTGGGTCTCAATACAATTCTTGCAAACCACCTTTAAATATTTTTTGAAGATGACAATCAGTGGCATTTGAAGCAGCTTTGTCACATTGATTGTCTTTTAGTTAGGCACTTCTAATATCATACAGCACACTAACCTGTAACTGTTTAATATAGTCATCAGGTCAAACGTAAACATATTAAAACCTTTGGGAAGAAAATTACAGTTTACTGTAAGGTAAAAGCAGAACTTCACTGTTGGACCACAATCCCTGTAACTTTTATGTTTTTGGTTAATCCCTACATGGTTGCAGGTCAAGATTTCCAGAGCTATTGTAAATTTTATTCAAACAGACAATATATGAAATATGCTGTGTAGAAGGAAATACCTAAATTTACAGGCTAGATAAGTTAAAGCTGATGCACCATATTTCCACAAAACATTTTCACTGTGTATAGCCCCAAAACTAAAGAAATTTGCTTCGCAAAATAACATGACTTTACAAGTCAGTTAGCTGAAACTGTTATTCTATCAGTATACCATATTTAAAGACTTAAAGCAAAAATGTCTCAGATACTTAAACTTTATATTTACAATTTCTTGAAATGTGCATACATTATCACTAAATAGTGAGAAGGATGTACAGATAATAAACCTTTTAACAACGTATGACATCTTGACCTACGGAGAGCATGTGCCTCATTTATGATCATTAGTACAAAAGGAACGTACTGTACTGACTGGCCTGACTTGGTCTCTGCTGTCTCTTCATATGGGAATTGCATTTTCTTTTGTACATTTAATTACAAGTGCGCTATTCCTTTATCGATATTATACTGACCATGTTTGCTTGTGTGTGGATCCATATAAATCATGGCCTATGTCAAAAATCATGGCACTAACTAAATAATCTGATAGTTAAATTGGAGGTAAACTATTCTTGTCAAAAAGGCTACCCTGGAAATATCCTAGGCTATTGATCTAGAGGACAATGTGGACAACTGACTGTACATAAATTATTATTAATTTTATTTTACCAAGTCATCACCTAGGGACCAGAGCTACAATATAGCATAACACACAACTACTAATGTCCAATATTAACATGTAGCATTACTTCTTTTCATGGGGTAATTGTGCAGCCATCTATGATGAATGTTCAGAGTTACTGAGACTTTTGGTTGTAGTGTTGAGGTGATAGCCCTGATCAACATGAGTTCAACAGTTCCAACAGCGCACCAACTGCACCGAAGTATCCCTTTGGAAATAACACGCACACAAAAGATCACATCCTTAAAACCCATTTCTGCTTTTTGTGTTTGAGTATGTTTTGCCCTACAACACACATACATACCTCATGTCTGAGGAACAGAGCTTTAAGCTGGCCTTTACTCCAGTAGTCCATTGCATACGCCAGCAACTTCATGGATAATGTGTTCACCCGCAAGAAGTTCCCAACAAACACCACTCTCTCAATGTTCTAAATAAGACACATTTATCAAACACACCCTGTGAACCAAAGTTCAATGAACAGTGAAAGAGTGCTGCTTGGACCCTGGTCACTCATAGCCCTGTACAATGCTGCTTGATCCAGATTTCACAAGGCAGCACCGTAAAGAGACTGAGAAACAAGAGCAAATCGGACTAAAATCACAAGAAGAAAACTATATTAGCATGTGGCAGTGTTTAGTTCATACCTCGTTTAGGGCACACATGCGTGTGATTGAACCTATGTTGTTTGTGATGGTGACTAGTGTGGCTCTAGCCAAATCCTCTTTTGAGACGGAATCTCGCTTTTCTTTGCACATCATGCTCCCAAAACTTAAACAAAAATTAACAAAAACACAAAAATACAGATGTCTACAACAATAATGCATATATATAATGCATATATTATTATATTTCACATAATATCATGACTGTTATACAAGACATACATTATATTATCATGAGTCTGAGTTGATAGAACTATCAAATTCCTAATAATTATGGCTTTGTGCTTGTGATTAGATACGTTTCATACACACCTAGAAGCAACAGCCCATCCTGGCAGACCAAATCTCTCATAGTCACCCCCATAAATATCTCTCACCAGTTTATCCACACAAGTGCTTTCTCCCCTTGAAGCCATTTCCAGTGCCTCTTCAAAGGTGGAGCAGCCAGTGAGCAAGCAACACAGTCCAAGGAAAGTACCACCACCCAAACTATGAAAAGAGAGATATAAATTAATAAACAATTTTTACTCCAGTGTATCCCAGTTACCTTACCCAGTCATAAACTTCCATTATACTAAACACATCAGTTGACCACACAGTATAATGGTTAGTAATTAACTTATAATATGGTTGTATTCAACATATTATACTTTTGTTTGTAAGCCCTGACTGACCTGGTACCAGTGACGCGTTTGTAGTTGTCTTTGGAGTAAACAGCCAGTATGCTGACTCCAGAGCCGATGTTGACCAGAAGCAAAGGGTAAGGGTTCTCCAGATTGTAGGCTTTCTGTTCACAGTGCTCTGTGTCTGTGGGATTCTCATAGTAGTAACACTCAGGTGGCCCACTTGAGACCACTGAGTCAATGTAAAGGACACCTTTAATCAGACAGTCCAACTCATCCAGCTTCAGAAGCTGCAGGTCTGCCATCTTAGAAAGAAGAACAAGGGCAGGTTCATATTTAATGAACACACTACACTGCACACAAATCTGAACACCACAATCTAAGTTTGCAGGCGTTTTATGTTAAATGAATTGGGCAGGTACACACTGTGCGGAAGTCAGCCTCGAACTTGTATGCGCCACCACCAGTGGCACAGAGAATGGTATGCAGGCTGGAGAAATGCTTGTCTCGACCCATCTGCAGGAAAGCCGGAAGGTCTTGTGTGGGGAAACGAATGAAGTGCAGGCTGCCCCTGCGTCCCCACAAACTCAGGTTTGCCAGTTCCAGGTGCACATCTCGGATGCCTGTTTTTCCATAGGCTGTGTGTGAGGTGAGGTAATGTCGAATACTTTTCAGACTTTCCACCTCCTCCTGCTCTTCTTCTGCTGTGATGTCTTTGGGTTCAAAGTAAACCAGCTTTACCAAAGTACCACCTATATCCATTCCAAACCATGGGAAAGCTGCGAGACCAACAGCAAACAAAATATTACATAACCATGTATGATGGACAAAACATAAAAAAAAAACATTTGCAAGTTTTAGTTCTGTACACTATAGGGATAATAGGATAATATAAGGATGAGTCAAAATGAGCTGCTTATTGAAAAGCTGAAGCCTAAACTTTGGATTAAACTCTATCCAAGGAATTTATGATCTTGCATAACAATGGATGTCTAGACACTTCTGCACATACTGTCGAAACTTTGCTTTGAGGTGTTAAAGCATCCTCATTATAGTCCTGATCTTGCTGTATTGGACTTTTACCAGATTCACTTCTGATTCGCGGCAAAAAAAATAAATGAGGGAATACAAAAGCTTGCTGCCAAATGGAATAAGTGTATTGAAATGCTAGGACATTATGTCTAAAAATGATGTATTTGTCTTTATTGAAATAAACTCTACAGCCAGAGTATGGATAATTTTTGACTCACCCTCGTATAATAAGCCCAAATATCTTGATAGTAATATAACGACAAAAACGACTTTATTACGTAAACGAACATTATTTACGATAGAAATTGTATTAATTTAGTGCTCGGTATACATTATACCTTTAACTAACTCGTTAATAACAGTATTACAGCGCTGAACGTTGTTATCGTACATTGTGGGCGTGGCTCTGGCTATACACTACACCGAGGATAATCGAAATTTATATTTAAAATGGCTATTATAAGGTTTACATATATTAATGTAGTGTTTCCTCGACCTGCCGCCATTATACACTAATCCAGTTCTTCTGCGTGGGGTTTACTTTGTGAATTAACTTATATTCCGTTACGCTTTGTTGCTAGCTTGCTACCGTTAGCGCCAAAACAGGAACACATACGCGGCCTGTTTTTCCTCAGCGAGTCGATCCTCTGTCTCCCCGAGCTCGAGTTCGACACTCGCCGCTCAGGCTGAACGCCTCCGCCGGCAGGACTGGGCTCCGGCTCTGCTGTAGCAACGAAGCTACGCGGCACTTCGGCCCTGGAGCGGAGCGGCTGTGTCTCTGTCGCGTCCTCATCTTTGACCTCACTGTCACAAAGGTAACCATTTAGTTCCATGACAGTCGTTCACACCCGCCTTTTCGAAAATTTCAAATTGTACAACAGGAGCATTTAAATAGTACACATTCTTCGCATTTTAATTGAACGTTATTTCCTTTATTCATGGCGATGAGCGTCTCCAGCTGAATGCACGTCTCTGTGTTTACAACACAAGCATTAGGCATGTGATTGGTCACAAGAAGAGCGCGTCATCCCAACTGAAATTGCAACGGACCAATAATCTATCGAGATATTCGGAACTGCCTTTCAGCGAGAAACGTGATTTTATTTATTCGATCACTGTCTTGATTAGCGGGCAACATTCATTTAAAGGCTCATATCTTAATAAATATGATCTAAATCGGTGGGACTTTAACCTTCATAACCTGCTAACCAGCATTCATTTATGTGAATTATAGGTGCCATTTTGCTTAATTTACCTTAATTTACCTTTAGGAATTTGATAGTTCTATAAACTCAGACTTATGATGAAATACTGTATGTGTTGTATTACAGTAAGATCAACCTCAATCTTTTTATTTCTAAAACATAAATTCTGCTTGCTTGGTAGCCAGTAGTTGCAGTAGGGAGCGTCAACATCTTTTATGTCATACTTTGAGGGTGTTCCTCACCAACTCTAACAGTAGGCAGCATCATATATAGAGCTCATAGCTACTGAAACTCCGGATCAGACTGCAGAGCATCTACAGTAATGGCTCCTATGACAGGCAGATGTAGGGCCTGCTAAAACGGCAGCGAGTTGCCCACACACTTCGTCTTCTTTTTTGTTTTTTAACGGCAGTTGAAATCCAGTGGGTTGGTTACATTACCGCCAACTGTAGGTCTCATTCTCCCTCATCTTCCCGGGCCCTTATGCTGATTTTCCAGACCAGTCTACCTTAAAATGTCTAATGCATTGTTCCCTGAACTTGGCTTGACTTGTTCTTTTGCAGATATTGTTAGCACGCTGGCATCAGGATCTGCAGGCGGGCAGAGCCACTAGTAGTCAAAAAAAAAAAAAAGTATTGCTGACCAGTTTGCAGAACTGTCACAAGAGAGAATGATGGAACTGAATACACTGAGAACCTTTGACAGAATGGGTCAGAGACCAAAAATGTTATATTTAAAAACAGTGACGTCTCTCACAAGAATTAAAGTTGGCAGTTAAATCTCAGATAGGAGCTTAGATCATGTCTGCGTAGGTTATCAGGCAACTTCCTTCTTTCTTTCACAAAGTCTAGATTTAATGAAATAGTCAACACATTTTCCACAAATGTGCTCAAAGCTGCTACACTGTGCTAACTGATGAATCAATATCTTGCTTGTAAAGTATCTCTAAGCTGCCAACCAAAATTCTGACAAGATTCGGTTTAAGATATTCTGTCCTATGGCGTTTAAGTATGCCTTGGTATACTTTCCACTAGTGCACAGTAAAAGGTTTGGACACAAGTTTGGATTTATTTTTTACATTCGATAACAATACTGTATTTTTTAAACACTGAAATGAAATAACACATATGGCATTAGGTAATTAAGTAACAACAACAGTCAGTTGTTATTGTAAGACACAAAGGTCAGCTGTTCTGGAATAATTCTTGCAAAAACATTATTGTCAAGTGCATTTGCAAAACCCATCAGGCACCATGATCCCAGGAAAGCAAAGACCAAAACTTTTCATTTAGAGTTACCAGTCACAAAAATCACCAATTAACACCTAATGTGTTAGAGCTGTTATGAAGGCTTTACAGAGCATAAGTAGCAGACACATTTCAATATCAACTGGAGATACAAAGGAGATTGTTGCATATTTTTGATGCCTTCAGCATTGTTTTACAATGTAGAAAAAAATACAAATCAGAAAAGACAATGGGTTTAGAACTATTGACTGGTAGTGTACATTGGACATTCCTACAGGGTGTATACAATATTTTTTTTGTTTAATTTTGCATGTGTTCTTATTGATTAAGCAGTCACAGTCACAATTTTCACCAGCAACCATTTTATTTAATTCCCACCTTTTCTTACAGTTATTGTATATGCATATACTGTACTGACTTTAGAGCAAACAGGACCTACAGAGTATAAATTGAATGGTTACTTTACAGCTGCACCTCTCAGATTGTTGCTTTATTGGTAAAACTACTTTGTAACTACACTTAATGGCTGTTTAATATTTTCAGTGCAACCATGTGGGTGCAGTTTATAGGAATACAATTACTGACTGTCACCAAAACATTGCTAGGCAATTCTTCAGTCACCCTGAACTCTTTATTTAATAAACACAGACCACCATACAACCACTACATAGCAGATATTATTTGTATAATGCAACATCTGGTCCAATACAAATTTGAGAGAGACTGTGTACAATTACTGGCCCCTGAACAGACCTACCATGAACCTTACAAAATATTTTTTCTTTTCATTCACTGTGTATGTACTGTATCTTAGCCTCTTGCCATTCAACAGTTTTGTTTCTAGGAACAGGACTGCTACTGGCCAAATCTTTGTGTTAATTAACTATTCATTCATGGGTAGCGGACAGATGGTGCAAATAAACACATGAACTACAACCTTTAGATCTTAAAAAATAGCAACAAGAGTGGAGGTGTAAATAAATAAAGTGAAAACTCAGTTTATACAGACACAATCTTATTTTCATTAAAAGAGTGCAGTCAGGAAAGGCAATCCTAAAGAATTAGCCAAATATGGTGGCATTTATCAGCATCACATTACATATAGTGACAGGCACTGTTTATACATGGCTGGCAAATCTTTGTACTGGACTACATGCCATAAATATATTACATTTACCTCTACACCATGTTTTTTGGTCATGACTAATATACCAAATCTGCACATTTACAATGACCTTTTCTAATTGAACATCTAACATAAATAAAGAGGATTGTGGTATCACATTTGATGATGCTTAAAAATAAATACATAACATAGTCTGATAAAGTTGTACAAATTTGGGCACCTCAGATAAGGCATGTCAGTGGTTTATATACCATTGTTGAATAACTTTAATATTCACTTGTATAACCATAAGGCTTTGAAAAAAGTCCTGCATTACCGCATTTACAGTCAAATTAATTTTAGACTGTACTCAGTCTTTAAACTTTTGTGCAAAGAGCTAATCACAATTTTAAAACATATTTGTAATACAATAACGTTTCTTACTTCACAAAATAACCTTTACAGGTTTTCACTGGGTCTTTGGTAAGGAGAGTACAAGATTAATTCAATGATTTATACCATTCACATATAATTATAATGATGTCTAGTCAAAATTAGATGTGCAGAAGGAGCAAATTAAAGGAGAAAATTAATGTTTTGTGAGCCAGTACACTATAAATGATGAAAGCGTTTAAATAAAATAAAATGTGTAATTGTGGTACACCTAGGGTTAGCTGAATTTGCAGCTGAATTTACTAACTGTCAGTAAGCTTGAAATCAGTGTGATAAATACCAGATTTACTGGCTTAATCACTGATTTAAATCTTCACATGAGCGTCATAAGCACAATGCTCTTAAGTTACTTGGTCAGACATAATATAGTATAACGGTAATAAATAAAACAAATTAGACAGAGCATTCTTGTGTGAAATCCTTGTGTCTTAGGTTTCAAGGCACCAATGGTGGTACGTAGCTGCTCGGATATTAGTGCTTTAGCCTCAAGGCCAAAAAAACAGCAATTATGCCAATAGCTGCAGCTCCAATAAGGTGTGGGTTAGATCGAAATCGGTGCACCACTCCCTGGAACTCTTCTCCCTGCTCTGATCGAGGATTGTTAATCTGGCCTGAATTATTTAATTCTAACTCTTGATAAGTAGCTGAGGCTGGCTCTACAGCAGAAATTGCCTGCTCACTGGAATTATTTTCCTGTATGCACTGTGTTTGCTTGTGCTGGCTAGTTTCAATTAAAGAAACAGACTGCACAAGATTCTCTGTTTCAGCATTGTGTTTAAGGCCAATTGTGCTTGGTCCAACCATGCTTGGAGGCTGACCACTGAGATTTTGGACAGATGGCCTTTCAGAAAATTCAACAAGGTGTTCTCGTGTCTCTTGCTCTGCCTGAAAGCTTTGATTGGAAGACTCATAGTGGTCCTCCACTGGCTGATTAAGACAAAAAATATTATCACCCTCTGTAGAGCCATTTTCCTGTGCCCTATGAAAAGAGTTTTCAACAGGGGCTACAGGACCAGAATCAAGCTGTGTAGAAACAGTTGTGGTGGAAGAGCTGATCATCAGATTATCAGTAGTGACTGAGAGAGACCCATCAACAGGTTCATCAGCCCAGTTTTGGTTGGACAGTGCTTGAAGCCTGACAGGTTGTGTTGGTGAGTGTTCTGTGGTCCTACGGCTGATCTGAAGATCAGAACTGACCGAACAAGGCTCTTCTACTCTTAGAACAGCAGGTTTGCTAAAATTCTCTTCATTTTCTGCTGCCAAGTTGTCCAAGCAGTGAGCAGTGGTATCTGGGGATGCTGAAGGTGAGGCCTGTGCTGATCCCTGGGCTGTTTCCTGAATTTGGAAGTTTGCCGGAGCTGCAGTGTTTACCCGCTCTACAACCTGCAGAGAAAATAATTTTTTTTTAAATTATGTAATAAACTGTAGAAGGCAAGACAAAAACACCTTAGACAGAAGCCACTGTTTTATAGCTATATGTGTTTGGAAATCATACACCACATTTGAAGGCTCTAAAGTGTAACTGGCACTGACTAAAAGATCAGATGTAGTAGAAAAAGAAACAAGACAGGATGAAGCTTAATTCTATAGGATTGATGAGTATAAAATGCTCAGGACTCAAATTGTGAAAGACCCCTTCACGGTCCAGGGTGCATGTTGGTGGGATTTCTCCAGGTACTCTGGATTCCTCCCACAGTTCAAAGACATACAGATCAGATTAATTGGCATTCTCAAAATGGCCGTAGTGTGTGTGTATATATGTGTGTGTGCCCTGCATTGGATTGGAACCCTGTCAAGGTTGTACTACTCCTCATGCCCTAAGTATCCTGGCATAAACTCCAGGCCCCTGCGACCCTGTACAGGATGAGCGGTATAAAAGATGAATGAATGACAGCTCTGGGAGCGTTAAAAAAAAAATTCACACATGAAGTGGCCAACACATTGTGTGGCATATCAGAGTTAAACATGGTCAAACAAAATGTAAGAATGTCTGCTTTTGGTCCAAGAAGTATAGAATGCTGATTTTCACAATATGACATTTCACAATGTCACATTGTTGCATTGGAATGAATCGTGTCATAAAGTATAATTACTTTATTATTATTATCAAACCCCCAAAACAATACATCAAGTTCTCTTCAATATATTACCTTATTGTTTGTTTGGTTGTTCTGTGAATCCTGAGGGATTACATTCCTTGGAGGGCTGGAGTCTTGGATGGGGCTTTTCACAGAAATGGAGCTTTCTGCAACTGTGCTTTTTTCAGGTAAAGCAGAAGATGTGGTAGAAGGTTTGTTAGCCTGTGAGGATGTGGATGTTGCATTAATAGGAAAGGTAGGTACAGCAACTGAGGTTGGTCCAGAATTGGCAGTATTCATTAGGTCACTTGACATACCCAGTGTGGGCGTTTCTATACAGCTGACTGGGACCCCACTCTGCCCAACAGATGGGGTCAACTCAGGAGCAGAGACTGGAGAAGGGGGCACTGCATGTGGTGCTACCACCAACAGCGGGGGTTCAGCAGGGTGGGCTGATCCATGAGAAAGCTGTAATGAAGTATCTTGGGCTGAAACTATGGCAGGAGCCAAGGCTGGTGAATCTGCGTTAAAACATGACTCAGGAGGACAATTTACAGGGGCGGAAGCACTTGAGACAACCAATTTGGTTGTTTCTCTAACGCCAACTGGGACTTCACTTTGATAAATAGGAGGAGCAGAAATTGGACCAGGTGGCCCTGACTCTAAGACCAACAGTGGGGGTTCAGCAGGTTGGGCTGATTTAGGAGGCACGTGTACTGCAGCATCTGGAGCTGAAACTAATGCTGGGGCTTCTGTCATGGCAGGAGCAGCTATTTTGGCACATGGCCTTGGGGGAGAATTTTTATGAGAAAGATTAGCTGTCTGAGTTGGGCCTTCGACTGAAGGAGTCAGCAAGGGTGAGTTGGTCGGGGCACTGTGGATTGTCGCCGTGGTAGGTATTCCTACAACTTCTGCTGAAAATGGGGCTGGAATATGCGCAGCAGCAGCGGGGACAGGGGCAGGAGCTGGACGTTCTGCAGGATTGAGAAATACAGAAACAGCAGCAGGGACAGAAGCAATAAAATATATAAATGTAAGAAATCTTAATTGTGTATTGCTTAAAAGGCAGTTTTGTTATTTAGAATAGGACCGAACTTATTGTGCATTAATCATATAAATTAACTTACTGGAGATTCCTCTTATTCTGTCATAAACTTCACTGATCTCATCAGCAAGAGTCGGGTGTTCGCATTTCCGCAGTGCTGAAATAAACTCATCAGGCCAGTTCTCTCGTCTGCGCAGGTTATCAAGCAGCAGCGTCATAGCAGTGTAGTTTCCAGCGGTCTCTCTTTTAGCCTCTATCTCCTCCTGCAACACCAGTCAAAGTAATTGTAAGAACCATTAAAATTATTTTATTATAAAATCTTTTATTCAGTAAACAACACTTTAGAACACAAAGTTTAAAAATTGTGTTTTGTACAATGTATTGCATAATTTACCCGATCAGTATTTGTGAGGCAGACCAAGTGAGGTCCGATTTCTCTCACTTTGACACGTGAGGCCAAATTAGCCATATTTTTCCGGATAAACTCATCATACAGCCTCTCTGCTACATATGCCATCTTCGCACTGTCAGAAAAGGAGAAGAAAATGTGTGAATTAATGGTTGTGTGAATTAATGCTTAAGTGCTGAATTACATTTACAATTCAAAGAAATGTTGCAACTGTTTCAGTTTGTCAGATTTTGTAAGGTTTAAGTAAAATACTTTTACTTTACTTGCCTTGGACTTGAAGCCAAAAATCACAAACAGCGCTGAAAAAAAGAAGAACAGAATCCTTAGATGATTTTTTAAAATAAATCTCCATTTCTTGTTCTACATCAATGCTGTAATGATCTAATACGTGTGGTTTGCTGGTATCATGCAACCACTGCCTTTTACCAGAGGGGAAATTACTAGAAAGTGAAAGTGAAAAGGACAATGATAGACATTGTTTGGAAAAAACAAAATTTTCTGGTCAGGTTTCTTAGCAAAGGACTTCAAATGTAACAGCTAAATAGACTTGGGCAATCAAAACTACTTTTAAATTAAAAAAAAGACTTAAATTTCCTTAAAAGGGTAAAAGTCTAAAAATAACTGTCATATTTACCCAGAATGCCTAAAAAATCCCCACGTCTTCTTCATAGATTAACTATTTGGGAGGAACAGTTATCTGACTACAGCACATGTTTAATTTTACTCCTAGAACATAACTTTTACCTAGGACATAACAAAAGCTATGTCTTACCATCCACAAATCATAACCTCTCTGTTTAAGCAGTTCTTCTTTAGATTTTTATTTTTTAGATTTATCTAAGTGACCACTTCAGACAATGCACTGATATAATGTAGGAAATGTGTACTCCATTTAAGAGTTTGTTTTTATTGTAATGGTTCATTACAATTGGTTCATTGTAATGCATTGACGAGGACTATGGCCAAACAAGTCTGACTCTGTTACTGTACCAAGAAATAATCAAAAAGCAGCAAAATATAATGACCTTGAAAAGGAGCAATCACATTTGGCACTTAGGCAGGTCTCAGTGATTCCACACATGATTGAAGCTATATGGACCTGGACATCATCCAGCTGGTAACCAATTAATGATCTCCAGACTCCAGCAATGACCTACTGTAAACACTGGCAAGTTTTTAAACTCTTCTTGTTATAGTTTTATATAAATCAGCTATTATTTAACTAGTAATTACTACTATTTACTATAATGTTATTATTATTATTAGTATTATCTTCTTTAACACTTATTCTGTACAGTCGTAGGAGACTGGAGTCTATCCCAGGAGACTTACTGTAGGTCAAGAGGCAGGGTACACCCTGGAGAGGGTGCCAATTCATCACAGGGCAGACACACACACACAGGCACATTCATACTATGGGCAATTTAGGAACTCCAATTAGATAAATCTGCATGTCTTTGGACTGTGAGAGAAAACCCGAAGGAAAAGCACAGGTAGAACATGCAAACTCTGCGCACACAGACCTGAGGCGGGAATCAAATCCTCAACCCTGGAGGTGCGAGGCCACAGTGCTAACCATTATTATTATTACAACTGTTATTATAAACAGTGTTGGGGGACATTACTTTTTAAAGTAACTAATTACAATACAAAATTACTGTCAGTTACATTTCAGCGTTACTTTCTGAAAAAAGTAACTAGTTAGAGTTATCGGGGGCGGGGCTTTTTAGGACGACTTTCACACACACTAACGGATTGGGAATCACTGCTGTCTGGCTCACGGATTACATAAATTGTCTGAAAAACGGATTACATTTAAAAAAAAATAACGGAGTACTTAAATGGCGGACCTAACGTGTTAGATTACTCGTTACATCAAAATAGTAATCCAAGTACTCTAACGCGTTACACCCAACACTGATTATAAATCACCATAAACTAATAAACTATCAGTTTCAACCTGCACCTAATATAATCTGATGTGATACTCGAACAGCCTCAGCCACTTGACAATTGAGGACTCCCTGCCTCCCTCACCAATATTCTGCATATTATAGTAATCCTGAGGTGAGATACCAAACAAAGTCTCATTAACAACATTAAATAAATCCCAGGAAGATTCCTTTCTCCTTACATAAATGCACTTCACCACAAGACATTATACTTTCTTAATCTAATCTTAACCTATATATATATATATATATATATATAAAGTGTTTTAATAGAGTGTAGTCTGAGGTACAGCTAATGCATGTGCAACAGGAAGTGGCATTGTATTTTGACATTCTGTTTATTGTAGGTGTAAGCAGTTTGGAGTACAAATCAGGCCTTCACGTCTCTACATTACACGCGTTTTAAAAAGCAGACTATCCACAAACACTGGTTAATCATGCGTTATGGAGAACGATGGCAGAGAGGCGATTAATTCGTATTTGGAGGAAACGTCAAGGGCAAATGCCAACTACCTGTGAGACATGTCCTCTAAACACCTAGGTCAACATTTAACTTTTTACAGAGTACTTTAAGAGCCGAGCGAAGTCGAAAGGACAACAGTGTGTAGTCGTCACTGTCAGGCTTGAGGCTAAGTGCAGAGTGGTGCAGAGACAGCCTACATTACTAACACACACACACACACACACACACACGCATGTCGCAGATCACAGAACAGGACGGGTATGGAGACTATCAAGCGCTATCATTCGTTTCATTTTGGCCAAGTTTATTAAAATCTATATTTTATATATAAAACGGTCTTCACATGGGTGTGTGTTTGTCTTGCTTTACATAATTAATGCTTTACACCAAACGGCTCCACTGGTCATGGTTTTGGAAATAAGATTCTAGACGCTGAATCAAACTGAGGCAAAGAAACTCTGTATGTAGCGGTGATGTAAACGCAGAGAAGCTTTAACATACCTTCAGATCGAGACGAAGAGGAACTTCTCTCCAAATCGGACGTGACTTTCAGACCGCGACTTGTCTTCCGCATAGGCAAGTTAAAACCCCGCCCACAGCAGCGCTGCCTCATGCTGATTGGTGCTCAAAGGTGAACCGACAAAGCACTCAGCACTTTATTATGAACCCCATTTGCAGAAGTTACAAAAAAATAAAACCTTATGTGAATTACCTCACTAACTGTAATAGTGACAATATTTTGCAGCTTAAGCTGCACTAACTTAAAAACAATTAATAAAATAATTACTTCAGTGTGTTGGACTAAAGGCCACCTTAAATGACACTTTCAAACTTGAATTTGTTCTTGACTTGAAACCCTTAAGAATCTGCTGCTCAGCATGTTATAACGCCGACTCGGTACACTGCGTTACATCTTTATTTAAAAAAGCACGTTAAGTCCTCCTTCTTACTTTACAAAAAAGCTTTCACATTTTTTCCCCACAGACAATTAAGTCACCCATGAGGACACGTCATTCCAGATTCTCACTTACATTCATAATCATAATCTTGAATGTCTTGCGATTAATTTTCTAAACTGGTCTTTTTGGGGGCAAGATGATTTCCACAACAATATACTGTACAATACACTACTCACCACAGCCAGGTGAATTGAATAACATTTGATTATCAATTGTATACCAGTAAATGGGTGACAGGATTACGAGCACCCAAAAAAAATAAATCCTGCCTACTATAGAATGGCACCAGAACACCCAGTGCACCACAGCCTGCCATGCACAGGACCCAGGAGACCAAGAACCCAAGGCTGACCCGGTTTCCAAGCTCCCCAGATTCCAATCTGATGAAGCACCCATGGGATGTGCCAAATAAACAAATTCAATCCACGGACAACCCAAGGTGCCAGAGATGCTCCAGTGGCACAAGGGGAACCCAAAACCAGTGCAAACAAGCCTGGCCACTCTCTTAAACAATGCTTAATGCGTTGATGAAACTTGTCTTAACATTTCCCAATCCTTAAATAGTGTGACCAACTTGTTTTGCTTTTCATTTTGCCAAAAGGTTTTTTTCACCAAGGACCAACAACTAAAAGAGCTTGTTTTTCTTAGGGCAGGTACCTTATAATGAAGATATCAAAATAAGTAAGAAAAAACACAACTGTTTAACATATTTGAGCAGCATGCCCTTTATGTGCTTCGATTGTTGTGTATAGTGGACTGCATTTAAACTGTTAAGTGTAGCAAGTGATGGACATGTGGTAAGTATTGCTTAGCCTTCATGTTTTTATTTTGACTTCATATTCTGGTTTTCAAAGAACAGTTTCTGTGTGTGCATGCACGTGTGTGTTTATGTTTTAACAGACACTTGCATGCATACACATACACACACAAACACACACTCTCTCTCTCTCTCTCTCTCTCTCTCTCTCTGCAAGTACAAAGAAAGGAGACAGATTAATAAAACTTAATAATAAGGTGAAAATAATTACACATTACCTGCTGTATCTCCTTGAGCTCTCTGCCTGCTGCTGACACAAGAACACACCTCCTGCCAGACCAAGGCTTTAAATATCCCTATCCTTTAAAAGATTGACTAGCCATTAGCATCGCTGTACGAGTGCCACTGAAATTAAGACTAGATTTTTTTTTTTCAGTAGCTTGGTCGTGTACAATGTACACAACGTAGTATATAGAAGCAGTGTGATGGTAGGAAGTTCATCGATATCAATGAAGACATCAGTGTCTCTGAAAATGTAAACACAAACTTAAGTTGCAGAAGCTGATTGTCTGTCTTTGTGGATCCTATGTTTAATAGTGAAAGTAAGATCATTTCCACACATGCTATGTAATGAAAACTCATATTAGGACTAAACATGTGTGTGGCCATAAGAAAACCACTCGTTAGTGAGACTAATTAGAAAAAGGCTTCAGATTGCTTGGGAGCATATGGACTTTGGAGCCATGGGAAAAGGATATGTGGTCTGATGAGTCCAGATTGACCCTATTCCAGTGCAATGGGCACATCAGCTTAAGTAGGGAAGTGCATGAGGCGAAGCACAGTGTCTACGGTACAAACCTCTGGAACCAGTGTTCTGATATGACTTTAGTTGGTTAGGTTTAGGCTTAGAAATGTCAAGTGGCAATATGAAGTTAAATGAAGTTAGATGATGACCTGAATGACCAGGTTTTCACATCAATGGCTTTTCCCTTCCATGATGACAAGGGTAATAGGACTGAGATTATGAAAGAGTGGTTCTGGGAGCATGAGGAATTATTCATTATATTCAACATATTCATTCATTGTAATCAAAGCTAAAGGCAATCAAATGAAATTAAATGATGTGCAACTTTTTTTTTAGCTAAGCAGTGTAGATGAACATATAATTACCGATTTTTATCAGGCTTCAGATGTTCTTTACAACACTGTACTTTATGATTTACAATATGCTCGTATATACAGCTATCTCATCTTGTAAGAGTTAATGTTAAACTATCATTGTAAAAAGCAAACAAGAAACATTGTTTACGCAGAATACAAGTATTGTTAATCTTCTCTTGTTAAACTTTATCTTGCCACCCACCTTGTCACTCTGCAATCTGTCCCGATGAGTGACTGAGGTCACTGCACATGCAGTCAAACTGATGTATTTAACTTAATTTAAGCTTTGAGGAAACTATTTAACAAATGTAAAATTAATATTATGAGACACTTATAAACAATAATGAAAGCATAATGACAACCCTGTCCCATTATTCCCTGCACCTGCATGTACACTAATTTATTAAATGCAACACAGGTGTCACGTGACACTGACCGGAGGACCCAAAATCAGACAATAGATCAGACTGAGTTTAATGAATTTAATGAGGAATATGCCAGATAAGGAAAACGGAGAAACTTCAGCATAGAAACAGCAGTTGAGGTGCAATCAGAGGTGGGCAGCAGTGTGAATAGATAGTGGCTGAAGATCTGTTAAGGGATGAGAGAAGCAGCGCGCGTGCAGTGTCCAATGCGCAGAGATAAAGTGGCTGTATGAGAGAGTCGCGGGTGATCATGACTTGACTCGAGCCGTGGGCGTGACCTGACGTACCGTGACAACAGGTACATCATAAATATTTTATATTGATTGTGTTAAATTGATAAACAATTATTCCATGATTATATTACCTGAGATAAAATGGCCACATCACAAGTGCCAGTGATGACCAACAGGAGCTCTTCTTTGACCTTAATTAGCCTTACCTTCCTGCTGGATGTAATGGAAAAATCACATTTTAATCATGTATTAATTCTGATCTTTGTAGTAAGTGTGCCACGTAGACTATAGAAG
>JAQMYJ010000039.1:20292710-20313214 GCA_030014305.1 Clarias laeviceps
AACAGCCCCAAAGCATGATGTTTCCACCCCCATGCTTCACAGTAGGTATGGTGTTCTTTGGATGCAACTCAGCATTCGTTCTCCTCCAAACACAAAGTTTTATTTTGGTTTCATCTGACCATATGACATTCTCCCAAACCACTTCTGGATCATCCAAATGTTCTCTAGCAAACTTCAGATGGGCCTGTACATGTACTGGCTTAAGCAGGGGGACACGTCTGGCACTGCAGGTTTTGAGTTCCTGGTGGCGCAGTGTGTTACTGATGGTAGCCTTTGTTACTTTGGTTATTGATTATTGATTTTATGGATTTTTCTTTCTTATTTTGTCTATCATAGTTGAGGTATACCTATGATGAAAATTACAGGCTTCTCTCATCTTTTTAAGTGGGAGAACTTTTTTTATTTATTTATTTTTGCCCCATTGTATTACCAGGGCTGTATGGAAAGTCATACAAATGTGAGCATAACTTTTTTTTACTGACATAGGTCATTCAAATTGCCCATGTTTTTCTATACAAAAATACTACTCAACATAGTCTCAATTACAAGTGGTGCATTTGCACCAGCATTGAACCAAACTCTTGAATCCTCTTTGAAAATCCTTTTTGTCACAGTTAATGGTCTCTCACTGCATGGTTTGTCTTCAATGCTGGCTTCCTCTTTTTTAA
Source organism: Clarias laeviceps (assembly GCA_030014305.1). Lineage (NCBI taxonomy): Eukaryota > Metazoa > Chordata > Actinopteri > Siluriformes > Clariidae > Clarias > Clarias laeviceps. The sequence goes on from JAQMYJ010000039.1 coordinate 20,293,379, forward strand.
ACTTCTTCATTTATCTGTGCACATTGCTCTTGTCAATGGAGTCTAAACATTCTGTCGTGAGGTCGGAGACCATCAACTGTGACAAAGGGGATTTTCTAAGAGGATTCGAGACTTGGGTTCAACTATGTTGACTATGTTGAGTAATACCTTTGTATAGAGGAAGAGTTACTCAACCAATGTGCAATTTGAACGACTTATGTCAATAAATAAAAAATTATGCTCACTTTTGCATTACTTTACAGACAGCTCTCATGTCCATCCATCCATTATCCTATCCCAGGGAACCTAGGGCACAAAGCAAGGTACACCCTGGATGGAGTGCCAACTCATCCAAATGCCAAAACAATACATTATGAGCAATTTGGAAATGCCAATCAGCCTTCACTCCATGTTTTTGGACTGTGGAAGGGAACCCGAGTACCCAGAGAAAACCCACCAATCTGAGGACAGCATACAATCTCCACACACATAAACCATAGCCAAGATTTAAACCCTCAACCCTGGAGGTGCAAAGCAACGCTACTACCTACCCAGCCACTGTGCCACCAGTGTTATATGATCTAATGTTTCATTCACATGATATCACAACAGATGGTCACCATAACCTCAGATGAATTTGTAGATTGCAAGCTCATTATTAACATCAGTTAAAATAAAAACATATTTAATTTAATAAATTAATGAAATGTGTAATTATGAATACAAATGTATAATTATAAATTAAATAATATGAAATATTAAAACATGTCAGATGTTTGTTAGTGTGGTTTCTCATATTGTATATTTTCATTGTTAAGCATAGTGTTGACCAACCAAAGTATACTGCATACTTAAATAAAATAATAATAATAATAATAATAACATTTCTATTAGACTATTAATAAGTTTTTAATGGTACATTCTTATTTTTTAATACAAATAATTTAATTACTTGTTATCTAGTGAACATTCATATCCACATGGCTCAATGCCTAAGGTAAAGCATTTTGAGAGTCTTTTTGATATTTTCTTGGTCTTGTGGTCACCTTCATGTCTTTAGAGTAATTGATGAATAAACTGTGTTTAAATTCTACAAACTAGAGGAATGAGACAAATATGCGAATATTTAATTGAAACTATTACATTACTTACTGTTACTTTAAACCATTTGTTTACATTATCAATTTATTTACCTATTTTGTTTAGTTTAATAATTCAGCCATGAAGCATGAGCTTGATGCTAACTTTGCTGGAATCAAGGAGGTCACAACTCAGAAGGTCCCATCTCAACCATTAATATGGTGTGAAAAAAAATTGATTAATAGCATTCTTCTACTTAAATAATTGTTTCCCTGACATAATAGTAACAGGTAATCAGAATATTACAGCAGATTGTGACCTTGCTAGTGCTTAAATGGACTTTAATATCAGAATTGTTTCCACTAAAAAATATTTAACTCAATGAAAGATTGTGAAAGATGTAAGGATTCAGATTCAACCAAAATTTTATTTACCTACCTCTGGCTATGGGCCTGCATAAGGGACTGCCTAACTCACTTATTCACCTTTTTTTAAATTAAGAGATTTTTTCAATTGAAACAACAACAACAACAACTAATTAGTGTTTGAATCACACATATGCTTTCTGTTATTAACATTTATGGAAAGGCATATGTCCTTATCCAGAGTTACATGAAAGCACATTCAATTTTACATTTATCTAGATTTTTTATTCAGCTTAGCAGTTGGGGTTAATGATTATGCTCAATGGCACCAGCAGTGACAGCTTGGTAATGCTGGGATTTGAAGTCATAACCTTCTATTCAGTAGTGTGGCATTAGTTAAACATACCACATATGACATTATGATATTATGCCTAATTCTATGCAGGACTGATTATTCCTGTCTGACTTCAGCCCCTTGACCATGACAATAGACCTCTTAGTAATACTCAAGATGTGTGCATATTTGATTGTGAGCACACAAGTGAGTGCTTTTTTTTAACAAACAAAAATATTATTTTATGCATGTACACATTTATACATTCAGAAAGAACAAGCATTAGTGTTTATAATGCAAATAGGAGATAGACCACCCATGATCATGTCCACATACCCGCTGATCTTACCACCCTGACCTCTCACCTAACCAATAGGTCTGCTTTATCCATATCATAATGGACTCTAAAATCTAGCATATAGGTCTCTCCTTTCCATCTAAGCTGTTAGTTAAACAGTGCAGGCCTCACTGGCAGATTGTCCTATTATCATTCTAACACTGGAGCGTAATTCAAGGTTAATCCCTTCTGCAGGCAAAAATGAAACATAAGCACTGAATGGAAATATAAACTGTAGTTTTTATTGTCTGTTATTCATGTAGATAATTCTGTCACTGAAACAGATTATGAGTGTATTAATGAGACATCTGTTTCTAGACCATGTAGGAACAGTGCAGTGTCAAAAAAAAAAAGCAGTCAACCACATTCATGATTAAGAATTTTATTTCAAGTTCAATTTCAAAATTGTCAGCGAATACTATATATATTAATCATACATTACTCATTCTCAGTTCTGTTACAACACAGCTTACACGACCATGTGAGTTTAGCACAGACACTTATTAAGGCTATATTCATATGAACTAAATGGAAGTCCCAAGGTCATTTTTCCTTCATCAAATTAGTTGCCGCTATAAAAGAGTGTATCAAAGTCAAAAGCATAGCATGTTATTATTTTTAAGTAGACATTCATAATAAAAAATTTTTTGCCTTAGAATATACATACCCCTATGAAAGTCTTGGAATGGCAAGGTCAATTTTGTCTATGCAATACACTTAAGACATTTTTGTTTAAGACAATAGTTTCAACATTAAGTTGTCATTGTCTATATTTATATCTAGATTTGTTAAACACCTTAGAACATGAAATACTTTGTTTTAAGCAATCCATATGACTGGCAGGTTTTTCTTGTTGCCCAGATGTGCAATGTTAAATCAGCTATATATATCTTTGTTTGAGGCCTGAATGTCAACTGTGAAAACTGCATTTGTTGTTAAAAAGGATAAACCAAAATGAAACCCAATATGAAAAAGAAAGAAAATACTGGTGTCCTACAAATCAGACAATGAACAGGTGTTAATGTTTCCACTGTTTAAAGAAGACTTTGAAAGCAGAAATATAGAGGCCAGACCACAAGATACAAAACTGCTCATCTACAGAATTTGACGGCTGGATTGGAAATCAAAGAAATGGAAAAAAACAGTGAAAGAAGTTCCGGAACCAAGATTAACCTCCACCAGTGGGAAGGAAAGGTCAAATTGTGAAGACCCAATGTATCTACTTACGACCTAAAAAATAACAGCTCAGTGGTCAAGCATGGTAGTTTAGTGTCATGGACGTGCTTGCACGGCTGTTTCTGGACCAGGCTCATTAATCTTTCTTGATAATGTAATTCAGGATGGAAGCAACCGACTAAATTCTGAAGCTACAGAAACATTCAGTTTGCCAAATTACACAGAATTACATCCTATCTAATTTGAAGACCCTTCATCATACAGCAAGAAAATGCCCCAAATTACACTGTAATCACAATAAAGGACTTGATCAGGGGGAAAAAAGTTATTGTTTTGATAATCAAAGTTTTGATTAGCCAAATCTATAACTAGACCATAACCAAGTTGAGCATGCATTCTACCATTCATTCTTACAGGCAAAAAATACAACCAGATACGAATTACCAGTATGGAGAAAACGTCCTCTTTAGGCCAAGATAGAGGTCATATAGACCATTTAGACCATAAATCTTTAATTTGTTGTTCATAATGTTGTTCAACATGTTGTTAATGTTGTTCATAAACAATACTAAACTTAATATTGCTCCTTATTGTGCCTTTGAGTGAGAGTACAGATTGTCCTAAGAAGGTCATTTATCAGATGATTGACATGAGAGGTTGCTGGGCCACTACTCATTCCCACAAATGGCTTCCTCACACAGTTTAGCAGATAATTAAAATCCAAATTGAGTTAAACCATTCAAAGAGAAGTGCGCCGGCCTGAGCTTGTAAAATGACACCATTGATAATCCCTGAAACAGAGAAGCGCACAGCATATGCTCAACTGCGTCAAACAAATGTGTGCTGCCAGAAATCAGCGCAGCGCTGGAGGGTCTGGTCAGGTGCTGGGCATGTTTTCTAATCTGTACCTCTGTATCTGTACCGGAAGTGATATGCCACAGGTCAGAGCGCACAACCAAAGAATTGTGTCACACAGACAGTGACACAAGCTCAGGATTAAACCCTGAATCCTGGATGTGTGAAGCAACAAGTGTACCTTCTGTAAAACCACACAATAATCGTTTTTCATTTTTTTAATACAACAACAAAATAAACTCAACAATCTGAAATCAACTACTTAGGTAACAGGATGAATGAGTCTTTTGGTGTGTGGATCCCTGCCACATATTCCCACAAGTCAAATATTCCTCTCATGCACACAATAGCCCCTCCCATGCACACACAAGCACAGGCATGCACACAAACACACACACATACAAATACACACACTTGCTTTACTATTCTTTTAAGCAATAAGCCATACTTTCTCTTGCACATTCATTTGGCTCCCAAAGCAGTTGACTATTTTTCTTAAAGATGAGAATAGCTACAGATCACTGATTAAAAAAAAAAGAAAAAAAAAGAATAAAGGGGATAAATGACCTCATAACTAATTTTATTAGCATGGTAAAGGTACTGTTGTATAGCTTTATATGGTGTAGCTTAGTAAAATGTCAAACGAAAGCTTTCTCATTTTAGATTTTTAAATTGAATCATATCCAATAGTAATGAATAACTGAGTTGCTCAATTAGTTGAAGAGGAGTGAATTCCAACTTTCATTTTCACATGTAAGTTCAGCTTTGCCTGATGAAAAAAAAAACAACTACAACACTTTTGTAGAGACTAGAGATAACCACATGGTTTACAGATATCAGGTCGAATCCCAATTAGCAGTCTATGTCAGCTATAAAGTCTGAGGAACATTTTGCTATCTGAGATCCCGAGTGGCCAAGCTGCACAGTCACACAAAAAAGAAAAAAAAGAAAAGAGAAGGGAACAGCCTTTTAAACATATGCCAAAAGTGCACAATCTGCTTTAGGATAAAAACTGTTAAAAAGCTAAATCTCGACAAGGATACAGAGGGCACAAAAATTACCCAAAGACTTGAGGCTGTAACTAAGTTTCAGTAAAATTTTTATTTAACTTACATCACAAAGCTGATCAGAAATCACTTGATATACCTTACAAATACCAAAGTACAAATGTGTACCCGCACTAGTTAGAATAAAACCTTGACACCTTTATCTCACAGAAAATTAAGAATTCTAACTAACCAGCATAATTTCATTGCATTAAAAAATGTGTGACCTCCAAGTCCTTACTCAAGCAATTTTACTTTACTTAACCATTTTAAACTGTCCATAATAAGGAAATAATAATAATAATAATAAAGTAAGAGAGATTGTATTGAATTTTTTCAAGGTCAAATGGTCTTCCAGGTCCTTATTAGTTAACATTACTATATTGTTTGGTCTTTATTATGTTGTTGACCCTTGTATATGTGTGTGCCTGAATGACAGGGGCTCATATCTGTGACAGCTGCTTAAGACTGTGAATAAGAACTGATTAAATCAGTGTGTGTGTATGTGTGTTTGTCTAAGCGTGTGGAATTTCATTATATAGTGCAGCACTGTGGTTCTGATCCCTGATTAGAGATCCAATTACCCAGTTTAGACTGTAAGTGGTCTATTTGCACTTTGGTGCTTGAAATAAACCCTGATTGGATTAGAGTATGTATATGCATAAATAAATGTGAGATTGTTTGAGAATCCTTTGCGTCAGGTGTGGTCTGGTTCTTGAGTGACTGCGCTCATTTTGACTCAAGTAACGGGGGCTTTTGAATGCTAACTCCCCTTTTGTATTTCTTTTTGTGTTTACCAGGAGGGTGCTTAGGATAATGACTGTAATGTGACCTGTGAGAATATTTTGACACCAAAATGTGTATTATCTAGATATGAGCATAAGCTCGAGGTGAGCAGCTGAGTGAATAAGCATGAGGGAAAGAAAGAGAAAGAGAAAGATGTGGGAATGCATGGTCCATGATGTAACTGGTGATTATTATGCAACAGCTGTGGATGATATGGATCACAGATAATGAGTGGATGATAAGAAGAGACTGACATATCATGTCTAAGAATAGTTTCTGTTAATTGGGACTAAATCAAGGACACTCATTGGGGACTCATTTGAATTAAATTAAGGCCATTACAAAGCTGAGTAGAATCACTCAGATTAGCATGGTGACATGAGTGTTGCCTTTGTATAAAAATTCTCTCTACTGCCTTTTTATCCTGCTGCAAATTTTAGATGTTGGAATATAAGTCAGGAGCGACATGGTGGCTTTAGTGTTTAGCACTGTTGTCTCACACCTCAAGGGCTGGGATTCTCGCCTCTGGTCTCTGTGCATGTTTGTGTTCTCCCAGTGCTTGCTGCTTTCCTCTGGCAAGTCCAAAGACATACCCAGTAGCTGGACGGTGTTTCCAAATAGCATGCATGTATGTGTATGTTTAAAAAGGCAACACAGAAATGGTGCCACTGGTATGCCCATTATTCAGTGCTGCCAGCTTAAATTAATTTGCAAGTCAGTATTTATATTATTTTCTCTTGTTCACTGATTGTTTATAAATAAACAAAAAATAAATGAATTAATAAATGAAGAAGGAAAGATACTTTATACATAAAGCTAAAAAAATCCCATTCATTGATATCCATTTTTGTGACATATACAGTAATACATGCCTGGCAGCAAATAATGCTAACTCTAACAATATATTTCCCTTTTTTATAGCCATGTAATTCTTCTAATGCCTAAGAAGAATTTCTAACATTTTTTCCCTAACATTTCTAATGCATAGATATTTTACTGCACATTGTGTCAGAAATGAAATGACTAGTGATTACTACATTTAAAAGCATCTCTAGAAAAGTCAAAAAGCAATACAAAATGAGTTAGTATAATCAGTGGAGAAGAACTCTTGAAATCTCCTCAAAAATATTTTTGATTCCAGGCTTGCAGAATTTTATCTAAAATTTATTTTAATCAGCCAGTTAATTAATTAATACAATTTTTAAAGAAGAAAAATATTTAGCAATGAAATATTTTTTATATTCTTGTGGGGTCATATTCTTGTGTTTTAAATGTGTAATTTAAATTCAGTAATAATAATAATAATAATAATAAAAGTTTTTATACTTTTCAGTGATTTTTAAACTTAAGAGACATGTGCAAAAATACAAACTTCTCTTAAAAGATAAAAAGTTTGGTAATGACATACAAATATTAATACTTTTAATGTCTCCACTAAGCTACATGATCAGGATGTGTGATCTAAAACAATCTAATGGTGATCTAATGGTTCAGGAATAATCAACAATTTAACAGAGCATATGAAATTCATTATGCACAAATTAGGCCTTACTATTATCTATACCTAGATACACAGTGTGTAACTGCGTTCTCTACGTATTTCAAATCTAGTATTACTGTATCTTGTCATGTTCTGCTCTTGATCGACCGGGGGAGGGGTGTTTGGGGCTAAAGAGGCGAGGACATGTGCATGAACAGACCCGAGATTCTGGGAAGTTGCCTAATGTAAAATATGCATACAGTCACGCCCGGATTTTTTGGGTATCTTGCACTTAATTGCGACCAGATGATAATACATCAACATTCTAACACTCTCTATATGTACACTGCAGGACCTTTCTCGGGCTCTTTGGCAGGTGAGCCGGTGCAACCTTTCACTAAACTACAAAGTGTCTCTTTACTGCCATCTGGAAGAACATGCCATTATTAGGCAAAATAAGGGAATTCCCGTACAGGACTTTTGCCGGTGTAGCCATTTTGAATTATTCAGCATTGCAAAAAAAAAATTAAGACTTTTTAAAGAGAGCTGCAGCATACGCAGTGGAGGAGAACATCTTACGGAATGAAATATAGAATCGTGCATTCACCGCAGCACTTTGACCGGATTATGCCAACAAGGAAGCCAAAGCACCCTGTTTTGTTTAATGCAGTACTAAATACTAGAAACCGTGGTGTAGTATTTTGAAATCCTGTGCGGTAGGGTTGGGAACGGATCCGCGCGGAGCTTTCCGGTACTTCCTCGTGCTGCGGGAGGATAAAACAGTGACGTCGGCGGACTGATTCTGTGGCAACAGCGCCGCAAAGGCAAGAATCTGCGGCCGAGCCGGAACGAGATACGACGCGAAACACAGACCGGCAGAACGTGTTCATATGACATAAGTCACATACTTATTTAAAGTAGACAGTCTCAGTCACAGCGTACAGGAGCAGGCGGAAATCATGCTTTGCCGCGGATCGTGAGATTAGACTGACGATCACTCTGCAGCGCAGTATTCGGGCTTCAAAGCGACAGCGTTCGAGTTTTTTTTTTTTAACGTCACCATCCGTCCCGCGGTCTATGTCTCGGAGCTGCGAGCACGCGCGTCCATGGCCTCGGTAACCAGGGACGAGGAGCCGCGATGGGTGCCGACGCACGTGCAGGTGCTGGTGATTCGAGCCCGCGGGATCCGCGCCAAGGGCAAGCACAGCACGAGCGACGCGTACGCCGTGGTGCAGCTCGGCAAGGAGAAGTACTCCACATGTGTGATGGAGAAAACCACGGAGCCCGAATGGGGCGAGGAGTGCTCGTTCGAGCTGCAGCCTGGCGCGCTGGAGGACGGGGGCCGCGACGTGCACCCGGCGGGCACATGCGACCTCACCCTCATCGTCATGCACCGCCCGCTAATCGGCCTCGACGTGTTCCTGGGCCAGACCGTGATCGCGCTGGACAAGGCGTTCCGTGAGCGTGTGTGCATGAGAAACGAGTAGGTTTTATTTGCCTTTAGGACTGTCTGTTTGCTTGTTTGTTTGTTTGTCAATAGTTCCGTGTTCTTGCACAAGCTGCAAAAAAAGGGTTTATCATATTGGTAAAGGTGATGGATGTTAAAGCCGGTGCCTGGTTTTCGGTTTATGTGAGAGGAGCAATCTAGCTTGCAAAGAGAGAGAGAGAGAGGGCGAGAGAGAGAGAGAGAGTGCTGCAATCCACTCCGCAGTCACGCCCTCCTTCATACAGCTCGCAGAGGCACGACTGTGAATGAGGCCTCGGGACAGTTACTGATACCATCTGAGCGGCAGCGTGGTGAAGTCTGTATACCCTTGTGTATTTACGCTTGATGTGTTCTCCAGAGAACGTGTCAGAGTCAAGGTCACAACATAAATAACGTCACCTCTCTCAGATGCAGAGACTAGAGTCTGGTTTTTAATGTGGGAAATAATGAGCATCCTCTTCTCAGAGAAGAGTTCTCCTTTGTCAGCTTTTGCTTTCTATAAGTCTAAGCTATCTGTAAGCCTGCGTATGCAGTTCTCATCAGTGATGTAGCGCAGACTGGAACTGGAATACTAAATAATAATTAGAATTTATGAACCAGCTTGAATGTGCCATGATTGTAGAGGTCTAATGCTAAACAGCCTGATTAGAACACTACTATCTATATGTATAACTGGATCTATATGCTTTGAGGATACAGTGGTGTTTTTCTACAGGAAATCTGCATTTTGGTCCAGTTACTGGTTTCCAGTATATTGCTTGTTAACCTACATTACATTGCAGAGATGACTTTTCCCAGAGGCTACAGTTCAGTATCTTGAAAAATAGTATTTTGGTATACAGTAACTGGTAGAAGAGCCCTAAACATGCCTGTTCTAACTAATTAAGTTGTAAGTGTGTAAAAATAGTTAGTGGTTATTACACCTAGGAGTGGTAGATGTTCAGGAATGGGGCTGGACACTGCTAAACTGAGACAATACATACACTGCATGGTTATTTTTTGCCTTGCAAGTCGTACAATAACAATCCAGTGAATTATATGCAAGGGATTTTAAATATGCCACGTGGAAGAATTTATTATATAATATGTGCTAATATAATTTAGAATGTAACATTCTATTAGTAAGAAGAGACATACAGTGCCTTAAAATGATCCCCAATTAGCAAAATCTTAAAACATTTAACAATATGAAATATGTTAGAATGTGTTTCTGTGTAAAGAAACAAATGCACACATAGTGCATGATTTGTGGGGTAATTACTTTAATCTATCATTAATCTTTTTATCTATCTATCTATCTATCTATCTATCTATCTATCTATCTATCTATCTAACTAACTATCTATCTATCTATCTATCTATCATTTGTGGGTTAACCGACATTAATTACATACACTGTATATTAGGTCTTTGTTGCACTGACTATTGTATCAGAATGCTTACATATCTTATAATAGAGCATCTGGATGAGGACTGGCTGCCATTTAGTACCTTAGAAATCTTGCTTGAGACCGGCACTGCATCCAGTGGCTGGGGTTTGGGCACTGGATCTGAATTGAACCCGGGCCTTCCGCATAGCAGGCTAAACATCTAACCTTAGAAATCTAAGTTTAATTTAAAAAAATTCTAATAACCCCAAAAAATGAACAAAAAACACAGTAAAATTACATTTTCTCTAATGTCTTATTTAAGATTACCAAAATGCTAGAAATGCCTTTAGTAATACTAATATGAAAAATGTAATCACAAGTTAGATCCTGCAGCTTTACTTGTGAACCACTATAATATACACTTATCTTCCACTTTATTAGGAACACCTGTCAATTTATGCAGCCCATCATGTGGCAGCTACACAATGTAGAGGTCAACACAGTTAGAGGTCAAGAACTTTATCAGCTTAATGTTCACTTGAGACATTAGGATGGGGGAAAGTGTGACCTCAGTGACTTTAACCATATCATGGTTGCTGGCACCAGATGAGCTGGCTGGAGTTTTTCAAAAACTGCTGATCTCCTGGGATTTTCACACACAGCAGTTCCTAGAGTTTACAGAGAATGGTGTGAAAAACAAACAAAACGTTGCGAACGAAGAGCCAGCATGCTGAAACACCTTGGTGATGGGAGAGTTCAGAGAAGAATGACCCCACTGGTCTGAGCTGATAGAAAATCTATATTCACTAACCAATAATCACAACCTGTGAAGGGCAGAAAATCACCTCAGAATGCACAACACATCAAACGTTGAGGTTAATAGGCTACCCTGATTGACTGGAAGAAGACCAGGTGATCTCTCCCTCCCCACCCCCCCACCCCCATCTTCAATTGATCAGCGAGTCTGTCCCCATCACAGCCTCAAGTTCCTGTTCTTAGCTGAGAGGAGCGAAAACCAATGTGGTTTTCTAGCCCCTCCACCTCACCACAGCTGTAAAGAACTTTCATACAAGTTTGTATTTCCGCCCTGTCAGCTTAAATCTTTTCCTTCTGCCCTCCCTTATCAACAAGGCATTTCTACCCATAGAACTGTTGCTCACTCAGCGTTTTTTGTATTGTGCATCATTCTATGCAAACTCTAGAGACTGTTGTATGTGAAATTAGCAGGAGATCAGCAGTACTCCTACCATCATCATCTGGTACCAATGACTATGCCATGGTTAAAGTAACTGAGATTATATCCAATTCTGATGTTTGATGTAAAGAGTAGCTGAAGCTCTTGACCTATAACTGCATGACTTTATGCATTTCACTGCTCCAATACAATTGGCTGATAGGATAAGTGAAATAAATACATAAATATATATATATATATATTTCATAATAAAGTGGATGCTGTGTGTACGTATAATGGCATTAAGCTAATTTGTAGCTTTAGCAATCATTATGCCTTTACAACACCCCCAGTTAATCCAGAAATTAATTTGCTCTATGCATCATATTTTTTATGTTCATTGTTTATTGAAAATGTACATTTCACTTAATGTAGGTAGTACAGAGAATTAGTATGGATTGATACAATTGGACCGATATAACATGCCTCATTTAATACATTATTTGGACATGAATGGATGGATATATTTGTAAATTGTTCATACAAGCCTTTATACAGGAACATGTACACTCATTAATTTAAGGGAATTTGATCAGCTCCATCTGGACAGTGGCCAAAACTCTTTCGTTTGAATAAAATAAGCAGTGCCATGTGTGATATGCTCGGTGTCCATGATCACCTGGGTGTGGTAGATTAATATATTTTTTTCTCAGAGAAAATTATTATTTTGGGACATATATTTGTCATTTCAGTTCGGCAAGCTTTTCCTTTTATGGGGTTTTGTGGGTGTCACTAAATGCAAATTGGTTATGCCTTACATGCAGCTACTATGTCAGGGTGACTGGTGATCATTAATGTAGACCTGTGAATACGTGTAAAATTCAGGCAAATATTTGTATTTTGGTTTGGCTTTTGCAAACAGTTACATGTCACATAATGTCTAACAATGTGTTAAATGATGGAAAATGTGTTAGTTTGTGTTTTTCTTTGTAAATGCATATATATAATGAGGATAATGAGGGTAGTTCTTGAGACATCTGTTCCTCACCACTTCTTTTGCACATCTAGGAAATAGGAAATCAAGTTGCTTGTTGACTTAATCATCAAGAAACCAAGAAAACCAAGTATTTGTGCAAAGGTGTGTGTGTGTGTGTGTGCGTGCTGGTTCTCTGCAGTATGTTTATTCTTTTACTGTGTGTGAGTCACACTCATGGTAATTGGGTACATTCTGTGTTGTGTTGGTGTTTCCCTGAATGTGGAGATAAAGTATTTAGGCTAGGATGTTGATTGATCACCTGAGTGCCTTTGAGAAAGAATAGCATGGCATCTTGAACAGTGACATAGCAGTATACTGCACACTGATTTAAGTATGGTACTTGTTATTTTAAAAATCAACACTCATTTGAGGGTTAAAGCCACCATTTACCCGGTTTCCTGTTGCAGCATTTGTGCTGTGGCTTCATATTCATGAGATAAATGTTCACTAGGTCAACAACTGGGTGAAACATGATGGTTGACATTGTAGGGAAAGGAAATGAAGAAAGGAAGAGGAAATGAAGCTAGCATATCTACAGAATTTAGCAGACTCGCCTTTCTAGTGTGAACTTGAGGTGTGGAGTAAAATAATTCTCAATTCTAGTGCAAAAAACCTGTAGGTTAGTTTCTAAGAATACGACAATGGTTAAACCCTAAGTGTGCATATAGATGATACCAAGTCAACATTGCCAGCAAAATAGTACACTAAACCACAACCCTCCCTTACAAGGCAAAATTGTCTGCATATTTCCATTTATGTTTTTTGTACCATTGCATGCACCAACACAGCCATTTTAGCAATTAAACCCAGCATTATTTTGATTGAAGATAGAGGACAAGAATGATTCCAGCATTAAATTCTACTTCAGGTGTCTAGTTTATGATGTAATCTCATGATAGTTAGTGTGTGTGTGTGTGTGTGTGTGTGTGTGCACATAAGCAAAGATGGAAGGATAGGTAAATTTATAAAGGGGGTAACTGCACTTGAAAGTTTGATTGACAAAAATTAATTGGTCTTGCTTAATGACAGTATATACTGTAGCAGGGGTGGCCAACTCTTATCCTTGAAAGCTGCAAACCTGTATGTTTTCCAATTATCCCTGCACTACTCTCTGCTGATTACCTGGATCAGTTGTGTTCAGTCAGTCAGAGTCTAGAAGATTCCATGAGGTGGTGTTGGAGAAGACAAAGTGAATTGGTATCTTTTAGCTTCTGATTGACTTTAATCCCCTATATATAGGAAGGAAGGTGTAGGACAATGGTGCTAAACCCTGCTTTCTCTCTCTGTGGGCGTTTGTGTTTGTGGGTGTGTATGTGAGGGAGATGGGCGCGGACTGCAATGGGGTATACTGTATGTGCATTGGTGCTGATGTGCAGCTGTGAGCAGAACTAAAAATTCATAGCATTTTCTTGCAGCATGGTTGTATTGATCCCTGGGCTCATTATAAATGTTAACTGTAATTTTAATTGTGTGCACGTATGTATTGCACAGTTGTGCAGATCAATACTGCTGATAAGCAACAGACTGGGCTTTTAATGTTAGGTATGTATGCATTATTGCATGTGTAAACAGCTATACCTATATAGGGAGTCATTTTAAAATGGCTTGCCTAAAGCAAGACAGGAAGATTAGGAGGCCATGTTGCATTTGTGCATCAGTGACGAACCCAGTTGAGTTTCATAATAATTTGTTAAAACTCCATTTTGGTTGCTGTCAAATGCTGGAAAAGGTAAGGGCAATAAACCCCAGCCCTTTATATTGTTTTGAAGAAAATGAGGCCCACCTTTTGTAAAAAAACAAAACAAATAAACAATAAAACAGAGATTGTTAAAGAAATAAAAGGAGTTTTCATAACACATTGTCTGTCCTAAGAAAATGGATTAACCAAGCAAAAGTGTTAAATAGTCCAAATCAGAAAAATATACTTGGTCCAAAATGTGGAAAATAATCTTCCAAGCCCATTAACCATGAATGCTATTAATTTCTTATAGAAGCATCAGTGTCTTTAAAATTTTTACATATTTAAAAACATAAGCCGTAAATGATAATTTCTAATGTTGTATGCATAAAATAAATACAGTATGTTTATACACACTGCCCGGCCAAAAAAAAATTGCACATTCTAATATTTCGTTGGACTGCCTTTTGCATTGATTACTTATAGGGCATCGATAAGTTCATGCAATGTCACCACATTATATTTTTATTGTGTGTATATGGATGTTGATATATTTCTGCCGCTTAAACTCAGAGAAGCATTTATGTCTAAAGCATCAGTTTCTGGGGCTGGTCATTTTAATAAACTTATCCTCTGCAGCAGAGGCAGCTCTTTTGGTCTCCCTTTCCTGGGACGGTCCTCATGAGAGCGAGTTTCATAGCGTTTCATAGTTTTGGTGACCACCCTTGGAGATACATTCAAAGTTCTTGAGATTTTTCAGGTTGACTGACCTTCATTTCTTAAAGTAAAAACTTTTTAAAAGTCTTTTATCTTTTCTTAACTGAATGTTTCTTACCATAATTTCTATTTGTACAGTAGTTGTAGTAGCACTAATATGGCTATTGACACCCACCCTTCCTCTGCACAAGACAACTGATGGTCTAAAGCACATTATGAAGGCATGCAAGGTCACAAATTAACCCTTGACACAGCATACCTATGAACCGAAAACCATTCCACACATTTTTTTCATAGTTTGGTGCCTTTGTACACCACCACATTGAAATTT
Source organism: Clarias laeviceps (assembly GCA_030014305.1). Taxonomy (NCBI): domain Eukaryota; kingdom Metazoa; phylum Chordata; class Actinopteri; order Siluriformes; family Clariidae; genus Clarias; species Clarias laeviceps. The sequence goes on from JAQMYJ010000039.1 coordinate 20,308,609, forward strand.
TGAAATAAAAAAGATGAGAGTATACCCCATTTTGGGAGGGCTCATGAATAATTGAATGAATGGATGAATGTGTATGTGTGTATGTATATGTAGCCTTTAAGAATGCCTTTAATAGAAGTAGATGTCTTGTTAATAAAGTTAAATTGCGCTTAAAAAGGGTTAATTTCCTTCATGTATTGACATCCTGTTATATAAAATATTGTTCCAATATTCACCATTTTAATTATATGCTTTCTTTCTACTGCAGATCTAATACTACTGGGTTTAACAGTACACCTCTGAGATCTGGTTCGATTCAAACTATTTTTAAAGCTAAAAGAAAAACATCAAATTTTATATAAGAAAAATGCTACTTTTGGGCCACACTGTATAATATTGTTTACTATATGCTTATGCATATAGCAGGTGCAACATGAAACTGATGGCTCAGCTTTCATCTCAGCAAACTCATGATAAATTTCTCACGTTTATTTTCAGCTAGTCATCAAACTGTATGGTTCAGATGGACATTTTCAAGGCTTCATGCAAAAGCTTTTTAAAATATTATATTTCTGTCTGTGTCCAAAGCGCCTCTCTTAATAGGAGTATTCATTAACTGGTGTAAAATGTTTTAAGCACAGTGTTGTTTGTCTGCATGGCGTATGAGGATAAGTGCTGTTTAGGAATTGTGTATGGTCATCCAGTAATGATGTCTGTCTAGAATTCTTAATGCATCTATGTCAGCATGCCATCTGTTTCCCTGTAAAACCAAGGACAAAAGGCTATAAGGACCTATAAAATAAGAGTCTAAGATTTTATTGAATCATTCTGATATTTTTTAGATTCAAGAGAAATATTATGTACAAGGGGTGTTCAAGTTAAATTGGGACTTGAAATTTCTTGTTAAAAAAGGTATAAAACTGATGAACATTTACAGAAGACTTTGCATTATGATGATGAGAATCCAAAGTCTCGGTTTGACTTGAACACCCCGCATATGTGTGACATGTGTAACGTGCAGGTTTCTTAAAATACATGTCTTGTGAAAATGGATGTTGGGTTGAAGCTGTTACACTTAATGGAGTTAAATACAACCAATTTTAACTTAATTTAATACCTGTTAGTTGTTTGAGAACATACCCATGTATTATTAAAAAAAAAAAGAAAAAGAAATAATAGTATGCCCACTTTTTCTGAATTCATTTTACTAAGCTGCACCTTTTCTTTTCAGATGGTTCAAGCTTCATTCTAAAACTGGCAAAAAGGAGAAGGAAAGGGGAGATCTTCAGCTAACGGTACAGTTCACTCGCCATAACCTGACAGCCAGCATGTATGATCTCTCCATAAAGGACAAACCTCGGTCAGCCTTCATCAGGCTGCGTGAGCGCATGCGTGCCCGGAAGCATGGTGGTGATGAAGAGTCTTCCTCTGCCATCGTGCCTGGGAGTTACGGTGCAATAGCACGCGTGCGGGGCCGTCTTCCAAGTGATGGTGGTGGAGAAGAAGACTATGAGGATGATGAGGGAGGGGAATTGAGGAGGAGTAAAATGAGGAGTTACTTCCTCCATGGAAGGTTACGGAAGTCCTCAGACACACGGTCCAGCACTTCTCTGGGTTCTGAGAGCAGCGAGTCATCTTCCAGAGGGGGAAGCCTTAGTCCAACTGCTGGCATCAGTGTAGTGGTCTCTGACCTCTCCAATTCACCCAGCAACAGCAGCAATCTGACTGCAGACAACAGCCCAGGTACGCACACATACGCACACATGAGCATGCACACACAAAATATTGCTGTATGTATAAATTGTAGCCTGTACCTAATAAATTTTTTACCTTATTTTTTATTTAATTTACAGCTTTTCTTCAAAAAGACTAAGGCCATGTCCAGACGTAGCTGGATAATAATAATAATAATAATAATAATAATAAAAAAAATAATAATAATAAATAAAAAGATTTTTTTATTTATTTTTTTTAAGTGCTGTTAGGAGCATCCCTAATCAACAGGGGGCCAATCAGAAGCCTAGACAAAAACATCATTACCGGTTGTGCTTTGAAGAACTCTGACGGGTCTTGTCCAAAACCGTGTCATCAGAGTTTTGTATGTAGCAGCAGTGAGCTTCGTAGAACATTCAGGCATCTCTGTTTGTTAAGTAATTTGTGAGTAACTGCACGTGTATGTACATACATGTAAAATGCCCAGTAAGCAAGGTTAAAAGAGTCACTAGTTTACTGTACTTAAGTCCATTATTGTACCAAATATCCTTATAAACAAAGCTGACATCAAATCAAGGAGACTAGCACACAAACAATATCATCGGCACACAAGGTGACGTTACAACAAGCCAACATCTTTGTTTCCCCTGTCCACAGAGCACCACTGAAAACAGAGTTTTGGAGAATCATCATGTTGAAAGGAGTTTTCCAAAAGCACTGCGCCTGCATGTGTATGAATGGCCAAAACCGCAGATAAAAATCTTATAAAAAAAATAAAAAATACACAGCTACGTGTGGACATGGCGTAAACATAGATAGAATAGACTATTTGACTGTTGCTAAATATAAAAGGTCAAAGCTATTATATTTTTTAGCTTACTACATTTTGGTTTCATATATAATATTTGGTCTTTCTATTTGGTCTTTCTATTTCAGAGCACACAGTTGCGCCCTCGCCACTAGTTTCTCCTGTTAGACATGTGTTTGATGAGGTGTGTGACTTTAGCATCTCAGTGCCTCATTCCCTGACCTCTGACAGTGATGCCCCCATTCTCCTGCCCTCTGTCTGTGTTAATGGAAATCCAGTTGAGACATCTCCTCTTACTCACCAACCCCCCTCACTGGTACTACAACAACCTAGGCTTCAGACAGAGACCCAACAAGAACCGCTGAAAACCCCTCAGACAAGCCCACCAGAGAAAGGCAAACCTACTCAGGCCCAAACAGCCCAGCCCTTAGAAATCAAACCTCAACCCAGTCAGGGGTTTCAGACTAAGCAACCTAAAGTGGAGTCCAAATCCAAACCTGAACTTCAGTTCCCTGCAGTAGGGCTGCTGCAGAAGGGTTCTGCGCACTCTCTATCCTTGCAGAACCTCTCCCGCCTTAAAGAGGAGCAGCAAGGCGGAGGGCCTGTTGACGGCCGCCGCTGGTCATTTGATAAACCAGGAGAGGAGGAAAAGGCGGCCATCGCTGCTGCACTAGAGCATACTGGGTTGATGGCCGATGAAACAGAGGTGGAGGCACCTGTGTCTGTAAGTGACGTAGAAGTTCAAGGCAAGAAGAAGCGAAGCTTGTTCTCACATGCACGGGCTGAAAAAGAGGGAACTGGCCAGGCTCAGCCAGCGGCAGAGGGAAGGCACAGAAGCTGGTTCAGCTCGAAGGACCCCTACAGTAAACCAAGGTAAAAATATGTGCATCACTGACTGATTCTATTACAAATATGTGCGCATAAATTTGTTCTCAGTTTTGTTGCCACTAATATCAGCAGGACCACCACAAATAGATTCTGCGTTTCCCTTGCTCCTATTCCTTCTGCAGTTTGCTGCAGTGTATTCTTGTATTCTTGTATTCCTGTCATTAGGTCCCCAGGTATGATGGACAGAGATTGTATACCTGTGTGTATAGCATAACTACAAATATATAAGATGTATATATATTGATGAGTCAGATGAGCTGATACATTTTTGGGTGGATGCCAAGCAGTAGTATAAGCAGTGATGGTACAAATTTGTTATTTATTATATTGTTATCATCATAAGACACAATCTACCATCAACTAATCTGGGCATATTAATAAAGTTGCCACAAGATACCTTTATGGCAGTTAAATTAAAGATGATGAAATCATGCTAGTAATGAATGTAAAAAAAATAGATACTACAGTATATTAGATATATAGATATTACTATATTTATCTCTTTCCTACTGTTGCCTCAATATCCTCATTCATGCAATCTATTCAGTGTGGATGCAGTACAGAGTCATACAGCTACCTGCAGAGGTAGTGTTTATATCAGTTATCACAATAGGGAAAAATGTGTTTTCTGTGATTTTCAACATGGTTTAATTGTTGTTTGCCAGACTTGCTGGTTTGAATTAATGGAATTAATGGATCTGTGCTGAACTGGACTCCATGTTAATTTAAAGAACTTCTGTTATATTGAACTTTCAGCTGCATAAAACACATGATGTTATATAATTTCTCTGTTATCACCCAAATGAGGATGGGTTCCCTGATTGAGTCTGGTTCCTCTGAAGGTTTCTTCCTATTGCCATCACAGGAAGTTTTTCCTTGCCACTGTCGCTGTCACCCTTGGCTTGCTTATCAGAGACATTTCATTCATCATTCATTCATTCATTCATCTAATTATTATCTAGACACATTTTTCTCACACATACACACTTCCAAAAATTTTCTTTTTAAAATTTCTTTCATTTTTGTGAAGCTGCTTTGAGACAATAAACATTGTTAAAATCGCTATATAAATAAAATTGAATTGAATTGAATTGCCGATCACCTAGGGCTGCTCGATTATGGAAAAAAATTATAATCACGTTTATTTTGGTCATGATTGAAATCACGATTATTTTACACGATTACTCATTGACTTTGGAAATATGTTGCATTTATTGA
>JAQMYJ010000039.1:20317210-20354321 GCA_030014305.1 Clarias laeviceps
CTATACCTACCTTTTCCGGTTTGTATCTGACTGGCCGAGAAGTGCAATACAAATTAACAAATTCAAAACCAAATTAAAAAATCAGAAACCCCCCCCCAAAAAAAGTTTTGGGTTTTGTTATTTTGTTTTGTTAATTTGTTTTGCACTTCAGGGCCACCGTAATAAACACCTTTTCAAACCTTATGTTGAGTGTTCGGGTAAACAGCTACCAAATGCAAATGTTACACTCGGAACCACCTGCAGGTCTTTCTCTGCATGGTTAGTCATGAAGTAACAAGGGATCAGGCCACACTTGGCCATGTAACTGTTTGTCAGCCATTTGTTCTAATATTTATGAGCCCACAAACAAGTGTATGTGTATAAAAATGTCTGTAATTCCTGAATGCCACAAATTTGTGAAACCTCTTGAATTAAGGGTGAAAGTCTTGATTTTCAGCTAGAGTGTTTCATTTTAAACATAATTTAGTGGACGTCACTGTATACAAGAATGTACTTGATCATAAAATGTTTTGTAAAACATTCAGGCCTTTCGTATTCCTGATAACTAATAGTAGTTGTATGCAATACAAATGTTCGTCATTCTTTTGTTTTGTCATACAGTAAACAGTAGATGTTTTATAAAGCACAGTTGGATTTTACCTTGTCATATACAGGGTTAGGCATTAGGTGTTGATTTTTCTTATTCAATGTATAAATAATTTGGGTGTTCACATGCAGTGTTCGGTCTAACGCGTTACAAAGTACTTGGATTACTTTTTTGATGTAACGAGTAATCTAACACGTTAGGTCCGCCATTTAAGTACTCAGTTATTTAGTTATATTTTCAAAAATGTAATCCGTTATTCAGACAAGTTATGTAATCCGTGAGCCAGACAGCAGTCATTCTGTTAGTGTGCATGTGTGAAAGTCGTCCTACACGCCCCGCCCCCATCTTTTATTCCTGCTGTTATACCCCTATCTCACCTATGCTGTTTGACTCGCAGTGAGAAGCGATGGAAAGATGGAAACGTAATCACAGCACCAAAACTCGCAGTGAATCATGATGAACTGTACTTATGGCCACCGCGCAAAACTGAGTAGGTGAGATGGGGGTATTAGTAGTATTAGATTATGGGCCAAACTTCGCTGAGTGATGACTAGAATAATTATAAAGGTCTTGACTAAAATAACATGCATGAGGAATCACAAAGGAGTTTTCATTTTCTGCAATGGAGAACTACCATTACACTACTACAAACTAGTTACTTTTATCAGAAAGTAACGCTGTAATGTAGCTGATAATTTTTTACAGTAATTTTGTAATGTAATTAGTTATTTTAAAAAGTAACATCCCCCAACACTGTTCACATGCCACAAAATATCCCTCTCCGAAATAGTAGGTGTTTTTATCATCTGATGTGAAGAGACAGCTTTTCACTTGCCTAACATGTGGCTTACTTTAACTGAATCCATCTCCTAAAGTCTCATGAATGTGATCTTAGTTTGTCTAGGGTGCAATTACGTTTCATCTCCATGTACTCCTACTTAAGATGCATAAAACTACCAAATGTATACAGAGTCCAAGACTAACATATATTCCATGATTCAAGGCTGAACCTTTTGCCATGCTGTAAAATATATTCTGGTGCGGTAATTACTCCTATGCTTTCATCCAGTCAAAAATATCGTAGTCACATTTATGTAAATGATGTTCCTGAGCTTCAAATTATACATATGCCTCCATATGCATAGTACAGAAATACAGTGCAAGCAATAATAAGATATTATATATTTTGCTAAAAATTAAACTAATAAATAGGTCTGGTCTCTAATGGGGTAACTATGTGTGCCTTCCATTCACAGCCAGCTGGTTGCTCCTCAGACAGACTCCAGCACCATGCATTCCCTTTTATCCCTGCCCCTCATTGACCTCTCAGAGGGATTGTCTTACCAACACGCTAACCCCTTCACTTTTGCCTCATTTATCTCTCCTACTAACCCTTTTTTTTCACTACTTAGGCAGAATCCATTTTTCCAGGAGATGCATACTGTTACTCAATTAACACCTCCTTTGCCCTTTCTCTGTAGCTCAGCCAACTATCAGCCTGAAGTGCCTGCCTCCAGACCAAGAAACCCCACCCCTCCTTTAGACTTAGCTGAAGTTGGAAATACAAAGGGAACACTAGAGGATGGATTATCCAACAACTTTACATATTCTTTTGGCAGTACTGGTGCACCAGATGACTCTGACCAATATACTCAATGGGATGCCATTGGTGATAGACTAAAACTAACCTCAAATAATAATACTCAAAACACCATCCCTACTTCTACCTGTCTGATTGAACCAACTGATCAAACACCCATATACAGTGAAGATGACCTGGTTGTGTCCAATAACACTTTTGCTCCAGTAAGTCTATGCAATATAACCCCAGCATGTGCTATAATTGTAGGTGCACTTCCTCACTCTGAAGCCGAAGTCAATTTTACGTGCTGTGGTACTCCGGCTGACCTCAATAATTTTGTTCCTCTGAATGCTTCAGATTCCTCATTGCCTTATAACTCGGGCATAGACTTTTCTGAGCTCAATGCCCTAGCATGCCCTTACTCCGCACTTTCAAACTGCATATTTATTAAGCATAAAGACAATGCAGTCTCAATCTGCCAAGAAAATATTACACCAAATGCAATGTCAGTGTTGTCTGTGACTCCTGAACCCTCAGCACTCAATTCTGAATCATTACCTTATTTAGGTCTGGGTGAAATGTCTGAACAAGAAACACTTAAATGCATTTCCTCCAAGAGGAAGACAGATGACACTGAACTGTGTGTAGATAACCAGAAGACCTCGTTGCCTTATACTAATTTTGATACTATAGAGGCATCTTCCAATGTAACATCTGAATTTCTAAGCAGGAGCTTTAATGATTCAGAGTCAAAGTCTAAACTAAAAGGACACAAGACCTTTAAATCAGATGATGGTATTAAAAAAGGAGATGGGGATGTAGAATTGCAAGATTCTGACATTAAAGAAAGAACATACTTGAATGTCCATGAAGCAGCATATCCTTTAGGGTTGCCCAATCCGTTAGGATCCAGTGACTTTGTGTTTCATGGAAGACTGACAATGGAGATGGATGCTGCAGGTAATCCAGGATTTGAATCATTAGACAAAAGTGAAGTTAGTTTTGTAGGGGAAGGTTTTGATGTTGAGAACTCAAAGGTTCTTGTGGATTCTTCATCTACAGACTCAGGCAACATGTCATTTACAAAGGAGAAAGTCACTGATTCACCACCTAATGCATCAAAGAGAAATTTCAGTTTACCCGAAACCCTAATTGGTGTTTATAAGGAAGAGACACCAAATGGTAGCGGAGAGATGCTGTCTTCAGCATTGTCTCATGGCCATAGCCTGTATGAGAGTGTAGACTCTGAGCACTACCTCACCTGTATGTCACAGATCAGTACCCCTTACATTTCCCAATTCTCTTCAGTGGCCAATTTGAAAAGTGAAACATTTCAAGAAGCCCAGCCAAAAACTGCTTTATCCCAGGATGTCCTGCCAACAAATGATCGATCTCCATGGACCATATCAGAAGTGCAAGAAGACCCAGCTGAGATTTCTCGAGATGCTTTGCCAAAAAATGGAGATATTTTTCAATCTCATCCTTTAAACCCACCAGTATCGCAAACCTTTGTGCTAAAAACAGTCTCTTTACAGAATACTTTTGAAAAAGATGACATTATAAACAAGGTCATGCCAAATGCTGTTACAATACAAAATGTTTCAATACAAAAATATGATTCCCCAATGGACACAATGACTGATGGTTTCTCTGAAATGATGACAACAAGGCCAGGGGAAGAACCTTTACTGTTAGATCCTCAGACATTTGGGTATAATGATTTGAGCCCAAGTGAGTCTCATCAGTCCCACTATGTGCAATGTGATGGTCCTCTAGAGAAAATGGAGATGATCACAAATTTTTGTCAGTCCCCTGAGAATGTGTGCGTCTCTGATTTTCTATCTGGGTCAACTTCTAGCATTACTCAGGACTTGGTTATGACAGATTTGCTCCTAGAGAACATGTTTGTGGCCCAGCATGTTGCAACACATTCTGTTGGCACAAGCCTTGTCGCACACCCTGTGCCTAGGGAAATTTGCACAAAAATGGAATTGTGTCCTGATTCTATTAAAGCATCACAAACAAGTACAAATACACTAGCAACAACTTCTACAGCTACTGTTCCACAAGGGGAGTACTTGCATAATGCTATACACTGGTCTACTATTCAGCCACCTCCTCCTGAACCCTCAACACTGGACTGGCCGACTTCAGGGCATGATCTCTTGACGAGCTCTTCTTTATCTTTGCTTGATCTCTCACCACTAGCCTCATCTACACCACATGTAGCAGTAGGTATTAGTCTGCCACTGTCCTCTTTTCCTATGCCCTCTGCTCCAGCACAATCATTGGCACATAAGACAGAGACTGCTGCCTCTCTTCCCCCTGTATTTGCTGCATCACATGAGTTTTTCCCTTGGGAAGAACGACAGGTAGCCTGTCATCTCAGCAGGTGAGGTCGAAAGGTGATCTTTGAGATGAGTAATGCGATCTCTGCAGATTCTGTGTTTTGTGTGTGTATACCCTCCTCTTTCATATCATGTTCAAAAGTTAGTACCCACTTTTTTTTAATTCCATTTGTTTTTTTTTTTTTTTTTTTTTTTAATCTAAAAACATCATAAAATCATCTCTTTACCTTATCATTATTTATTTAACAAAAATTACCCAAAAAAGAAAGACATGTGGGCAATACAAATAGGTCATTATTCAATACCTCGTAGCAATTGTTCTCTACTTGAACTTAAAGTACTAGTTTCCTGTATAACTTTATTCCACTTGGTCGATTGTTTTTTGTAACATTGCTTTAATTCTTTGGGCATTCGCTTATACACAGGTCTGTTAAGGTCCTGCCACAGCATTTCAATTGGGTGGATGTCCATTATTGGGAAGATTGGCAACTGACTTGAATGCTTTCCACTTGTGAATAATCTTTCTCACTGTAGAACATTAAATGCCAAATTGTTTATAAAAAGTTTTATACCCTTTTCCAGATTGATGTTCATCAATAATTGCATTTTAATTGCTTATTTAAATCAGACCATTGCTTATGTCGTTCCCTCTTGGTGCTTTTTTTAACACACACCTACCTAAATGCACCAGACCTGTAAACTACCAAAACTTCTGCTTTCCTAGAGGTCTGCACACGTGCTCATGATCAGTTTATCAAATAAAGGCAAGTGTAAAAGTTATTTGTCGTTTGTCTGAAGTACTAACTTTTGAACATGACTGTGTGTGTGTATTGGTATATAATTCAGTAGTACTAATAATAATTTAAATTTCAGATCTGCATTAAATCTGCACTACTCAAATCATCCCAAATTCTTGTGATTAATCATTAAGGAGATGATTAATAGATTGTTTTAGAGTGTGAAGCTGCAATTTATTCTTATTCTTTTTCACGGCTGGGGACTTTCTCTTGATTTCAGTCTGGACCTTTCTGCAACTTTCTTTAATTAATATACAGTACATGTACTGTATATATGTCAGACTCTACACTTTACGGTGTCATGTGGGGTTTTTCTATTTATTGTTTCAGATTATTTAGCAATAATTATACATTCGCTCTTTTTTTTTTTTCTTTTTTTTTCCCTTCATTATTCATAAACACCCTCATCCTTCAATTCTGTAATTAATTTCTGATGTTTGCATGCCTTGTGTTATTTTTAGACTAGAATGCACTTTTAATCTCTTGTGGTTTCCACAGTGGTGACTGTCTTTTGCCTGGACCAGGGGACTATGCTACTTCTTCCTACATCACATTGTTTTCATTTCAGACATCGCTAATTATATCTACAGCAATTAATGTATGTTTTGTGTGTACTTGCAAGACAGCCAGTTTAAACACTTATATCTTGTTTCTCCCAACTTCAAATGTTTTAGTCCACATCCAGTGAAGCCTTTGACACCTCCTGATGAGAAGAGGTCAGAAGGCCGTTCTGTTCTGGAGAAACTCAAGTCTACCATTAATCCAGGACGAAGTCACCAAGGAGACCAGGAATCAGAGAAGAAGGTATGAATAGTTTAAGCACTTAATGTTATTACTGCTAACAATTAAGAAAAATTATGGCAGCAAGGAAAGAACTCCCATTATTCTTTTTTTTACCTCATTGTTACTGTCTTACACTCTTAGATTAAATTATAAACCTTGAAAGTTACGATGTAGAACTATTGAGAAAAATTGAGTCAGGAAGATATTTTTTAGGCAGAAGATTTTGAGAAAGCTAAAATTTCTTAACTATGAGAGAATGTCCTAAAAAAAAATGAAAACACAAAACATTGAGTGCAGGCAAGCTTCACTAGCATGATGTTGATTTTTATTTATTTTCATAATGTCTTTTCAATAACTTTCCAGCTTTTGGTGGAAGGTGGAGGCTCCTACTACCATCTGAACCATAGTCAGCTGGTGTCACTCCTGCTACAGCGGGATGCTGAGCTCCAACAGGAGAAAGAGGAGTATGAGCGCCGGGGCGTGTTACTAGAGAAGCGGGAGGTGGAGTTAAAGAAGATGAAATTTTTAATCCGAGATCTTGAGGATTACATTGACACTTTGCTAGTCCGCATCATGGAACAAACACCTGCACTGTTGCAAGTTCGTCCCAAAATGAAATGATCCGATAGAGATTCATCAATCATTTCACAGTCACTTCACAAATCTTCCACAATCCCTCAGCAGAAGTTGCAACCCTGCACTGCTACTGCTACCATGCAAATGTAGAATGGAACAGAAAAGAAGTGTGGCATTGCAAAACACAGTGTCTACCTATGTGAGCCTGTCATATGTGGCCAGGTGCACCCCCTCCCTTCCTGACTCCCATGATTCTTATTCTTATAGGAATTTCTGGGAAATTTTACTTAGTTGATGCTTGCTTCCTCTAAACAAATGTGTAAGAGGTGCATCTGTCCAGCTAGTTACCAAAGCTGTCTGTCAATCAAAGGGGAAGGTATGGTCTAGTTTTTGGAAACTTGAGAGAATAGTCTTTGCTGCTTGAATTAACGTGTTATCCAAATGTTCTCTTTTGTTCTTCCTTTCTCCTCACATTAATAGGACCTATCTAGTTTAAGCTCATAAAACTATGCTACTTGAACCAGCCGATCCTCTAGATATCGAGTTGGAGAAAAAAAATATTCAGAGAAAGAAAGCAGGATCGGTTGTTTCTCATCTGCTTGTGCCTCATGTCATGTCTTCCGCACTTTACTGAAAAGCATAAGGTTAGAGGCACACACTAACATACTAGCTCTCTCAGTTTGCATCTGTCAACCAGTCCCCTTCCCATCCTGCTCAAGCTAACATGCACTCATTGCTGCCAGTGCTTTCAGGTGTAATGAACAGAATATACACTGTTCTTACTGCATAAATGCCACTCTGGTGAAATGCCAAATGCTGCCTTATCATACAGTATGTCTCTGTTATGTTATTGCTGAAACCCACACTTTTCAGCTCTATACCTTACCTTGAAGTGTGACTATAAGGGACTGTGTGTTTAGACCTGATTCCCAACAGACTGTTAGGTTAAATCAGGTAATGTCATAGGCTATTACTGCCTCAGTGTTGAGCGATGAACAAACAGTACTGATGATCATGGAATACTAAATGCCAGAAGTTGATTATAATTCAGTGTTCCAGTATTCCCAGTGCAGCCATGGCTCAGGCCTATGTCAGTGTACCTGCAGTGTTGTTCTGATGTTACTTGGATGTTGCCACTATCAGTGTTTTTTGCAGTGTAGCACCATCTGTAGTTGTGTGGTAGCGGCCTGTGTAACAGCACTTTCAAACCACACATACACTTAATAAAAAGGTTCTTCCTCAAAAGCATAAGTACAGAGCAAACACAAACACATGCACATTTACACTGCACTAGCTCATTCTCTGAACCTAAGATATTTACAGTATTCCTGTGCTACTGTAATTCTTATAGGCCAGCTAAGCTAGGAAGTCAGAGATCAATATATTACATGTAACTCGTCAAAAACGTACAATTAGAAGCACTTAAGGCTTCACATGTTCTGCCTCTTACTGAATTATGATCTCTAGCTCTTAGGTTGTGATTGATATATAAATTGAGTGACTTAGACTGGTATGGTACTGTGTCGTTTGAATGGATTCATGAAATATTAATGTCAGTCAGAGACTAAAGTTTACAATTCTTAAAAAAAAAAAAAAAAAAGTTTTACCTTTTACATGTCTTTATTTAAATAATATATGTATGCTTTGTTTTCTTTCCATTGTTCCTCTTTTATCTTTAATTTATTGTTTCACAGAGGTTATGTATAGTTCTTAATAATGTGTTCTAAATTAACTTTTTTGTCACATTTACATTCTTACATTTTGTTCCCTTTTATCAGTTGTTGAGGTGGTTGATTCATTTTTCCTTTTAGGTTTTACTGCTTTTATTTTTTTATGCCCTGCTTGAGATTATGCTGTTCTATCAACTATGACTGGTGCGTTGAGATGTTTTCATTTTTTCTTTTTAAAAGTCTAATAATGTAGGAAGCAATAGTGCAGAGTGCTAGAGAACTGTGAAAAGCCACATGCAGCCTGCAGTCCGGTTAACAGGTACAAGTGCCCTTGACTTAATGTCATGTTGTAGAATGTGTCAGTGGAATGAATATAGAAACCATTATTTGTTATTTTAATTATGAAATTGTTAATCAACGCTGCATTTCTGTAGCAGATGCTCTGGTAAGTTTGAAAATAAAAACAATTATTTGTGTTTAATGCGTTCGTTAAATTTTGTTCCTGTAATTCTAAGAAAGATAAGCTGCATTATTCTTACATTAGTTTCTTTAATGGGCTATCATACTGCATTATTATTATTATTATTATTATTATTATAGTTGATTTATACAATTACTTCGCTTTTGATTTTCTTAGTCCATGAATTCATAGAGGACCGGTCCAGGCGGAAGCTCATGGATGGTGACTTTTCCACATGGATCAGGATTGTTCCATTTTTAAATCAAGTCTTTCCTTGAGGTGCTGTTCTTTGGGGTGTACAGGTTGAATTATGCCTGTCCCTAGATGGCAAACGTTTGCTTGTTTGATTATTGTGTTGATAATCGAATTGATAATTGAAAGGGAATATTAAAATCAGCTCTCTGATTTGTCCTTTTGCATCTCTCAATGAAATAAACTCTTTTCACATTGGGATGGCATTTTGACTTTTTGTTCTATAAATCTTCTGTTGTCAACTGGGGAACCAGAAAATTTAAAGTGATAAGTTCTCAGTTATATTACAACAGTAATATAGTAAAACGTTAACGTTCCTCCAGGACCAAGGTGCTACATACAACATAAATTAACAGAAATGAACTAGCTAACTAAGAAACCTAATTAGCTGGCTAGCTGTGACGAGACAGGTTGACATGACAACATGAATTAACAACATAGATTAACAAAAAACTAACTAGCTAATTTAGAGACCTAATTAGCTATCTTATGTTTATATGTTTAGCCACCAATCCAGTGTATATAATACCATATAATGTCACACAAAACAAAATTTTGCGACATTACAGGAAAAAAAGCATCATAACATGTTTGTTAGTTTTAAGCATAAAGGGTAACTCGCTTTGTGCAGAAGCGGCCAACTACATTACCCAAAATGCAACGAAATGATGACTAGGCACGTACGGGTGTGACTTGGTTGTGTGTTATAATCTACACTGACTACACTTCAGCACAATTTATTTACTACAGTGTGACCCACTATGTCTCAACATTCCGTTACTTTGACTCAGAATGCGCATTAAAAAAATTAAATAAGACAAGCACTCTGTATGAGTGAGTTATATGCTCTGACTAATCTGACTTGCTTTCCTGCTGTTGTTTTTCTGGCGAAATCACACTGATAGAGACCCCTATTGGTGATCTAGTGCCACTGCACACTACACAGACACTCCAGTGTGAGGTTGGTTGTCAGACTTCTCAGTCAGTCTGTCAGAATTCTTGAATCAAATAGCTGAATATAGCCACATTTGCATGTAATAAAGATTTTAGGTTTAAAGTAGATTGGGTTGACATGGTAATTACACCTTATGCCAAAACTGACATGGGATCAGAAAGAAAGAAAGAAAGAAAGAAACACACAGACTACGAAACCTGAATAGAATGTATAGAGAATGTGGACGGTTTGATCTAAGGGCTAAAATTTTATATCTATCAACATTGCCTAACTGTAAACCACTTAGAATTATATTAGAGCAATGTGTTACATCACAAGGACTACAGTTTAATAAGAATGAGGTGGGGCAAATGATTACACATCCACACACATTTTATTTTGACTGGACAGTGTGCACTTAGTCAATCTACTGTTTAATTTGTCATTTAAAGGAAGTTTGCGGTCGTGAAATAGAAAATATGGTGGTAAATATTTCACCTCATTTAAGTTAATTAAACACATCTATATTTCTTATGTGCGTTCTGAATAACTACTGATTATGTGTTATGTCAGAGAAGTGAACTGAAAATCCCAAAGGGACATCAAATCTTCATTTAATCAGTCACATTTCACACTGGGTAATCAGCTGACACAACAGTTGCTGCATGAAACTACAGTCTGGGCTAGAAAAACCTAGATCAGCCTATCCTTGCTTTCTTTATATCATATCATTGGTGGTGTTGTTTTGTTTGGTCCTTGCTAGGCTATTTATAGCAGCTGCCCTTTTGTTTGACTAATCTGAGCAATAATTAAACACAGTATTTGAAAGAATTTAACAGTTCTTTAAATAAATAAAAAATTAAAGGCTAAATTCATGAAAGATGATAATAGATTTATGGACAGAATTTAGATGAATACATTTATTCACTGTATGTTATAATTACAAAAAACAATTCAAGTCGACATGGTGTCATAGAGGTAAGCACTGTGGCCACGCACCTCCTGGGTCAAAGGTTCAATTCCCACCTTGGGTCTGTGTGCAAGGAGTTTGCACTTGGTGGATTTCCTCCGGGTACTTCAGTTCCCTCCCACAGTCCAAAGACATGCAAAGTAGGGTAAAGTTTGGGTGTTTCCCCCAAAATAGGACATAATGTGTGAATAAGTGTGAGTGTGTGCCCCACAGGATACACCCCGCCCAGGGTGTACCCCACCTTGTTTCCAAAGTCTCATGATATAGGCTCATTTGTTCTTGTACAGGATAAGTGCTATAGAGAATGAATGAATGAATTTTAAAAAATCACTCACTCTCCTGTATTTATTCTTTGTACTGCGTATCCTGTTCAGGGTTGCAAGGGGCCTGGAGCTTATCTTAGAGGATTCATGGCACTAGTCAGGGTACAGCCATGGACAGGGTGCCAGTCAATCGCTGGGCACAGAAGCACATACACTTGCACACTACAGGGAATGTCAGGCCAATTAGCCTAATATGCATGTCTTTGGACTGTGGGAGGAAACTGGAGAACCCCACCAAGCACTGGGAGGATATGCAAACACCACACACTCAGACCTGAGACGAGACTCAAACCCCTAACCCTGAAGAAGACCATTACGCCACTGTGTTGACAAAAGCTATTCACATGCTGTCAAAATGCATATGCACACATTTGTGACCTCCACATCTGAAAGCTTTTAAAATAAACATTGTGCTCATCATTGGGAACTTTTTGTGACTAAATAGATTTTAAGGTGTTGTTCATTAACAAGCAAAATTGTTGACGGGGGTGTCATACTGGTTCTGATAAGGGCCATGTATGTGCATGCTTTCATTCCAACAAAGCAGAAGCCATGCCTGTTTAATTATAGATTAAGCTTAAATTTTATTATTATACAGTATAAATGTGTGATCACTAAATTCATTATCTCATATAGATTTCTGCTGTGCTTAAATAAATATCTAAAAATATCAGTTTATTTTTACAGTAGCTAATCTCCCACTGCTACCTCACCCCTAAATACATTTAGACCTGAAACTTTTTTCTCATTACTTAGTGCTTGATGAACCTGCATGTTCATATTATTTTGATGAGCACAATGATGCATTTTGACAAATGTTGTACCCCAATCTATTTTGTCATCAAGTAACCTGCACTACCAGTCAAATGTTTGGAGACACCTTTTATCCCATGGACTTCTTGATTTTTTTTATTTTGTTCTACCTAGTATAACAATGGTGAAGGCATCCAAACTATGCAATAGTCTTCTTCTCTAAACAGATGATATTGAGATATGTCACATACTAATGCTCTGTAAAGCTTCCTTAATGCCTTTAATTTGGGGTGCTGTAAATTGGTGATTTTTGAGGCTGGTAGCGCTAAATTTACTTCTCTACAACAGTGGTAAATTTTGCCCATGCTTTCCTGGAATGGTCATCATGAGAGCCAGTTTCATCATGGTGCTTGATGGGTTTTACAAATGCACTTGACAATGCAGTTCTTATAAAAACTGCATATTATACTGTATATTAAAATACTGTACTCAATTACCTAATGTCACATATGGTATTTCATAGTTTTGAAAAAATCCAGCATTGTTCTAGATTGAAAAGAAATCCAAAATTGAGTCCAAACTTTTGACTGGTACTATATGTTGTACATAAGTGTTTTTGTGAGATACATTGGCCTCTAAATGAATAAATAAATAAAAAGTGTAGTTTAAAGTTTTCCATCCACATTTCTAAAACTTACTTTTCAGAATTGTAGATCTATAAATGACTAATTTCACATCACATTAGCCTGCATTATGCAGTGTACATGCTAAATTTCTTTTATAATGGTGGCCTCCAAATAACTATTTAATTATCCAGTATGAGTGATCAGTGTCAGTGCTCAAATGTTAAAGGATATTTTGAATGCTTAGACTGCAGATGTGCTGTAATTAGCTCCATGCTAAATGAAAGACTGGGAACAGGTGAATATAGCCGTCTGTTTTCAGAGATATAGTACAGTAAAATATGGTGTGAAAAGCGGAACTTTGCCAAACGCACACACACACACACACACACACACATACACACACACTTGCAAAAACTTTAATTGCTTTCACTGCTTATGAACTAGCAGACAGTTGGTGTTTGTAACAAGCCAATTGCACCTGGTGGCAAAAACAACTGGCTAGTCCTGCTGCTGAGACCTGCATGCACCAGCTGCCTCTTAGAACCTACAGACTGAGCCTGGGGCTTTAGAAATCTGTAATATGATCTAATATAAATAAATCTGAAATTAATTAAAAGTAATTAACCATGAATTGAAGAAAAGTGTACTTTAAAAAAAAAATCCTTCTGAAACAGCTGCTTCTGAGGGCCATGGTATTCATTCGTCATTATGTTAAAAGTAAAAAGAACCAGTCCTCACTTTGTGTCTGTAGTAGGAAATAATGCTGCAGGATTGTTTATTATGTTTTCTACATGTCCCCGGGGTCCTTTTATAGTAGGTTAAGACATTTCCTGGATGTGATTGACCCTCGCACACTCTTTGTGTTTGAGGTATGCGAGAAATGTGTTTGCATTCTGGGTATAAAAAGAGCAGGTATGTATGCCAGAATAGAGCAGGTTTGAAAAGTGAATGAAAAAGGATAAACTCTCTTGTTACCTCAGTGATCATGTACTGTAGGAGTGAGTGTTATCTGCAATCCAGTTGTTTAGAGCTAAATTAGGTCATGCAGAGTCATTGTTTGCTTCATGTCTCAAATGACTAAAATTACTTGGGTAAATGTGTTAGGGGTGGTGAGTGGTAAGGGGTAATTGATAAGTTTATTAGGTTTTGACTTACCCATTTCTTTTTGGTTGGAACGTATGACCATGTCACACATTTTTGAAGGATTTCTTTGTAACTGAATGTGTATATGCTTTCCATCACAGAGTCATCCAAGTGATGGTGTAAAACTCTTATAACACTTTAAATACAGTCCTCGTCCCACAGGGTTAACAAATAGGTAATGGGTTTACATCATATTTCTATACATTTAATACACACACATACACAAAACAAATGAATATTATTTCGATAAGTGCTCCCTAGAATGTGATGTCTGGTTTGTGAATTTGTATCTAAATTTGGTTTGCATTGATTGGCTGATTTAGTTAACAATGAGGAGCTGGAGATAGTTGTCTGGTCAGAGAGGTCAAAGGCCACTGTGAGAAAATAGGTTCCATGAACCTTAATTCCCTTTGCCTTTTTGTTCATTTGACATAACTTTACAGTATAATTTATTGATTGCTCTTTTTTATTTACAATGATAAAAAAATTAAGCATAGCCCTTCTTTCCTCTGTTATGCACAGAAGGTAAAACAGGTGAGTCCCAACTTTTAAACTTCTTAGTGATTCTTAAAAAAAAGTCCTTTAAATGATTAAATGCTACGTACACTTACACAGGCATAAATACGCACTGATGGACACTCTTTTAGTCTTGTGAAGTAATCACAAGTTGTATTAGCCCTTGTGGTTGTCTTCTTTTACTTTAATCCTCTTTCTCACTCCCCCTCAGTGCTTTCGGTGTGGCTATTACACCTCCAGGCGATCTTCCATCCAGACACTAGAGAGAAGATCCCCATGCCCTTTTGCATGTCAGGTGAGGGTGCCAGCATGCCTCTAACATGTGTGAGTGTGCGTCGGCTGTTTGCTCCTTGTTACTAGCACAGGAGAACTGGCAGAATGGCAGGCAACCTATGTGGACTGAGCGATTGGGAAAGGTCACACTCAGCTGGATTCTGATTAAAGCCTTCACCCCCTGCTGCCTGGAACTGCTGTTGGGTCTCTGAGAAATAGGAGTGTTTTGGCTTGGTGTTAACACAGCTATTTAAAGACAGAGTGAGAGAAAGACAGAAGAATACCTGTTTGCTGGAAAAGGGTGATGGCTACTTAGGAGTGAATTCTTGTGTCATTTTAGACTAATCACAGTACTATTACCATATGAAAGGTCAATGATAATAATATGTGGGAGTCTGTATTTAGTTTTTTTTCTTTTTCCTTTTTTTTTTGTGTGTCAAAGATTAAACTTTGCTTTCATTTTACTGTGTAATATTTTTGTTTGTTTTCTAATGTTATATCCCTGTTGGTCCCAGTGGCAAATAGTTTATTAACTAAAGTAATGAGGACATCCATATTGTAAATCTAGTTTATTTTGGTTTGTTTAAAAATGATTTTACAGACGAACTACATTTTATCATATTAAGATTTGCTAACTCTTGTTTTTCCACAATCGTTGTCCATTTTGACAGTTTGTGGGTCTTTTACCTCCCAGTCAGATCCTTTTCCGGCAGGTACATCTCCTTCCTTGTCACAGTTACTAGAAGTGTCATATATAAAAATGTGAGTTAATTTACTGATTCACTTTCTTCTCTGTCTGGGACTTACAGTGGCTGAACTACTTCTGTAAACGACTAACACATCTAAGGTTCCAGATTAGCAGTGCAGTCTCCTACAGGGTGCAGTAGAGAGGTACAGGTGGTGTTCCAGTTAATCTAACTTAAAGAGCTTAATCGAGTTATTACATTTTCATTTAGCAGACGCTCTTATGCAGAGCAACTTACTTTTTTTTTTTTTTTTTTATCATATTTGAGGGTTAAGGGCCTTGCTTAAGGGCCTAACTGTGGTAACTTGGTGGTCATGGGGTTTGAACTTGGCCAATGCCTTAACCCCTGAGCTACCCCTGAGCTATTAAGCTTCTGGTGGTTTTACTAACTTGATTAGGCATATTTTGAGTCCTGACTTTATGTAGTCTCTGGAATTCTAAGATAGAGTCCAACAGTTTTCCTAGAGCTGCATGTACATGTTATGGAATATAGATTTAAAGTTTTTTTTTTTATTTAGTTAACTTCTCAATTCCATCTACTACCTGTCCTTGCTGTCATCACTGTTTTTTTACACCACTGATTCTATTTTGTAGTCTACGGGGAAATTCAGTAGTCAGCAGCATAGTTTTTATTGGGGTGAATTAAACAAATACTGTACATGCACAACACAAACTGATTAAAATTTATTTGATCCTAGATATCAAGTATAAACTAATCAATCAATGCCTCAATCAGTGTACCACAGTCAGTGCACCAGCTAAGAGCATGGATCTCAGATGTCCAAATAACCACGCCCCCCTGTGTCCTCTAGAGCCAATTAGCTGCCCTGCTGGGCGGCGGTTTGATGCCCTGGGGCACGACAGCCATAACCACGGTGACGGCAACTACAAATGGCCCCATGCCTGTGGGAAGTAAAGGGAGGGGTCACTAATTAAATCCCGAGTCCTGACGAGGCCCCCTGCTGGGGAAGAGAGATGGAGGGGAAAAGGGGAGGGCTGTTAGATGGCAGTTAGATGAGCCTGTAACAGGAGCTGCTGGAAATGACCAGAGACTCCCAATGACAGGCAAGAAGCAACTTCACACAGCCTGTCATGACCTGTCAGCAAGCCTCATGGGTCCTTAGGGGACCTGTTGTCCTTATGGACAGGAAAACAAATTTATTAATTAAGTGTGATAGTTTTTATCCAAAGACTTCAACTTAAACATAGTTTAAGATATGACATGAAATTTAATAAGAACTGATCTCAGCATGCATTTTTAATCTAGAATAATGATTTTGTAATTATTAGTAATTTACATGGTGCATTGCGTAATGATTATTAGCTATGTACTGATATGCTTCAGTGATCTTTGTATTTTAACCTTTTATTTCAAACCTCAAAAATGACAATGTTAATACGTCATCGGACAAGTCATGAATATGGTCCACTAAGAGTTCAGAAAGCTGTATTGAGCAATAATACTACCCATCCAGAGACAATAAGAGGTTCACTGAAAAGCTTCCTGCAGTTCTTAATGTGTGGATTAGATTTGATTTACTAATACTAATACATACTA
Organism: Clarias laeviceps; assembly: GCA_030014305.1. Lineage (NCBI taxonomy): Eukaryota > Metazoa > Chordata > Actinopteri > Siluriformes > Clariidae > Clarias > Clarias laeviceps. The sequence continues at coordinate 20,334,106 of JAQMYJ010000039.1, forward strand.
ATGGTTTAATTTTAAGTAAGCATTATTATGGTTAGGATTTAAAATTTGTGTAATATGTTAGTTTCTACTTACTGGTTCATACTTGGTTGAAGTAGTGGAAACTTTTCCAATACATTTTTGTGTGTGCGTGTTTTACTATATAGGTGGGACTGAATGTTCCGATTCAGAGAGCTGAGCTTCAGCCCAGCCTCATGACTTCTGGTCCAAGGTTTCAAGGTTTCATCCTTTTCCTTGCTGTTGGTTTGTGTGTGTGTGTGTGTGTGTATGTGTGTGTGTGTGTTTGTGTGTGTGTATGCTTATTTGTTTGTTTATTTATTTATTTACACATATGTACATGTGCATGTGTTTTATTGTAAAAAGAAGAGATTAATATATTGTTTGTATATTTCTTGGCAAAGGCCTTCACCTCCCTCACCTTTAATTGTTAGGTATTCATAGGGTCTTGCATGCCCTATGAATACCTAACAATTAAAAACAAGACATAATTAAATGATCAAATCAGTAGAGCTAAATATTAATTCATTAAGATCATGTCCGTGTTTATGTCATGACATATTCTGTCTGAAAGCTCATTGCCCTGTGTTTGTAATTGTATGTATGTATGACATGTGCATGCTATCCTTTAACCACCAATAGATTAAGCGTTTGTTTATTTATGTTTATTGGTGTGTGTTTTATTTTGACTAGTGTCAGAGGGGAATCGCTGGAACGCTATCTCACTGTTCCATTAGCGTTCTGTGGCTTTAACAAGGCCAGAGGGGCTCTGAGAGACAGTCCCAGGATGCCGTGGGGACACTTGGCTGTAATTAAATTGTTTTTGTCCCCTCACCCCTCCCCTTTAATTAAATCAGCCAGTTCCCTCTTACCTTTTGGCTTGGGTAACAGAGCCTTGTTAGCTCTTGGTTGCTGTACTCTAATTGGTTAATTAGGCCTAAAGTGCTCTCTGTGTCAGCACAGGGATACGTGTCTCCAGGCCGCCGTGTCATTATTGTTGTTGTTGTTGTATTTTTCCCCAGTGTTTATTTATAAAAGGTTATTAAATTGAACTAATTGGACACAGTAGGGATGACTGGTTTAAAATATGACCTTAATTTAGGTTTTTCGTTTTCTTTATTTTTATGTTTTTCTATTTTATTACAGTAGTCTAACTCAGGTCTGAAGTGCAGTGAATGCTTGACGACATGACAGGTGTGCGTAAGTTAACTGCATAATTTCATTTATCTGCACTTTGTATGATTTTCATGTTATTCTGACCCACACAGAAATAGGGCTAATTTACTGTGCATGTTCTATTTGAAGTGGTTTGATATTTTTAAGCTTGCACATTTGAACGTTAGGGTGTGTGTATATGTGTGCCTGTGTGTGCGCTTGTGCATGTGGATCCATGTGTATGGTTAATTGATCTGGACTAAACCCCTCAGAGGTGAATAGCTATTTACTTAGCCAATTAACTCAGCCCCATAACACTGCAGCACCAAACACTGATAACTCACAGCACAAGGCCTGCAAATTAAAAATGCTTCAGGCTTTTTCTCTCTCTTACACACACACACACACACACACACACACACACACTGAATGAATTGAGTAAATCACTGTCGTGTTTTGTAATGTTATTGTGATTTGTGTAATGTTTGGAGCTACTATGAAGTCATATTACTTTATTAATTAAATCACCAAACACATCCTTTAACTTTAATTATAACAGTGTGTTTTTCTGAGTTGCTCATATTTTGATTTCATTTTATATCATATTTTGAATCATTCTATCTGCTTCTTTCAGAATTATAATGCTGTATATATATATATATATATAATTTTTTATCTGGGTTTGTTTGTACGTTATGACCAGATCACACTTTCATGATTTTTTTATTTGGATCAATGCAGGTTCAAAATTGGTGCTTGACTTGGCTCTGGCTTGAACTAATGTTATTAGCTACGGTGATGAACATCTTTATGTAAAGGCAAGTAAAGACTGATGATTTGGTATTATAAGACCAAGAATAATTATTTAGGGACTACTAAATCCCATCCCGACAAGGCGACCTGAGATAACTGAGAAAGTGCTATGGGTGGTATTATGTGTACAGTATGTTTCATTAAATGCTCTGTTTATTAATTTGCAGATGTTCTGGATTTTTTTAGCATACACAACTTATCACATTTATTAACAATAAAATATATATATATATATATATATTCCAGAAAAAAATATTAAAGTTCACTTAGCAGTGATACCATCCTGGTGGTTAAAAGTTCTTGCCATCATGTGACATGGTGCCACACCGGCACATAACATGGTGCTGCTATGGTGCATAAGATTGAATACAGGAATTATATATGAACGCAGATAGGTCTACAGTGAATTTATGGTGGAAAGCTAAATGCCACAGCTCTTTTGAAAACTTGTTTAAAAAAATTGTAGCACATACTGATCACAAAAGAAAATGCTAACACACCTTGGGAAGCCACAATTTTAGCTTTAGGCTCATCACAATTTGTGAAATCATAGTGATATGTAGAAAAAATTGTGAAATAGGGGACTGTGCTTAACTCAGCTTTAGATTAAAATCAAGTGACTTGCTAAATATGTCTATAACTATAATAGCTATATAATAACTATTAAAAATAGTAAAATATTTTACATTTTTCTGCAGCGCAAAACAAATATCTTAGACACATATGACACATAGACAAAATGGACAACGTCCATATTTGGTGTGGAAAGCCTTTGATTTTTCCTAAGTTTATCAGTAATGTCAAGGTTACTTCATGTCATTTACAAGAAAAATTCCTGATAATTTTTTTCTGTACCTTGGATAATCTAAACACTTGCACAGTCTGTTTTTGCAGGTGAAATCTGATAGCCTTCATTATTTTTTGTTTTGTATTTGTCTAAAATGTTGTGTATTATAATGTTTTTTTTTAACTCGTGTACAAGCTTTCATATATTATTAGTGCTGCACTATTATTCACATAAAAATAGAAATTGCAATATGAACCTGTGCAATTATTCCAAAAGGCTGCAATTTATTAGTCAGGAATTTGTGTAGAGTTTTTTTTAGTTGATAGATAAATATTGGCAAACATCCCCTTAATGAGATCATTTGTGGCATTATTTGCTGTTGGTCTAGATTTCAATATATAAATAAATGTAAATCATTCAGCCCCAATGTATATACATATAAGTAAATAGTAAATTACAGTTATTAGCTTATTAGCTATTTCTTAGTTGTTATGTGTTTCTGAATTTTGAGTTTTAGTGATAAACAAATGGATGTGTGTGCAGGCTGTGTTGGAGACAGCTATGACCCACATAGTCCTTCCCAAGCCTATCTTGATGCTGCCATCCATGCTGGAGAGGTCAGCATTTCTTGTTTATTCTGCTCTGTTTACACCTCTGAACTGGAATGCATGATAATTATGTAACTACGTGACATACAGAGAGAATCTCATGGTGTTCATGGACCGCTAGAGTCCTATAGTATGAGCATGAGCGTAGATTGTTTTAAATAAAATGTAAGTCTATTTCTAAATTTTTGTTGATGTGTTGCACAATAATCTTATCATGAAAAATATTAGATGAAAACTCCTTTCATATACACAAACGCTTAAAACTTTGGGATCACTTGCAAATTTCTTTGCTTTTGTTTAGTGATTTATTTTCTACATTCTACAACAATACTGAAGATTTCAAAACTATGAAATAACACATGGAATTAGGTTATTAAGTAACAACAACAGTCAGTTGTTATTTTAAGACATGGAGGTCAGCCTTTCTTGAACAGTTGTTGCAAGAACAGAATTGTCAAGTGCATTTGCAAAACTCATCAAGCACCATGATGAAGACCTTTCCAAAAAAGCAAGACCTAAACTTACCTCTGCTGTAAGTTCAGAGAAGAAGTTCATTTAAAGTTACCAGCCTCAAAAATCACCAATTAACAGCACCTCAGATTAGGGCCTTTATGAAGGCTTTATCATGTGTAGCAGATACATATCAACATTAACTGTTCAAAGAAGATCATTGCATATTTCGATTGCCTTTAGCATTGCTTTACAATGTAGTAAAAAAAAAAAAAGGAACGACTATGGAGTTAGAAAGTGATCCTAAACTTTTGAGCGGTAGTGTATATTTGTGCATCTCCATTTCACCTACTCTTCAGTTTTCATAACTTAACTCACAGGTGTGTGTGTGTGCGTGTGTGTGTGTGTGTCTCCCTCAGTGGCTTTCAATAGAGCGAGAACATGAGAGGAGAAAGGTCAGTGTAATGTGGGTGTTTGAAAGAGAACTGTGTTTGATGGATTAGCTTGTTGAGAGAAGTGTGTGTTACATGTGTGTGATGGTTGAACCTTTAACACTGATTTCTACCTGCTGGTCTCATACTGTCTCCCTCTTTCATTCACTGTGATTGTTCATGCGGTCCTCTCCTCTTCTCTTGGCCTTTCTCAGACCAAATTAAGAGTAACTGATGATTATGATGACATATCTTAAGCAGTTGATGGACAGGATAAAAGATCTTTAACATGCTTCTTTCATTATTACCTTGCTTGGTCCCGCCCCTGTTCTCTCCCTCCCTCCTGTTCTACACACATATACTTTGTGCACATGCAGAGTGCCTGGTCGTGTCTGTTGGCCAATTAAAGCTCATCACGGCTATGTGTTGATGAAGTCGTCATTAAGCAGCCGTTGCCTTCATTAAACCAGGACTGCTATGGAGGACTCCTGCCGTGCACGCTATCCCACAAGCCCCCACGTCGCACTGCGGCCGACAGTGAGGGCTGGGGGAGGTGTCGGAACAGAGTGATCTCACACCACACAGAGGAAGTGTCAGAGAAAGAGGGATTTTAATGATGATTACAGGAATGCCCATGATGCTGAGAGTTTTCATTTTGTTGTGGAATTGTGTGTGTGTGTCCATTAGACTCGCCTTACTGCAGGCACATCCTCACCTTGCGCTGCCCATGCACGGCTTGGTGTGGCTCTGCCCCTTGCCATCAGTCTGTTCCCCAGAATAGCCAGGTAAGCACACCAACCAACCTGCTTATAGAAAGCAGGAATTCACTAGCCTGAACACAGAACCATATGCCCAACCCAACTGCATAACACAACAAATCTCAGCAACAGTCCCACATTACACCTAAGCACTTAATGCAACACACAAAACAAAAATGCAGCAGCTCTACAGGACACTACATGACACAACACAAAACAACTCTTCAGTCCCATTTCTCTCTCTCTCAGTCTTTGTCTCTTGCGAAGAGGGTTATGGTTTAAAATGGTCTGTAATAAGCTGTTCATCCATATGGTTACTGAACTGCAGACATATGTGCTGCCAACTTCTTCCATTCCTCTCTCTCTTCCCCCTCCTCCTTTCCTCTCACTTTCTCGCTCCCTCTTTACACGTTTCAGTGGGTTCCAGACGAGTGCGTTCCCAAAAATCCGCCACTCCCGTACCCCCACCTTTTCACACCCCATGGCACGTCTGTTTCAGATACTGCCTCACAAACTCGCACACTCCATGCCATCTGTTTCTGAGCAAAATATTGCACGTTTTAGCTTTGCCTTGGACGTTTACCAACTCATCTCTTTATTTTTGCATTTATTATTTTTTTTACGTGTCAGTTTTGCCTGCGAAAAATGCTTGTGAAAAATGCTTGAAGCTCTCATAGAAGAGATGCAGTTCTCTTAATTCACGTTTGATTAAACATTTTAAACATCTTAATGAGTGGATGTTTACGGTTAATGAATGTAATTTTTAGCTAAGAGATCAACTCCTTAACATGGATACATAAAAAGAGGTACACACAACTCTTAATATTGTAGTACTCTAGGTAATTTAAGATTAGTGTGAGCGACTCGGAGTTGAACAAGCTAATGATGACCCTGGCCATGTGTACATAATACGTCTTAGCTAAAAGGAATTAGGATTAACTGATGATTATACTTGAGTCAGAGATTAGTTCAGATTTATGGATATGTTGTGTCTGTCAAATCACTAAATACAGTGTGTTGCTTCCTTCCCTGTTTGTATTTCTGTCGTTTTTTTTTTCTCATTCTCTTGGATGCATGTGTCTCAGCTTGAGCCAGAGATCTCTGCAGGAACTGAATGCAAGTTCCTGACCTACAACAAAGGCCTGTGTGTGTGTGTGTGTGTGTGTGTGTATTATAGAATCGCTTGCACACAGTGACAGGTGCATTCACACACCAGTGCTAATCACATGTCTTCTTTGCAATCGAGTATGCCACTGGATAGTCTAGGACATTACTTGCAACTCAGACAGAAATTAGCATGGGAATGACAACGAGTTCCTTAATTTCCTCTGTTGTAGGTGTTTGTAATTTATTTTTTAATTCAGATATGATGATGGAGAAAGAATTCTGCTTCCTGCAGTACAGGCATTTAGATATAAGCTTGCTTTGTTCCTTTGAAGCTGGATGTGAAAAGAGTTCTTAGAAACTTATACACTAAAGCTTATTTACTTAAAAGATTAGTTTTATAAATGCCTGCATTTTATGACTGTTATATCAGACTAACAACAAAAATAGACATCACTGATGATGTGTTTGTGGAAAATACTGCACTGCAAAAGTGAACCTTTCAATGCTAAGTTTATTTTCATACAAAATTAACCATCGTTACCTGTTATATAAAGCACTCTCCGATACCTATGCTCCACTTGTGTCTCCACTGATGCAGAAAATTGCTACTTCTAAGCTGCTTTGTCATACGGTGTCCTTATTTGTTAAGACTTTTCTGACTTAGCATAATCTTGACTAAGTGAGCAGCTATAAAGGCTTTAGCTGTGCATTAACCACAAACATAACCATAATATAATTCTGCCTTAATATGCTAATGGCATTTGTATATGTAAAACATTTCTTATTTGTCTAATTGTCTTTTGCTAGTTTTGTCACAGCTGTAAGTTGAGTGCTATGGACTTTCGCCTTATCATTAGAGCCATCTACATGTCTGGAGGGAGGGGCTCTTTGTTTTTCTACCTGGCTGTCATGGCAACATGTCACGGTGGGCCATGGTGATAGAGGGTGGGACATGAAGCTGCATGTACAATCATTAACCATATAGAACAGCTTTTGTGATGCCACACACACACACACACACACACACACGCACACACACACACACACACACACACACACACTACATTAAACCCTTAAACTGAGTTTAAAACTATCAATGCTTAGAAGAGATTAATTTTATTCTTATGGTTATGTCACCATGGTTGTACAGTATTAGAAAATCAGCATTTGCTTAGTTCTTATTTATTTAAACTTTTGAAGATGTTAGTCATTGTTTATTTTATTTCATTTTAAATGCAAAATTCCCATTATGTCGACATTTTGATGTATGTAGAGTCTTGGCAATATGCCTTGCATATTTTTGCATATTTGCATACATGCATTTCAATTTACAAATGTTCAAGATTTGGTTTTAAGTAAGCAAAGCATTATATCCTTATGTCTATTTTATACTACAGGGCAATAGGGCACCAGAAATGTTATTTTCCATCTAAGCCATATACTTAGATGGCCACATTTCATGAAAAGATGTAAAATGCAGTGGTATTTGAAACTTAAACATACAGACTTTATATTATTTAAACATTTAAAACAATAATTTTTCTTACCATTAGTATTTTTCCATCTGCTCCAAAATACCTAACATGGTTAAAGTCAATTGTCAACTGAATTTTGGACCACTCCTTCATGTCCTCCTTAATTCAGAACACAGGTTTTGTGTGGGGTTTAAATCCTGAGACTGAGCTGGTCACTGCAGAACACTGATAATACCTTTGCAGATTTAAAAATGTTTGGCTCATCATCCTAAATGTGAATGCTCTACATATGGTCAAGTCTGAACATTCTGGCAGAGTCAGTCATACTTGGCAGAATTCATGATGCTATCTTTACAGAAGCACCTGAACCACCAATCACAAAACTGCCCCAATGCAACAGTAATCTACTGTATTTTACAGCAGGTATCAGGTGGTATTTTGTTGTGTTCAGTCTCCCTTTTTAGCAGGTATGCATGCCCAAATGGTTTAATATTTTGTTCATCCTGACCTCAACACACAATGCCATGTGTCATTTCAATCTGAATTTCAGAAGCTGCTTTTTGCAAGACACTCAAAGGAATGACTTCTGTTTGGCAACGCTTACAAACAGCTTGTTGTTATGAAAATGGCGTTTAACAGTTTTTTTTAGCTTGACAACTACAAGAAATTAAATGCAATTCTAAAACTGTCATTTCTGGGTATTTCCCCCTAAACTTCATGACGAATATATGTGGTACAGCATGCTCCTAGGTTCAGTTCCAGCTGTTTCAGATGTGGGGAAACTTGTGGTTGTGACCCTATTGTGCTTAATGGCATTATGTATTGCTACTTTTTATATCCATTACCTGCTGTGCAAGGGTCAACAGCCATTTTTTCCAAAAGTAATGGTTTAAAAATATATGCAAACTTAATTTATATTTCAGGGGGAAAATTATTATTCCCGTCCAGGAACATATATGGGGGAATATTTTTAAGAACTTGTTTTAATTTATTTAAATATTTGGGGGTGTCAATAATTTTGGCAGAAATATGTTTAAAATAAAAGTAATATTATTTTAAAAAGTAATAGTTTGTTTTATTTAAAATTTGCATTTTAGTTGTTTTTGTTTAATTGTAATTGCTTGTACATATTGTTTCCTCTAAATGAAATGTCATGGGCTGTCATGTGACTGTCAAAAGAGAGGCATATATTTTTCATGTTGAAGTTTGTATTCATTTTTTTGCCCCTCTGTATATAAAATCTTTTTAGTGTCTTCTACGAAAAAGTGATTCTGGGTAATAATTTGTTGATGGGTTGGTGTGAGAACTGTCACTCTCTGGGCAAGCAGCCAGAAGTACACACAATTTGTGGTAATTTCTTTTCCCAACATTTTTAACCCTGAGCCTTTGGATATATAATAGGACAGGCAAGAATTAATGTACTATTTTCCTAATTGTTTAGCGAATTCATACACTCATAAATTACTGAACATTTGTTTAAAATAAATATTTTTTACAGAATATGCATATATCTAAAACTTTGTCCTTGTTTTTCCTTCTGTTTCCCTTTTTCATGGTTGTATATAAGACCAGAGAGTGGGTTTTAGGAATGAATGGTATGTATGATGGAACGGTGAGCTTTTAAGGATGAAGTGTTTGTGTGCACCTGTGTGTAGGATAAGGTGTCCTGTAGACTCATAACAAACCTACAGACACAAATTTTTTTCTTTGCTACCTCTTTCTCTTTCCATCTAGCATGCGCCATTGACTATTTTTCTCAAGTGTCGTCGTACTTGACTAAAACTCAATTGCTGACTTGGGGTCAATTGCTGGGGTGAAAGGTCACCTGCAGGCTCGTTTAACACAGATTCCTTTCCTTTTTTGAGTCTATTGAGGCATGATAAAAAAAAAACAGCAGCTGTTTTCCTGTATGAAAAGTAAACCACACAGCACTTTTAAATGTAATTGAAGATTCCTTGATATACCTCAATCTGTCATTTAGCATTGATTTCGATTATGATTTTGTGTGTGCATGTGTGTGTGTGTGTGTGTGTGTGTGTCTGTGTGTGTGTGTGAGAAAGAGAGAGAGAGAGAGAGAAATAGAGAGAGAATAGTAATAACAAAAGAAAAAAAACTCCAAAGGTATATAGTCAAGAGTTGTTTCTAAAACATATTTATTATAACTGTCCCTTTCTGGGGAAAATTATATTTTAAATGTACTGTACATTATACAAGCATTAATGTAACAGTTGGCAATTTTTCAGTAGTTTATGTTTATGAATCAGAGAAATATTTAGGAGCTGCCACACTGTAACCTGCATTCAGCAGCCTGCATTACCATGACTGAACAAGAAACAAGAATTCAGATGAACACACACATGCATACACAGACACGCACACGCACGCACACACACGCACACACACACACACACACACACACACAAAAGCTCTTACTCATCCACTGAGGGTAGATCATGTCTGTAAAATGATTCCTTGCATCACAATTTGTTTGTTTTGCCTTCATTGTCGACTGCTACTGGAAAAGCTTAATAAAAATATGAAAAGAAAACTACTGGTAGAAGGAATTAAAGTCCCCAGTAAAAACTGATTAAACTGTCCCCTTAAATATACAATATAATTTATTTATAATTTGCATTTAAATTATTAAATTGTGTAAGTACTCCGCTAATAACTGACATTAGTAAGTTAAATGCACTGGCACAACAATTCTGGAAAATCAAATGATCTTTAGTGGTATTCTGATGCCAGCATTATGGAGAGAGAAAAAAAAAACATTTACAAAGAGAGAAAAATAACATAGTAAAAAATACATGCCGACTGGAGAGCTCTCTCTCACACACTCACATACAAACACAGCAGCCAAATTTAGACTTATACACAGTCATTCCTTAAATCATAAATAAATAGACCTTTTCATGGCCTTGTGTGTGTTTTGGCCTGATATACAAACGGGTTCTAGGCATCAGATGTGACATCTATATCCTCAGATCCACCCTGCTTGGTAGCAATTCTCCACCGGTTGATGTGGTGATTACCCTTTTTCTTCTGTGTACTCTCTGGTCCCTCTTCCTCCAGTTTCTGACGTTTGTACTTGGTCCTGCGATTCTGGAACCACACCTTCACCTTGTGGAGATTGAAGCACAGGACAGAGTGTGAGAACAAAAAAAAACATAATATATTTACATTTACATTTATGGCATCAGGCAGCCATCCTTATTCAGAGTGGTTTACAATCTTACTCTGAGTGAGGATTGCTCACTATATATTAGCACAATTAGTATTGTATTAGTACAAAGTTTTGTAATTGGATGCTTGAAATTAGAATTTAAGCAGTTAAAAGAACATAGACAATCTGGCAAACTGATGATGATGTGACATCTAAGTACTGTGATAGCCTATAATAATAGGCCTATAATAATCCATAATAGCACCATTTCACAGCCAAATTCAATTCTGCTTTTCGTTTGTAACATTTATTTAAAAAATATTTTTAGAAAAAAACTATAAAAACTAAATATATTAAGAGGACATTTTAAAGCAACATGAAGCATTTTTCTTTGTTTATTAAAAAAAAAAAATTTCCCCTCTTCAGCTCGCACATCATCTGTCCGTCGAAATGACTTACCATAATAACCTAAACAGTTTAGTTACAAAAATCTTCAGTGTTTTTTTATTATTATTATTATTATTATTATTTCTATTATTGTATCTTCTGATTCGGAATCTGATATGGTTAAAATTTTATTAACCAATATCTACGATCAAGCAATGCGCAATGCAATATTTCTATATCAGGGACATTGATTTCAGTTTTTAGATTATTGTCAAATAATATTCCGCCACTATTTAACATTTGACCGCTGTCCCCTCGTTATAAAACCCGCTGTATTCCTTATCACGCAGTTACACGTCAGTAAAAATAATAGTACTGACATTTGTTGATTTCGACAGATTATATTATGGGAAGAAAAAAAACACATTTCTTACAAAAGTCTTCGGTGAATTATTGCATTTTGTTTATTTTTTTTCCAGCAGTGCTACAGGCGGTTTTTATTTATTTATTTATTTTCGTGCTGTTGCTGAAAAAGCACTATTGGTGAACTAAAATTTCACTGACCAAAATGTCCAATTCAAACTATATGAAATGTGAAACTATTGTTTGAAAGCATGTGGATCTTTTGCGACGTACTCTTTTTTTCTTATATATATATATATATATAATGCGTATACTGTGTCGTATAATAATAATAATAATAATAATAATAATGCATTTTATAATAACGCTTATTTTTTCTTAAGAAAAGCTTTTCCGCGTGCGTCATAATCACTGCAAAGTTTTTCTTCCCCGTTAAAGTTTTCTGTCTCATTTTTCCGACATTTTCTTTTTGTAATAATATGTAACTGAAAAGAGAGTTTCGGATTAGTATTTACCTGTGTTTCGGACAGGCTGAGACTGTTGGCGAGTTGTTTGCGTTCTGCTCCCACAACATAGTGGTTTTTGTCGAAGGCCCGTTCGAGGCGCAGGAGCTGGGAGGGGGAAAAGGCTGTCCGGATCCGCTTGGGCTTCCGCGCGAAAGGCCCGTGAAGCAACAACGAGTCATGTGAGACGTCGTTCCCTTATAATAAAGTAAAATATAAGAAACAAGGAGTCACAAACGGGGACGAGAAAAAATACCATCTGAAGTAAAGATGAAAATGCGCAGTAAAAAGTGTGCGACTATTTAACATATGATGAACATTCGTTATCCCATACAGACACTTTGTGTGCGTGTGTGTGTGTGAACATCTTTTAGGTTCAACATGTAACAACAGTAAACTCAGTCTAACCTAAAATATGTACAGTATATACTGTGTGTCTGTGTGTGTGGTTATTATGTGTTTTATTATCATAGAAGTGACAACAACAAACTCTACAGTTAGTTTTAGGGGTTGCACACAAACAAATAATAATAATTTAGCCCTAACTGACTACCTGTAGATATACAAAGTAATAACAGTGACAAAGTAATGCCATGTCTTCTTATTATTTTTATCATCTATACTAGACAGGCCATCATCATCATTATTATTCATCTTTATTATTATTATTATTATTATTATTGTTGTTATTGTTATTATTGTTGTTGTTGTTGTTATATGTGAATTAATCCAAAAGTCAAAAAAGATATGGGCGGAATAATTGTAATTTTTCATCATTATATTAAGTTACACTAGTTGTTCCCGATAGATTGTTTTTGTTTTTGTTCAGGGATCGTCACAACAAACTGATAATTAGGTTCATTAACTTGTTTATTAGTCTAATCTGCAGTATGTGTCTGTCCTAATTTTGTCCTGTGAACCAAATTAACACACTGTATATAAAATTAATTGAAATCGCAAATGGACTAATCAAATTCTGGAAAATGACGGATACATTCAGCAGTGCTATATTCGACATTACCATTGAGAAATAAAATGCTCTATAAATAATTATTTCTGAGTTCAACAGCAATTTATGCTTATGGAGTTAATATAGTTAAATATAGTTATGGTTAAAATAATGTAATTGATGTAATATGTATGATGTAAATGTAAATGTAATAATGTAATAATGTAATGTGAACTTGACTTAGACTCCTGGCATTCGTCTTGAACTTACGTTGTTTATGCCAAATTTTATACATTTCGATATTATACATATGGTCAAGTTGTCTTTGGTCTGTGGTCTGTCATTTAGTCCTATTTTCGGGGGAAAATATTTTGTGTGTTTGGCGCAGTGTTCTGGAATGAGCCGTTGAGTCAGGTCACTAGTTGTCTTTGACAGTTTCATGTGGTCAAAGTCACTCATGCTCAGAAGAATATTTCAGACATTATTGTCTCGTAGCGCATAGGCCTTTATACACATAACCACGACTTTAAGTATGAATTCACACTTCAGCAACAACAGCAACAAGAATAATAACATTATTATTAATATTATTATTATTATTGTTGTTGTTATTGTTGTTGCTTTTTGTTGCAATATCTGCTTATTTAAGGTCAGAATATTTCGCAGCCCAACTCACTGCAGTTCCCTCTTAAAACAAATCTGATTGTGTAATAAATGAGCCTATGTGCACGTTAGGGTAATTTTGGTGAACCTGATGCAACATGTTATCTTGATCCACGAATTTACCTTGAAACCGGTGCCCAAAAAATCGGTTTCGCAAGACCCATGGGTAGAAATTGAGAGGCTCGCGGTGTTGCGTGCTGAAGAAGTGCGGGTGCTGGAGGTGCGCGCCGCCGAGCTGGTGCGGGTGCACGCCGATGGGCGCATGCTGCACGGACTCCGGGAAAACCAGCTCGGGGTTGGGATAAAGCGCCCGACTTGCTGGGTTAGGATAAGCGTTCAGAAAAGTGTCTGAGGGGGCTGTGTAGCTTAACGCGGTGGGGCGGATAGGGTCTTCTCCCGTTAATGGGTTCTCCTTCGCCACCAAGGACTCTATAGTGAAACCGCGCTTCCCTGCTGATGAGAACATAGTCCCTGTCCGTCCCGCCAAAGTCCAGCAGCTGGAGCACGTCTTGACTTCCTCCTCGAGACCTTTGGTGTCACCTCTGTCAGAAGGGAACTCCTTCTCATAGGGTCATTGTTAAAGAAAAGCTGCAGAAAAATAATATGGACCGATAACTGTACTAAATGAAACAATGGTTCAGCGTACATCCATGTATCCGGCTCAGTCTGTGCATTAAGGAAGAAGGAATGAAGAGAGAGGCTGCAGCTTCATGGATTTGGAGTGCAGGGGCGAAACGCAGTGTCACGGTTTGCTCGCTCTGATTGGACAGATGCTGCGGGCGCTCGGCGCTTATTGGTGGGCGGGCTTTACGTTCATTTGGGCCAAATAATGAACTATTAGTTGGATCATTCATTTACTGCCTCCAACAGGTTAGTTTCTTCGCGGTGGGTAATCAAACCTTTTTAAATCTAATTATTTCATTAAAACGAATAAAAACTACTTCTAGTTTCAGATCACACCTCTTACCTGTGTTTTTCTATTTTTAGTCTCATCATCATCATTATTAACAACAACAACAATAATAATAATAATAATAATAATAATAATAATAATTCTGGGCTCAAACAAAAACATAAAATATTTTCTCTTCTTGTTTTTTACTTCCATTTTTTTAGACTAGACACCCGCTATGTCATTTTTTCAGCTCCATCAGCTGAAGAAATTAATTTCTTTGGTTATGGTGAAATTTGGAAAAAGCATGGAACAGCTTCATGCAAAATAACATGCAACTGTTGTCTATAAAGATCTCTATTCCTAATAAAGTTTAACATTCGATTACATCAACAAATAATTATTTACAAAGTAAAATCGTGTGAAGCAGATAAACAATATATTAAATTGCAGTATAGTCCTCACAGTTTAAAGTCATCATTGCAATTTAAAGTGTTCTCGCTCTACCGTATCTGCTTTTTTCAGGGCTTTTTAATGAAAAGTCATGACCTGTCTTATATACAGTAACGTATTAACTCAGTTTCCAGAGCTGGACATCGATAAGGATCTGAGAGAAAGTCAGTCCCCACCTGTTTCTTCAGCTCACACGCGGATGAGCTATTAAAGCTGTGGGCTATACGGGCCCTCGGAGTTCAGAGATTGGGCCGCACACATGAAAACACAGGCTTTACTTATAAACTAAATATGTTTCAGTGGTTTAAGATATGAAAGATATGAAAAGCACATATTAGTTAGTTTCGAGCAGAGTTCATGAACTTCTGCTGCGCTATTAATTTCCAGGGCATCTCGCTTTTCCTGAGAGGTCGGTCAACGTGCGTTTCATCTTGTGGTTTTAAAGGTAATGATTAGCCGCTTCATAGGCTCGTTAGCTTCAGTGCACATTAGAAAATCATTAGAGCTGAGCATTAGTCGGCAGAACAACATGTTGAGCGCCTATTTAGAAAGCAAAGAGCCCGTGAACATGAACACTCGGCATCCGCAATAGAGATATTGCACAACAGAAGACGTGTCTTTATCCTGATGTCTTATAATTCTGCAGCACTGTCTGTAATTATAATACTTGTAAAAAAATCTGATCACTAATTATCAAAAGAAATATTGCCAATTTAATGTATTGTGTTCCCAACGTTTGGTTACAAATTCCCCGTTTTTATTAGGCTATTTTTATATTATATTAGAGTGTTTTTACCATGGGTTTATTAATGTGCAGCAACATTATAACTAATAATACTAAGAAATTCTAAGGTTTGGGCTACGTGCGTATTATTATGATTATGATTATTATGATTATGATTATAATTATTATTTAGTAGTAGTGGCAGCAGAAGCAACAACAACAACAACAACAACAACAACAATAATAATAATAATAATAATAATTCCGTCACATTGTTGTTTGACGTCTGTGAGTTGCCCGATTTATATACATTTGTACTTTCATTTTTATATATTTTTTTACAAAATATAAATATTATATAACTATAATATTTTTATTTGTATATTTATATTTTATTATTTTAGAATTATATTATATTATGTTATAGAACATTATATATTTTATTTTTATTTTTTTATGTAAAATTAATAATCCCGTTTTTATTTTTCTCGAGAGGACTAGGTACATAGCAATTTTAAATGCGCTGCTCTTGAATTGCTTGCAAAAGCCAAACTATGCACTATACATTTACTGTGAATATCAATTTTAAAATATTTCTATATTTTCTCACTGCGTCATTGTGCAGTATAAAGCTTTAGTACCCAGACACACACAGAGAGAGAGAGAGAATAGCACCTGCCCCATGCGCTCTTGGTGTGTAGGTACGCGCCTCACTCTTATACAAGCATTTCATACACATCTATATGTTCAAGGGTGGGGGCTGTGTAGGGTAGAGATGGAGAGAGCAAGTCTCACCCAATGTTTCTGTCTGCCACTTTTTCTCTCTCGTTCCGTAATTAAGAGCTCATGGAATCTGTAATGAATACTAATGGAGCAACCAGCCATCTGCACAAACACAGAATTAAAATCTACCATGCTGAGAGGGAGAGATAGATTGTGAGAGAGAGAGAGAAAGAAGGACGGACAGGCAGAGATGGGAGGATGGGTGAGAGATTTAACCTTGCAGCAAACTCAGGCGTGAGGAAATGAAACTATGTGGAGATTTTAAACAAACACACACACACAAACACACACACAAAAAAAAAAAAAAATATATATATATATATACATATAGACCCATCTGGGCAAAGAGGGGATGGGATACATTACAGCTGTTGATTAAAAAACAGCAAAACAGCAATATGTTGAACGCACTTTAGATTCCAGCTTTTTACATTTTAGGTCATTTATGCATACAGATTCCATTGTGGCTCCACTGATTTATTTTAAAATGTGTTGCCACGGAACATTAACAGACCTGCGCTCACTAACCATTTGACTTTGTGACCCCATGTGGTTTAATGATTACCTGAGATTTAAACGCATCAGTAAAACAACCTCCACAAGTTCTTAGCCTGAGAACTACTGAGCTCTAATGCAGTGGCATTGTGTACCATGGCAAGTCAATCTGAGTGAAGGTTCTCCTTAAATGAACCGTGCAGTGGCATTCCTTTTGTCCACTGCTGCCCTCTAGAGGTCTGAGGATTTATTGCACCTTACCTGGACTCTGACATTCACAAATTAGCATATACATTTCCTCAAAAACATACAAAGGATATCATTCAAACTATTTTTACAATAAAAGCAAACAAACTGTCATTTCTGAAAATAAGTCATAGTTTCAAAATTTACTGTCTCAGTCTTGGTTGACTCTCACCAAACATGAATATAAATTTTAATAGCCTGATCTGCACATCAGATAATGAATATGAAAACATATACAGTGTATAGTTAATAATACTCTTAAGTACAACCTGTTCTAGTGCTGCACCAGAGAATAGGGTTCTGGGCTACTGAACAGAAGTTCACGGTCTGAGTTCAAACTCCACAACAAGCTGCCACTGTTGGCTCTGCACTTTAATGTACTTCATGCTTGATAAAAATCTTTCTTGTCCTTCAATTTGTATGCATGCGTGCCAAATAACAACAAAAAGGCTGCAGTTGCAGAAATGTACAGTTTAAACGATTTATGGGATGTTTAGTTTCTAACTATCCCCAACTTTTGAAACAACTTTGCCAGAAAACACCACCCTTAAAAGCTGTCTGGCTAATCATCCTCAAGAATCATTAAAGTTACAATTGAAATCATACCTTGTGGTCAGATAAGACCAAAGTTTAAATGAAAAATCTTTGCTTGTTTTGCAGAAAATGTGGTGTGCAAAAAAAAAAAAAAAAAAAAAAAAAAACTCTTATATGCATTGCATAAGATATTCTGGTGCTGTTTAGCAGCTGATGAGGCCTCGGGGTGAATTGACAATGTTAATGTCATCATAATTTCAAGACTTGACTATAAATGAATCTGACAGTAAGGTAATGATGCATTGTTGCATCCAAATTAATATAAAAATTGTGCACAATTTTCATCTCAGTCCCCAGATATGAAACATAGTAAAATACAGAATAACTACATAATATTTAAATACTTGTAAAATTGATTAACTAGACTTTATTAATTCAGATCCAAGTGGGACTCTAAATGAGTGTCCTGTTAAGGGCAGGCACACTTTGTCTGTAAGTCTGTTACAACTGCTTAATGGGTTTACATTTAGTGTATTGTGTTTAACATTTAAACATAAATACATAGCCTTGGCAAAAAAAAAGTCACTATTTTAGAACAGGCAAATTATCAGCCTTCATAAAGGAAAAGAAACATCTGGAATTTTGAAATTACTGGAAATGGAATTGGGACACTATTCAATACTATTCAATTATTAAAACTTCAACCATCAACTTGGAAGAAATGTGGCTGCACCATAAAAAATAATGGCAGAAATCACGGCTTTGTTATTGAAACCTAGGTACATTAAAATTTAATTGGACTTTGTAGAAATGGAAAAAGATCATGTGATCTGATGAGTCCAGACTGACCCTATTCCAGAGTGGTGGGCGCGTCAGGAAGCACACGAATGCATGCACCTAATGCATAGTGTAAAAGCCTCTGGAGTCTTTTGATCTGGAGTTGGTCTAGGCTCAGCAACATTATGAGGCAATAAAATGAAGTCAGCTGACTACCTGAATGTACTGAATGACCAGGTTATCACATGTATGGATTTTTTCTTTATTGACAGCTATATTCTACGACTCAAATTATGAAAGAGTGGTTCTGTGATCATGGGAAATAATTTTCACACATGAATTAGATACTACATTGCATGGCATAATCAAAGCTGCATGTGGTCAATCAAAATCTTTGTGTGAGAGACTTTTGTTTTTTTGACCAGGCAGTGTATGTGGTGTGCTAGAAGTGCCCTCCTTAAAGTGATAAAGCTTTCGACTTTTCTGACTAGAGTAGACCTAAATTATTTTAATTTCTAATGTTTTTCGAAGCCTGAGTAAATTAAATGTATTCAAGTCCATGAAAGAAGCTAGCATTTACTGCTAAGACCATGCAGTCACAGACAAAATACTTTCAGTGGGTTCAAGATGTGCTTTATGGAGCTTTTCTTGCTCGCTGTTGCGTGTTAAACTGAAATTAATGTTACTCTTTGTGCTATAATTTTTTCCCCATAGTATGAGTCGAAATATGAAACCAAATGTTATGTTCATAATCTATTAGTTAATTTTTCTTATGATACGTAGAAACAAGGCCTGTTATATATTTTGACTAAGGCTTGTTCAGACTGCAGGCAAAGCCGATTTGTTTTTACAAATGTAAGGGCTCGTAAAGCCAGCAGCTCTTCCTGAAACACTTTTAAACTACCCGCACGAAAAATTAAATGGCGCGGCTTTTACATAATTAGCGGTAATTCCACAACCTCATTAAGCCTAACTTAACTTTCTACTGAATTATATGTTTTTAATATAATATATATTTTTATTTTAATGTCAATTTCTTCAAACTTATACTCGCTCATTTTTAACGATTTTTTACCATTGATCCATGTCATATACCACGTCAACGTGTGGACTTCAGTGTCGGGTAGACAGGTTGAAACCCGGATCGATAAGGTAGAGCGTCCAGACTTGGCCACATCTTTAAGAATACGATCTGAATCACATTTAAAACCACATGTAGGTGTGGTCCAGGTCAGATTAGCATAAATCTGATTCAATGTGTGTGTGTGTGTGTGTGTGTGTTTCACACTCCATGAAAGCAAACTGATTCCAATTTGGTTATGGCAAAAATTTAATTTGGGCTGGCAGTCTGAACAAGGCTTTAAGGTTTTTGATGTTACTTTGAAGGGTGTGCGTTTAAATCTCAGTATTGCCAGAGAGTCAAAGAATCAGAAGCTTAAATCTCAGCTATTTCATTCTGCCGGTCCTTGTACGCTTGCTTGGATGAAACAATCACATTTTAATGTAAAACAATGCATGGTATATGGTATATGCAAGATTTGTGTGTGTGTCTTTTATGCAGTGTTTCACAAGAAAATACAATAACACAAAGAAAATCCATTTTTATTTTAAGAGAACTATATCAATTATATACTCAGCAAAAAAAGAAACGTCCCTTTTTCAGGACTGTGTATTTCAACAATAATGTTGTAAAAATCCAAATA
>JAQMYJ010000039.1:20354930-20371509 GCA_030014305.1 Clarias laeviceps
ACATTGTGAAACATTTTTAGTTTATGTCTTATGGTGTTGACTCTTTTAGTGTTCATACAAATATTTACACATTAAGTATACTGAAAGTAAAAACAGTTGAAAGTCAGAGGACGTTTCTTTTTTTGCTGAGTATATATGCAGTTGCCCAGGATCACCAATAATACGAGACCATGACTTTAATAATACTGGAAACTGAATGGAAATGTTAAATACTCTAGTGCCTCCATGTGGATGATTTTTGCACAGCAGAATCTAAAATTATGGATGGATGCAGTGAGAAAACAAAAGTAAAAAGTGTCCAGATCGTTCCAAAAAAAAAAAAGCATTTATATTATGTAACAGTTCATGACATTGAGTTTTAGATTAAGTCTATTTAAGTGATGTGCACTAAAACAAAATACTAAATGTTCCGGACTTTTGGGCTCCAGTGTATTTATCTGTAAATATCCAATAAAGACAAAACGTGAACTTAAATGAATTATAAATTATATAAGAAATATAATTAAGCAACTACCATCCCATGCTCTGTGGCAAGTATAAAAATGCTAAGCTTTACCCACTTTACTCAGATGACAGGAAGAAAATTTCCAGGTGTATAAAAAGAAAGTGTATTTTAGAGTAAATGAGAACAGTGAAGACTGTGTTTACATCTGTTTGAAAGTCATTTATTATTACAATAAATTATGCGTTAGTGCAATACGTAAAGAAAAAAAAGAAAAATTTTCAACTGAATGTCATTGCAGGACACAGACTAGGGACATGACAAAAACCCACTTATTGCTTCCACTTAGTGTCTCTAATGTTTTTAAAAACAAAGTGTGTCTTAGATGTGGAAGTTTTACTAATTTCTGCAAAAACTCTCGAGAATCTATGGGAGAGCATCTGTGAACTAAGTAAAATAATGTATTATATCATGTGTACAAAAGATGTTAATGAGCCAGTTTTGTGAGAACTAAAATTGCTATATCTTCACAAATGTGTTGTCATTTTGAACGTATTTTCAGACTTTGTCCAATGATGCCAAAAGATTGATTCCCTTTAATGTTTGTTTATTTATTAATACATTTTTGGCATATACCTAATCATATCTGAGAGCAGGAAGCATTCATTCATCTTCATTTCATCCTGAACAGGATAGCGGTCTACACACACACACACACTTTTAGACTTATCACTCTACTGTTCATGATTTGGGTGATTTGGGTGGCACAAACCTACAAACTTCAACCAAACCTCAGAATTAAACTGAGGACCTTGTGAGAAGGCCTTTTGTCACCTTCTCATAAAAATGGTTATTTGGATATTTAATTCTTTACTTCCTAAATGTTTCTTTCGGGTTCATATGGATTCAATGGATGGACAATAATACGTTTGACTTTTATCAGGAAATATCATTTTAAAACTCCCTATAATTAAGGCTAGACATTGGTGCAGCTTGGATATTACCCTCTCACACGTTTTACACTAGGCTACAATGCTAATAGCGATTTCTGTTTGCACTTCCCCAGTAAACACGGTGAAACAAAATAGCTCGGAGGCGCCATTTACACGGAAGCTGACGGGAGATACCTCATTGGTTAGACGTATTTATTATGCATCACATCAATAAATGGAGGTTGTTAATGACAGCAAACAGAGAAGAGACGGAAAGCGGTAGGATGCTGTAGGTTAGACGAACCTGTTAAAAAGAAGGTGTCCGATGACGCGCTCGCACCTCGATTCATTAATAAACTAATTGACCACATTGTTTAACATTAACTCTGTGTGTTCAGCTAATCTGTTCTCCTTAGCTAGCTGCTGTTTTTCACTCGCGCTGAAAGAGTTGGGAAAAGTCACTAACAACTCTTGTACTGACACCTGTGTGCCAAACGAAGCAGCTTTCCACCTGCGAGTGTGGAAGAAACACACACACACGCACAGGAAGTATTGGGTAGTGGATATTAACCGTTTTAACGTTATATTGTTTCGTATCGCGGCTATAAGTTCATATTTTAACTGCACTGGAATCTCTCTCTCTGTCTCTCTCTCTGCCAAGAGCACTTGAGAAAACAGGAACGACTCAATTTCCTGAGAGTGAAAAAAGGCTTCATTGAGTACTTACGGGGATGTGGCATTAACATAAAGTGCTCGTTTAGAGCAGGCCTCTCCTTGTGCTCTTTTCAGGCGCCTCAGCGCGCGTTAGAAGTCATTGTGTGTCCCATACGAAACCCTTCACAAAGACACAATGGTCCTCGTCTACTTCAAACGTTAGTAATGAATGCTAATGACCGCCAGATTGAGTGGCAGGGCAGTGCTCTACAAATAAAATGCAAACACCAGACTTTTACAATCAGCTACATTTTTTTTAAAGTTTCAAAATACACAACATACATTTAAGGTAGTGCATTAAGTTGGTTAAACCAGTCTATAGTATGTGTTTTGCTTTCTGTTCCTTACAAAGAATGACTCAATATAGTAAAAAGCACACTTGTGGAGTCATATACTGTATGTTGTGTTTGTGTATTTGGGAGAGGTTTGAGCTGATCACCACAAGGGAAAAAATAACTTGATATTAAGTGAAGTGATGATTTTGGTGTAGCTGCACTAACAAGGATGTTACTGGTCTGTGGGCTACATTTTGTATAATTATTGTCCTTGGAGATGAAAAAGCCTATATGTATCTTATGAGAGGGACATATTAATAAAATATTAATATGCTCTTCATATTCTAGCAAATATTTATTTTGCCCAGTTACACTTTTCATCTCTCTATATAAATATTGGAATATTGTGTGAGAAAGAGAGAGAGAGAGAGAGAAGCTGTGATAAATCTTTGCACCCCATCTGTATGTTTCACTGCATTTTCCAGAGTGTTAAAGAAAGCCAAGATCAGCTTTATCTGTGAATGTGTCACATTAGAATATGATGCAGTGGTAAAGTGAAGAGCCATAGTGCTAATGCTGACTGTAGGGGGTAAAAACTGAAGCACGTTGGGGGGAGTAGAGAGGAACAAGACTAATTGGACTGGTGAGCTCCACTCCCCTTTCTTGTTGTTCCTGTGGCTTTTCTCAAGCTACACTCCCCCCACCCCACCCCAAATATATCAGTCTGCTGTGGATTACACTAGATCACACCACAGATGCTTTGTTTATATATAGTTTTATACACACACACACACACACACACACACACTCCAAGACTTTTAGAAAAATTGAACTTGAAAGTGGACACAATAAACATTCAGTAGAATATAAGGAGCATATTAATATTTAGTAAGCGTTTTGACACCATATAGTCCTCATATACTTTTCTATTCCCTCGCTCTTCCCTCACTCTGTGCATGTCTTATAGAGCTGTTACAAGTACCTGCTGAAAGAGGAGATTAATAAAAAACAGGAGGCTTTTCCTGACAGTGCTTCCTAATAGGCTTTTTCATCTCCAAAGCCAATAATCATGTAAAATGTAGCCCACAGTCTAGTAAGTTCCAGGGAAACACAGATCAGTGTTCTGGTAAAGTTAATTAGCATTTCCACATGCAGATTAAGCATCCTGGACTATATTACTTTTTTATTTGTGACTGATGACAGAAAATTTATCTTAGAAACATGATTATGAACCATCTATATAACCAATGTTTTGTATTGTATGTTAAATATATCTGAAAGTATTTATTAATTTTGATTACCACACATACAGCAGACATAAATAAAACAGCATATATACCACGTTAAGCCTTCGTAAATTATGAATGATTTATGGCATAGTCTATGACTGGGGTTTTGGAGTTGAGGCCCCTTTATTTGTTAAATAAATTCCACAAACTCTCAAAGCATAGATTTATTCAATGAACATAATCAAATATTTATATATTACATTTATTGTGCAAATATGTACTTGCTATTTATTATAACCCAAGAACATTTTTATTCTTAAAGTTTTAAATCACATCAGAACACATCAGGCCCAAAATGACATTTTATAAGTTACTTGTTTTTGAGTTATTGAGGTTTGGATTAAATCCTCTCAATCCATGTGTCCAAGTCAAATTGTTTATTAATTATAAGAACTCAACAAACATAATAATGACATCATTATAATATAAATAAATTCACACGCCCCTTGGGTACTCTGCCCCCACTTGATAACTAGCATTTATAATACAAATAATCAAAATCCACATAGTTAAGTTTTAGTAGTGTGAGCACTGCAGTTCAGTTACAAAAAAAATAACGAATCACAGATAAATACACAGGATTAATATTATGTAGCCCACTTCACTATCATTCAAAATGTTGGTTAGATACAATTAAAGGTGGTTGGACATCTTTCTGCTCACGTCCTCTTAACTGTACACTCTTGAAAAAGAAGGTCAGATTTAGAATGTGTAAGGGACCTTTTTATTACCAAAGTACCAGGAACCCTTGAAGAACACCTTTTCAAAGCATCTATGGGGCAATAAGAACACTCAAAGGCCTCATCAGTTTGTTTAAATTATTCTCACATTTGTTTAGTTTATTGTTCTGTACCTGTAATGCATTATTATTGTGATATGCTAAACTATCTGTAGTCTTTCTCTCAAGGATTAACTGGATTATGAGAGCTGAAAAGAAACATTGTGTCAACTGTGTTAACTAATAATGGCTGTGTTCTCAGTGAAGGATTACTAATCCAAACTAATCACTATCGTCAGACCTATGGCTGCACAAAGCCACCATGCTAAAGGGCTTTAGCGTGCTTCAGTGTGCTACAGAGAAAACACAAGAGGAGGACAGCACCATGCCTAAAAGGCTCTGTCTCTGAAGGGGAGACACGTTATTTCTCTGTAAAATAAATCAATCTGCTTGGTGCCAGATAGGCAGCATTTTTCTCTGGCTCCCACAGATGTGACTTAGATCTGACTTAGACCTCTGGCTGTCTGACAATTCTGCTCAGAAAGCTACTAGTCGTGTTCCTATAACTTAAACTAACTAACTAACCCCACATTACTATGTAGTCACTTAGCTGTGTTCAAAGTGTTTAATCTGCATTCACACAAATTTTCCACAGTAGAGGAGATGGATATTGAGTGAAAATATGTAGAATAACACAAAGTAGTTTTAAGCATTTTTCTGATTCTGATTACTATAAGTCACCTGCCTATTTAATGCTTTCATTGTAAAGGATCACCACCTAATTGTTCCTATGAGTATTTATTTATTTATTTATACAAAATGAAACCTGTTATTCTTTCCCTTTTAAGAAGCCTGCAAGCACAGTAATAATGGTTCAAACATATTCATGGTTCAAGTAAATAATAAGAGTTAACCTTCTCACAGGTGAAAAAACCCATATTTACCATATCTGCAGAATTTTTTTTGTGTGTTTTTGCACATTTTAATGTTTAAATGAATATATAAAGTATACATACACACACTGTAAACCTGAATAAGTTGGCAAAACCCAAACAATTTGAGGTAATCAGTTACATCAATATTTTTAAGTAATGATGTTTTCAAGTAAACAGAAATATCAGTTTTTGAGTTTGTTGTACTCATTCATATTGATTGTTCTTTACTTGGATTACTGATTAGCCTAACTCATACTATTTAATAGCAATTATCATGAATCTTTTAGTTAATTAACTTTTTTTTAGCTGTTGCAAATTAAATAAGTTGTTGTTGGTCTTTCGGCTGCTGACAGCAAAGGGTCGCCACAGCGGACAATCCCATCTGCACACACAAGCTTGGCACAAGTTTTATGCCGGATGCCCTTCCTAACACAACCTTCCAATTTTACCCGGGCTTGGGACCAGCACTGCACCTGGTGCTGGCCGGGAACTGGCCGGGAACTGGCCGGGAATCGAACCCGGGTCTTTTGCATTTCAGACGAAACACCTACCACTGAGCTACCAGTGCCCTGTTGCAAATAAAATTAATAGTAATTTGTAATTAAATCTGAAAGTACAAATTCTATGATTATTTAAAAAAATATTAACACTTTCAAAAAACACAATACATGCAATGCCATTTTTTTTATGGGAAATTAATTTTTTAACAATGAACGTCCTACAGCCAACTTCACTTTTATATTAAATCCAACATGAGTTGCAGCATAAGATGCAACATTACTTGCAGTAACATCCTGATAGCACCAAACTGTCGACAATCAAATGATAGAGCTGCCCAGGTGGCACAAGGGATACTGGGCATAATATGTTGTGTTATAATGAAAACATCAACTTTAGGATCCTCAGATTTGTAGATTATACTTACAGCATAATGCGAAGACAGTCTAATCTGCCATTTGACCATCTTGATTTAAAAAAAAAAATCATTTGGTAGAAATTGGTAGGCTAAATTTTAAGTTGGAACTTTACGGAGACAGTTACTGTGGCTTAAAATATCAAACTTGTTCAGCTAACTTGAAAAGTGTAAAATACTAAATACTCATCAAGGTTTATTGTTTAAGTTAACAGTACTCAATGTTTAATTACTTTGAGCATTAGGGTTTACAGTGCACTTATTTTAAAAAACATAACAAAAGTAAAGAAAAGTCTTGGAAAAAGTCTTGCAATTTAAAATTTTAATTTTCAAGTATTCAATTTCAATGAATGCCCTATAAAGGGGCAACATTTGACTTTTTAAATGCACAATAGACTATTACACTATTTTAACTGTTCATCTTTATCCTGATTATATTACATCCTTCAGATTTTAGGCAATGTTTTGTGTTTTCACAAAATAATTTTTGTGTATTCGTGTAATGCTTTTTTACAGTTTATATATAATTATCAAAATATTTTACCATTTTCAGCTTTCCCAAAAATAACTTTTCTTAATGTCTCCACAAATCCCAAAACTCCTAAGACCCAAAGAATTTTACTAGTGGTTCATTTTACAAATATATATTCCATTTATTTCATCCATACAAATGTGTACAAAAGAAAGAATTGTACTCTGATAAGAGCAATAGAAAGAAAGGTCTTAAATATATAACTATCTATTACTTAAATATATTGTAGTTTTTCTTTTTTTATACAAAAGGCGGTACTACAAAAATATGTAGCATTTAAAATATGTACAAAAAGCAGTGTTGGCTGGTAAAGTCAATGCAGCACTTTTCAGCCGTGCAGAGAGTCATCGATGTCAACATCAGAGTCCTCTGTGAAATCATGCTCGTCCTCGTCTCCCTCATCCTCGCGGCCTTGAGATCCGGGGCTTTTCGGCGGAACAGCGAGTCCTAGTTTGGCGAGTTTGGCCTGCTGTTGCTCAAGACTTTGCTTTCTCCACTTGATGCGCCTGTTCTGGAACCAAACTTTAACCTGGAAAATGAAGAGCGTATTAGTATATTGATATATCTATTTAGCGTATCTATTTTTGTTATGAGCTAAAAAACATTGTGACGTTTTTGACGCATTATTTACCTGAGCCTCGGTGAGCTGGAGTGCGGATGCGAGCAGGAAGCGCTCTGATCCCACCATGTACTGCTGGCGCGCAAACTCCTTCTCCAAGCGGGACAGCTGCTCGTTGGTGAAACTCGTGCGCATCCGCTTTGATTTCCCGCCTTTGTGCTTGTAGTGCGAGTGAACTCCGCCTTTTGACAGTGCGGCACCTGTAGAATGACAAATACTTCTGTTTAGCTGTGTCACTCATAACCATGGTAAGTTTGGGCTTAGATGATCAACACCGATATAGAATTATACAAATCCATGCTTACCTTGTGAGTAAACCGTTCCTGGACATGTTGTCTGGTATCCGTAGGGTGGACAGCAGTAAACTGGATAGCTGGATTGCGTGTGCATCATAGCCGGGCTGTACATGTAGTGAGGAAGTGGAGGACACATCTGTCCGGCGTGTAGAAAGAAACCTTGTGGGGTTGGCGCAGGGTTCAGTGAGCCCTGAAATAGACTCGTCTTGGAGATTTCAGTGTTGTCAGGTTTAGCGAGAAGAGCGTCGATGGTGAACGATTTCCCCGCGCTGGGTTTTGCAGCATTGCTGTCATAGTCCGGATGGAGAGTAACCTGTGGACGCACTGAAAATCCGTAGGGTACGTGAGGCCGAGCAGGGATCTGCATGGTTTCCTTTCAAAGTTAGAGCCAAAAGATGAAGCAGCAAGTTATCCGTGGCTCTGTGTTACTCAAGCTTCCGTGGAGAGGAGTGGAATGATAAGCAGGAGAGGCCACGGCTCATTTATACACGCCCAGTAGTGCGAGGTGTCAACGACCCCCTTTCGCGCTTTTGTCTTTCAAAGCAGCAGATGAGTCAAACGAGCGGCGCTACAAGGGATCCAATTAACTGATGGAGTTGTAACAAGCTGAGATTGTCAAATATCCTAATGGCTCTTTCCACTCTGTGCCCCCGGAGGTAGCCCGGGAACACAGAAAAGGGGTCGTGAGATGAGGAGCGGGGGGTCCAGATTTAGTACAAATTCCTGCATGGCTGTGCGAGCCAGAAGCTCCCGGTGCAGCTGAGAGTGGCCATTGATGTTCTTAAATCATCTTATTTCGGCTCTCGGGAATCAAAGCGCGCCGCCAAATGCGCCACGCAGCGGAACAAATACCCTCACATTCAGAGGTCAACAAGGGGAAAAAACCACCAGAACCTTTTAATCACATTTCAGTTCCGTTTCAATCCTGAATCTCAATATTGCGAACTTGAATTTAACAGACAAACGAATTTCAGGCAAATAATTTTTAAAGAAATGTTAAAAACGCGTTTGACTGGTGAAAGAGCAGTGGCAGTGCATTATCTCAGTTTCAGTCTCAAGGTGTCAAATGAAAGTCGTGGGTAGTTCTGGGCCATCGCTACGTGTTCGTTCGTGTAAGCACGCTAAGCAGATCTCCTCCCTCGAATTTATAACAGGTGAAGACACCTTTAGACGAGGTGTTTGTTTTTGCAGTTTTGCAATGGCCTCTTTCGGTAGATTTGCCTGGGCGTCAGTTTCCTCGCGGCAGCCGCGCTGATGTTTCTACTGGCTATTTGGGTAAATCCGATGAGAGTCCTAATCCGGGATCTGATCTCTTAATAATGAGAGAGAAACCCGGAAATTATATAATAAAGTAAAATAATATCTACAAAGTTAATGATTAATATGAATAATTTGGGCCTGTGTGTACAGGGGTAAGTGCACAAACATGAGTGTTACATAGCCCGAAGGACATTCTTATTGCTGCTTGTCAATTAGGAGATGAAACGCTGTAGATGAAAAGCACCGGTTTCACTAAAGGAAGTGATTCTCTTTCTTACACCGCGTTAGTACAAACAGTGCGTCTCTTTAAACCGAGGATTATAGCCAGCTCTGCAAACTCTTCGGGCTCATTGGCGTGAGCTGAGAGCGCTCGAAAGGACTCGCTAAAACGCACTCAAACACGGCTCTGCCTTTGACGTGAACGTTTTCTAATTACAGCACAGCGCCTGACACCAACGCGCTTAATGAAGCAGGTAAACAGCAGCCGAAAGCACATCTGTGTGCGCCTCTGCACTGCCGCTGGTGCACGACCCTGTCAAGGCTTCCTAACGAGTTTTCCGGAAAGTTATGGGAGACAGGAATCAAGCGGAGAGAGGCGGTAATTACATATTACCGTTTAGTTCTCACTTCACCCCCATTAAACACACAATCACTTTCATTCTCACAGACTGACAACACTGGATATTGTCGGCCTTTAAACAAGAAACAGACGTGTTTCAGTTATTTTCTGCATCATATTGCACTGATCAGTTGCTTATCCACGTCTGATCTGTTTGAGAATTTGTTGTGTTTCTCTGTCTTACACTGCAGATATTATGCAGTAATCATTAGGGCAACTTGTTTAACTTAGAGAAATGTCCTCAGTAGACTAGTGAATAAAATAAATGAATCATTTACCCAGGTCAAGTTGATCTGACCACCCAAAATCAAGGCTAAGTCTGAATTTGTGTATTGGACCCAGACAAAGAATAACCTGAGGTCTCAGAGGCCTTTTCATAGTCATGGGAGAACAGTAGCTGTCCCTCCTACAACACATCTCTATTGTAAAAATCTGAAACTCACTAAAATGCACATACACTGCCTACCGATAACAAATACCCATCTATTTTGTACAAGTTTCCCTTTGTGTCAATTTACAAGTTGTTCATATGGATACTTAATAAACTAAGGTATACCTTAATCCACATGTGCATATGGAAGAAAGAACAATAAACAAGTTTTTATATTTACTTTTTTTTATTTTATTCTGTTTGAGGAAGATATGAATAATAGTCAGTAGCAGAAATACAAGCTAGTTCTTTCACTTCACACATTATCCAAGGTCAATAGTATAATCATTCTTTTTGCTTTGTGATCTAGCTCATCATTATTACTGAGGTGAAAATGGACCAGTATTCTCACCTAAACTTATTCAACAGACATCAAATCATCTTTTTCAGGTCCATTAATGTGTGCACTAAGCAACTACAGTGAACATGAATGGGCCATCTCATTGAAGAGGCTCTTTCTTTTTGCTCTTGCACAGAGTGTCAGGGTCATTGAGGCGAAACAATAATGAGTCATTGGCCCTTTTCTCTTGCCTTCACTGTTGAGAGTGGTTTGGGTGGATGACCTGGTAAACCACGTCTGGCTCCAATACACACCTGATCTCAACCAAGGAAAACCACAAGCCACAAATGGTTGTTGGGCGATAGTTTAAGTATAGAACTGACCTGGGAGAAAGCATGCATCTATCATCAATTGATAGTTATTTTTGAAGCATATTAGATACATTATATATTTATTTTTCAACAAAAACTGCTTTGTCAGTAATACACCTTTCCAAAAGGACAAACTTTTATTTTTGTGTTCTATAAGTTACTCCTGCTGTTCAAAGCAAAAGCTTGTATATATGTAATCTGTAAATGCATATGTACATCTTTAAGTATATATGTAATCTGTAAGTGTATATGTTTATTTAAAGAAAATAGCCAGATGGCACTTGCCCTGATTTATTATTGCAATGATATTTCAAATATGGCACCTTTTAAATAATACAAGTTATCAGTAATTAACTAGCCTCTGAGTATAATAGATTTCTATTATGGAAAATAAAAACATTAAAGAGTTATATGCAAAAGGAGTTTAGAATGCTAAGAACTCATAATTATTTAATTAATAATTTTTAAGTGCATGAGTGGGCAATTCCATGCAAATATGATCATTACTATAAAATAACACTAAATTAATTCAAATGCTTCTTCATGTCTTTCACTTATATTTCAATGTTAGCATAGAGAA
The DNA here is from genome assembly GCA_030014305.1 of Clarias laeviceps. Classification (NCBI taxonomy): domain Eukaryota; kingdom Metazoa; phylum Chordata; class Actinopteri; order Siluriformes; family Clariidae; genus Clarias; species Clarias laeviceps. The sequence continues at coordinate 20,366,136 of JAQMYJ010000039.1, forward strand.
ATTGTATGATGTTTTTAACATTTGCCCGCACTGTCCTCTACTATAAAAATTATAAAAGTATATGCAAATTGATTCATTTATCCGAAGGTTGTTTCTGCCCTGAGATATTTAAAAATTTCAATACATACATCAAATCAGGAATACTGGAATTGTCCAATACTTCATCAAAGTCAAATCTTAGTATTTGCCCCCTTTTACAAAATTTTAAAAATATTTTTTTCGAGACTGTAAACATGCTGAAAAGTGTATTTTCCCTCTAGATGGATAATACAAGCTGATGGTGACTTATGGACTGATGATAAAGGCACAAAAACATGTTCATGCATGTTTTTCCTGCTTATGGTGAAACTGATTAGTGAAAATCATGTATAAAATAACCAAGTGTGTATTCAGGCTGTCTAACACTGTATGACCACACCTTGTTCTTCTTGGTGGTCCAATTGTTGAATCAGAGTTTCTCTTGTAGCACTAAGCATGATTCATGCATCTTGAAGACTGCATGCTCTAAAATCTCTCTCACACTTGTTCTCTAGGTGTGACTAATGCTTCATTACCCTACAAGTCCATTGTTCTGTGGCCTTCATAGGTGGAACAATACAGCCTTAGAACATACATAATATGGCATCTAATAGGTTTAATTCTTTTTTTTTAAGTTGACACTTTAAATATGACACTAAATATCAGAATTAAACATATCAAGTGGGTAGTAGTTGCACTTAGACATCATGAAATGAAACAATAAAATTCTGTTTGTAGACATGCATTATTACATATAAATTATAATACAGGGTGAGCATAAAATCTTTCCTTGATTTCAAACATATATTACACAAAACCTATGCTAAGTACAAACATAAGCTTTACTTAAATAGTAAATAGTATTTTTACACAGTTTATTTTTTCTTTATGTTATTCAACACATGGTTGAACATAATTTACCTTGTATTATAAGAATTAATTATTTGGTCTTATAATTGTTTGGAATAAATAATCCGCATTATAGAAATATGTAGATTACCACATATAATTAATTTATTGCACCAACCACAAAAACACAACTTTCTCAGCTTTGTGTTACAATAGTACCTGACACTTTCACTGAAAGTATTACAGTGTACTAGGACAATGTTAGAAAGTCACAGAATGCACAGAGAGTGTGATGTGTAGTGAAATCTCATAAAACGCATCATGGAATATGTAATGTAGCCCTATTCCTCAAGTGCCACTATGCAGGTGGTCCAAAAGCAGAGGGGGGCTTTATATGGGGGTGTTTTAGAGGCCTAGAGGTACTATAAGGGGTATTTGAGAAAGTTATGCATGGAGACACCCTTTAATGGAGGTGAGAAGTGGTGGGTTGGACTTTGACACTTCATCAGTGTTTACACTTCCTGTAAGTTTACAGGCATCCGAGAGAAAGAAAAGAGGGAGAACAGAGTGCATGTGGTACTGAAGGGTGCAATAATCTATAATGATTACTATGAATTAGCTTTAAAGTTCTCTGCAGATAATTTTACATAATTTAATAAAATGTAAAGCCTACTAGTTTTTTCAATGTCATCCTGATCTTTTATAAGGTCAAAGTAATTTATTAATACATTCTTGTCAATATAGACTTTTTACATTTGTGTTTGGTGTCCATGAATTAATCTGCATGTCAGGGGTGATATAATGATACCTGTACTTTCAATGTGGGTTTGATAATTAAATTATTAATCTATCAATTATTCTGTTAACACAGATACGCTAAAACAGAGTTTACAAAACTTGATTTTTGGATGACTAGTTGTACATAAAATAGAGGTAATTTTTGATAATTCTATTCTGTGTTCAGAGTCAACAATGTCATTATTATGTTGTGTTTTACGGGGTTTTCCTCCGAAGTTACAGAGGAAATCTACATCAAAGGCCTGCATCCATGGAGATGTCACAAATAAACACAAGTTCCTGGGAGGAATGTGTTTATGAGTTTTTAAATGAAGCATGTCCTGTGGCCATTAGGGGCGCTATTGCAGACATTACAGGCCGGCGGTTTCCCTGAACTCTGTCAGATTATTTATTAACTTTTACCACTTCAGTGATATTATAGAGGCATATATATTTATATATATATTTTTTAAAAGACGTGTTCAAAAAAGTCTGTCACAGTCATTATTTTATTATAATTGTGACAGAGTATACAGTACCTTAGTGGTTCGCACGTATCTCTGGAGTTGGGTGTTCATTGTAGGCTGACTGGCAGTTCCAAATTGTCCATAGTGTATATTTTGGTGTGTGTGTGTGTGTGTGTGTGTTTGTGCCCTGGGATGGCTTGGCATGCCATCCAATGTGTTACATGATTAGTGCCCTAAGTTTTTTTCTAAAAAGAAACATAGCCAAAATGACCCTACACAGGATAAGCAGTACAGAAAAAGGATGTATGTATTGGTGAATAACAGAGGGCAGAATTTGTGTTTTACAGCTCCTAAGTCCCACGTTTGATCCTGAGCTTGAGGTATTGCCTGTGTTGAGTTTGTGTACATTTTACCCATGTGAATGTGTGGATTTTCTTCAAGTCCCTACTGTCATAAATACTAAGGAGAAATAAATTACTGAAAGTAAGTGGGAACGTATTGACAATTGAAACTATACCATTAAAGATGAATGTATTGGAACAGCAAGGCCAATTCTTCCTTTTTTTTTCATTAATTTCACTTCAGGAGGTATAATGAATGCTCAATTGGTTTAAAGTCTGGTTACTGATTTGGCCAGTCTAAAAACCGTCCACTTCCACTGTTTTACATCATTGTCTTGTTGCATGATGATGTTCCTCCTAATTAGATTGGACAAATTTCTAGGCAAAATTATTGTACCATACTGTAAAGTTACGGTAGACTTCTGGATTCATTCTTGCTTTACCATCACCAATAAATATTAGTGAGCTAGTTATAGAGGCAGCTGTGCCAGACCAATCCATAACATTCCACCTTCACCATGCTTGGTTTTGGATCATAAGGTGGTCATCTGGGCAGCAAGATATATCTGTCAGTTATATTCCAATATTTTTTGATCAATTAAAAAAAAAAAAATTGGTCTCACACAAAAGGGGCGATATGCAAGTTTAACATGACTAGATGTAACTATTAGGTTAAGAATTCTAAAATACTTTTGATCTCACACCTAAATGTTTTTGGTGCATTAGGAAAAAATGGCCTTGCTCTTCTAATGTTTTAGAGGGGACCACAGAAAAGTTCAAAGACTAATACTGAATGTACTTTAACAGGGTAAAATCAACAAAATACTGACTTTTCAGTTGTTTGTTCCCTTGACCTTTTTTGCTGTATTTAGCATTTATTTAAAATCTCACAACTGCTTTAATAATTATTATTCTCAACCTCTGTGAGCTGACACAGACTGAGCCAATCAGATGGATTATGTATTTCTCCATTATTAAAGGGTTTGAACTCCTAATTCTACATTTTACATGCTTAAAATTCACAAACATTGATATATAAGAAGGTTAAGTGTACCCCCAATTAGAAAACACCATACAATTACCAATGTATAAGGTTTACCTCAACTGGATGATAATTTACAAATTATAGTATTGTTAAAAAAACTGCTCATAATAATAAACAGCAAATAATAACAAGAAGAAATGATTTAACAATCACCAGGGCTTCTGCATGCAGAACATGTCAACAGTCAAATGATGCTATTAAGTCGTTAGATTTTCAGAACTACTGTGCCATCTGCTGGCCTGACTAATGATGCAGCAGCCATTGTCTCTGACAAACATGGAGGTCTGTACTGTATATGCATCTTGTCATAATAGAAAAAGTAATAATTAAAATATTTTGAACATTATAACCTAAAATGTCTGTTTTTTATTTAGTATTATTTAGTTTTTCTTAACTATGAGCAGGGCCCATGTTATTATTAGTTCAGATAGGTCTAACCTGTTTCCTTGTGTATTGCACGTGTGTCCTGTTTACTATAACATTTTGACCACGTGTGTGTGCGCGCATAAAACATTTTTTTTTTTAGTCCAAGTTTAGTGACTGTTCATTAGTAACTGTATTGCAACAACAGCCCCCGTGAAGAAGGGGGGGCAGAATCCATTGTCTTCTTGTGCCAGTCCCAAGTCTGGATAAATGCAGAGGGTTGTGGCAGGAAGGGCATCCGACGTAAAACATTTGCCAAATCAAATGATGCGAATCACTAAGAGGACTTCCGTACCAGATCAGTTGTGGCCTGGGTCAACAACAACCGCCACCGGTGCTGCTGACCTACAGGGTGCTGGTGGAAATTGGACCACTGTTGGTCGAAGAAGGAGAGGAGGAAGGTGTGTTCGTAGGCAGAAAGAGAAGACGAAAGGCAAGAGTTTAGGAGTGACAGTAGGGACTTTGAATGTTGGGACTATGACAGGGAAGGCAAGAAAGTTGGTTGACATGATACAGAGAAGGAAGGTGGATATACTGTGTGTCCAGGAGACCAGGTGGAAAGGTAGCAAGGCTATAAGCTTAGGAGCAGTGTTCAAGTTGTTTTATCATGGTGTGGTTAAGAAAAGAAATGGAGTAGGAGTTATCCTGAAAGAGGAGTTTGTAAGGAATATTCTAGAGGTGAAAAGAGTATCAGACAGGTTGATAAGTCTGAAGCTGGAAATTGATTGTGTGATGTGCAATGTTGTTAGTGGTTATGCCCCACAGGTAGGATGTGAGTTAAAAGAGAAGGAGAAATTCTGGAATGAGTTAGATAAAGTGATGCACAGCATCCCCAGAGGTGAGAGAGTGGTGATTGGTGCAGATTTTAATGGACATGTTGGGGAAGGGAACAGAGGTGATGAGAATGTGATGGATAGGTTTGGTCTTACCGGGAAAGAGGCTAGCTAAGAAGAAGTGGGACGCTGAGAGGACTGAAGAGAGTAGACAGGAGTACAGGGAGATGCAGCGTAAGGTGAAGGTAGAGGTGACAAAGGCCAAACAAAGAACATATGAGGACTTATATGCAAGCTTGAACAGTAAGGAGGAAGAGGTGGATATGTACAAATTGGCGAGGCAAAGAGATAGAGATGGGAAGGATGTGCAGCATGTTAGAGTGATTAAAGATAGGCATGGAAATGTACTGACAGGTGATATGAGGGTGATGGGAAGATGGAAGGAGTATTTGAAGAGTTGATGAAGGAGGAAAATGAAAGAGAACGAAGAGTAGACGTGACTGTTGTGGATAAGGAAGTAGAAAAATCAGTAAGAGTGAGGTGATGAGGGCATTAAAGAGGATGAAGAGTGGAAAGGCAGTTGGTCCTGATGACATACCTATGAAGGTATGGAAGTGCTTAGGAGAGGTTGCAGTAGAGTTTCTGACTAGTCTGTTTAACAAGATTTTGGAGAGTGAGAGA
>JAQMYJ010000039.1:20381423-20396460 GCA_030014305.1 Clarias laeviceps
TTATTTACTTTGACCCTTGACAAATTTTATAGCCTTTTGATAATTTTCACCATTGTACAGAAAACGGTCCTCGTATTAAAAAGAGTGAGTTTCAGTTATAATTCAAAGAACTTTGCTTGGATTGACCATCTGACTATTAAAAATGGCTTAATATAATTTATTACCCTTCTACCTTTTTAACTCAGCTCTTCCAAGGGTACTTTTATACGTCCCCTTTTTGAGTGCAGGTCGGTGATCATATCAAGTGTGGTCTCCTTGGCTCTGTTGCACATCTTGAGGTGATTGATAAACTCTCTTGCTAGAAGTTATAAACAAGATTTCACTTCTATTATTAAAAACATGGCTTACTGGCTTACAAGATTTCACTTCTATTATTAAAAACATGGCTTACTGGGTTAGGGTTAGGGTTAGGGTTAGGGTTGTCCCGACTGTCCCTGTTCACTTATTACTTATCATGTTAATCATTACTTATGATGCAGTTGCTCCTGCAAACAAACATACACTTTTTCCCGCTGGCGATTCTTGCTGCATCTGTAGCACTGTTAGGTATTTTAATGCCTCTGTGCTGTAATTGTATTTAGCATCAGTTGTATATGACTTGCATAGTGATGGCATAGTGGTTAGCTGTGTGGCCTCACACCTCCAGAGATGAGGGTTTGAGTCCCACTTGTGCGCATGAAGTTTGCATGTTGTTTGGTGGGTTTCCTCCCAGTACTCTGCTTTCTTCTCACAGTACAAAGACATGCAAAGTAGGCTAATTGACATTTCCAAATTGCCCATAGTGTGTGTGTGTGTGTGTGTGTTTGTCTTGGGATGGATTAAAACCCCGCCCAGGGTGTACCATGCCTCATGCCCCAAGTGCCCTGGCTCCAGCCCTCTCTTGACCTTGTATAGAACAGTAAGCGTGAGAGATATTTTGTGACTTAAAAAGAAAAAAAAATCCAACAAAAACTAAATAGGTAAATCAGCTTTCACTAATAACTAAGTCAGCCTTTATCTTGGCTAGAATCTATCTAAAAGAAAAGGCAATGTAATTCATAAAAAAGGCACAATGTCATTCCTAAAATATGGGATATGATAATTCAAAAATAGCTCATATTTGACGACTCGTCTGTAACAGCTTTGTAAATCTGAGTGTAATAACGTGAATAAAAACACTTAAATTCTGAAAAGTAGAGTGCGCACATACCCATATGGCCAACAGCTGATTATTCTTTCTGTAGCAGAAGTTTGAGCCCCACATCAAATGACTACACAAATGAAATATTGAGCAGTCATTGAGATATGGATTATTAATGACTTGGAGAATGTGCATAGCTGGGGGATCTATTCTGGGTCTCTGCATCAGAGCTGGTCCCCAGGAAGCATTTTTTTCATCAAACAAGAGCTCTGGTCACATCAAAGACTTGCATTTGACACATCAGACGCTCAGGCAAACACTCAACTGCCAACACATTTACTGTTGATGGTCCTTCTCACACTTTGTGTGTCAGTGAGTGACACAGCACTAATCAAACCTGAGTACTTGTGAATGTTTTGCTGAATTTTGCTTTTTGGAATTCCAATTATTTCTACCATTTGAAAAACTAATTGCATCTAATTGCATTGAAGGCACATGCGCAAATCTAGGGAGCTCAATAAAATGTCAGAATTGAAAAAAGGGGGGTTGATTTATTTGTTTTGTAAGATCTAATGGATTTCTATTTTTAGTGACCCAGAGTTACCCAATCATTTTGCATTTTAAGAATTTGAGTCTGTTACAGACTTCTGCTTATGATAAATTGAGTCAACTCATTCTTAATTTAACTTTTTAGTGAAAATAAAAAGTTCAAGATAAGGAAACAGAACATTATTAACAACATTAATAGGTGCCTTAAATTAATGATCCTTGCATTAAATGTAATCCTGAACATACTGTAGTTTATTTATGATAATTTATCCCCCAAGATAAAAATAATAATCATCTCATTTCAAGGGGCAATAAATTGCTTATTCATTTTTCATTACATTATACTTATTATTACAACAAATTGAACCATGACACAGACATGATATATACTTGGGAAATCATAGAACATATAAAATATATATGCAGACTATACATGTACAAGATACTGACTCCAAAATATTATCTAGTTTAAGAACATTCCAGGGTATACCCTGCATTGTGCCCAAAGTCTCCTGGGATAGGCTCCAGGCCCCCTGATTCCCTATACAGGATAAGCAGTATAAAGGATGAATGAATGAATGAACATCAACTGTTAGCTTGTATTTTATATCCACAAAAAATATATATTTGCATATTAAATAAATACTGTAATATACTGTACAAAAAGCATGAAGTATATCAATATTCCTTTAGACATTATTAATCTTAAAACATTCAAATTCAAATTTTATTTGTCACATACACAGTCATACACAGTATGATATGAAGTGAAATGCTTGTATGACCACCCATGTAAAAGAAAGAAAGAAAGAAAATAGAGTATTCAAATAAAGAATATAAAATATGAAATAAGAATATAATAATATAAAAGTATACAAATATAGGAAATATAGAAACCTTTTAGCTGTAAAATATACACTATGTACATATAATAAAATAGAACTGTATATGTCCAGTCATGAGCAGAACATCCTGCAGAAAAGAAGTTTCATACATTATTATTGTTTTGGTGTTGTGTTACTATTCTGTCCTTATTCTTTTCTTTTTCTTAGATCTAAGCACCTTCCTTCCATCTTCCTTCCTCCACAGAAATCTTCTGTCCTCTTTCTTGTCATTTTCCTCCACCCCTCTCTCTTTTGTCTCTGTCATTCATGTTTCCCTCCAGAATTCTTGCCTGGGGCAGAGTATTTCTTTCCTCGCCAGCCCATCTGGCCCTGGGGCCTCTTGGACAGCTGTTCATCTTGTGTCCATTCTCTCTTTGCCTTTCTCTGACCCCTACACACTGGTCATCAATGGACGCCCTGCTATTTGTAGAGTGTTGGTATGTAATCATACTGCTATCATGATTGGAATTATGTTTTTTTTTTTTTTTATAAAAACAACTGTAGGATTCTCAGCTGGAATTAGCAGTTTTAGAATTTATACCAAATTGAACTGAGAATTATGATGTTTTGGGCACTTAAAACATCAATACTTCAGAAGTAGTAAGAAATCAGAGGAATTTACTGATGAATAAAACAGGTCTGTAGAGCAAAATATATAACAAAATAGCTTATACATTTTTGTTGGCTTGGAACTTGGTCTACGTAAACAACTGTGTTTAGTGTTAGTAGCTGTACTTACAACCTAGAGCTCGTTTTTATCATATTTTCAAATTACAGTTCACGTGTTGGTTGAATTCCAGCCACCTGGTCTCTGTTTGCTTAATTTAAACCAGTGAGATAAGCTGATGATAACATGGATTTATGACAGTTTGATAACTTGATAATAGGTTATGGCAGAACAAAGGTCCACAAAAATACATATATTTTTAACAAATGCATTAGAGATCACTACTGCTAGTCTTTTTTCATCAGTAAGATTCTAACCTTTTGGTTTGGCCTAAATTCATGTGTTTGTTGAACCAACTAAAGTGACTAAAAACCATCAATCAGTTTATTTCCATAGAGGTGAAAGCGGGAGGTCAACAGACAGTAAGGAAAGTGAAAAAGAAACTCACTGAGTTGCCTATGACAACGAAAACCTATAAAAGCCATCCTGATCATGTAAAACTGAAATATATATTTAGGCGATTGGATCTGTGGCAGAGTCTTTATGACATTAGCCATTTATGAGAAATGCAAATGTGTTTTGCCAAATCATGTTTGAATTTATTTTACTTTCATACCCAGGATTATCCTGTTCCTTTAGCCTTGGCTCCATGCATGTGTTAATGATCTGCCCAAGACTCCCTGTGGTCAGAGGGTAATTGCTCAGGTTAATTGTGAGGAATTTTTAAACACAAACTAAATTTGTCTTGCATACTCACTAGTATACATTTTTAAAATCCACAAGTGCACACACACTCACATGTAAAAGTCACATGTAATGACAAAGCACATAAGATGCTGCCCATACAATTATGATGGCAGTTATGTTAAGCATAAAAAGAAGAGAAAAAAAATTGGAAGACTATATATCTGGAAACATACTGCATATTTATAACTATTGAACAATATATTAAATTAAACCATATCATTTAACATTTTAATTTAAAAAATTTGAATGAATTATCACGAAATCCATTATTGTAGCTTTAAGTACCCATTGCTTGACCTTAACTGAAATAAACATTGCTGTGGCTGATATAATCTTGTCTGACTGTGCATTTGTGATAGGGTGGGGGGAGCTCAGCTTAGTGCTTTTGACTCAAGCAACACTACCGTTTCACCACTGCTCAATTCGTATGGGGGTTTGTTCCCTTGAGTCACCACTTTACACCCCAGCTAGGAAGATCATTATTCCTTACAGACACTCTTTACGGGTCAATGCACATACATAATGCATTCATAAGTTATTATGCTAAGACCACCTCAATGTACACAGACTTAAATGGTAGTCCAGTTTACATAAAAATTTGTAGAGGCGATTTTTTAATTTAAATATTAATAGTTTGAAAAAGAAAATCTAGGTATGGGTGTCTCTGTTAGGATCCTAGTTTTACAGTAGGGCACATTAGATGTTGACCCTGGATATTTTATTTATTTACTTATAGCCCTAAAAAAACATATTCCAGTTTTAATTGGAAAACATTACTTTATGTCCAAGAACATTTTAGATGATTAACCTAAAGTAATGATTAAACATAAGATTCATTATATGTCTCCAAAACTGAGTGAAAATGCTTTTAAATACTGATGGCTTCTACAAAGCAATATTAAGAAAAATGTTACCAATTTGGTTTTGCATTTTGTACATATTGCTGTTGCTTTGTCTTATATAAATATGTCTCTTGTCCTTGTTATTTGCGGTTGCTTCTTTATTATATACAATATGTTAAGTCTGCATGCTAGTCCTGTTGACAATATGTGAGCGTGTGTGAGGTTGTCCCTACCCAAGCCTTGTTTAGCTTACACATCCTGACCAACCCTGCCATCCTAGTGTAAACCCTCATGACACGTTTTTACATGCAAGCAAACGGCAATCTATAGAAGTGTCTGAGCTTGCCTTTGGATTTTTTTTTTTTTTTTTTAAGAGGGCCAGTTTTACTAGTTTTTAGCCCTAGATGAATTTGAATTTCTACCCTCTATTGTAAAGTGTATAAACTGACAAACTTAAACTATGTTTAAGGGATCAATAAACTTGCTCTCTATACTTCTTTTTAAAAGCAGAGACACATATATAAATTTAATATAAATTTACTATTCAAGAAAATAAAAAAATTTCTGTATTCCAATTTCACTAGCCTTTTGAAAGTAAATAACAGTTATAGCAAGCTGGTATGATGGAAATGTTCAGTTGTTTTGAATCAACCAAAGTAGAGAGGACCAAATGAGTGAAAAGCCACAAAAGCTCAGATGGGTCTAACATGTACGAACCCACTAATCCACACACTAGCGTGTGATGAGCTATATTGGTGAGAGACACAAAGGCAGGAAATGTGCTTTTGTATGAAAATTAGCATCCAACAGCTTTAGGACCAAAACTTTAAATGACATCTATATGCAATTATATACATCCTTTCCTGAAACAGCACTCATCAGTTACGTAGTCCTTTGCAATCTATAAATATTATAATCCAATTAAAATGTGCGGACACACACTCACTCCTCTCTTTATTTGACAAGACCTGAAGCACTTTGCATTATCAAATATGTATTTTTTCCCCTGAGATATATATTTTTCTCAACAGCAACAAAGTGTGCTGTTTTAGCTATGTGTCCTTCTCCCACAGCATTCTCACAGCTTCTTTTGACTGGATTTGGAGGGATCTTGTTATAAAGGGGACAGCTGCTTTTGGAGACCGACTGGTTGCTATGACATGCAGGGTTGAGTCTGCTTATAAATAGTGAAAGAAAGGCTTTAAAGCAACCACTAACTGCTAAATGTTTTTGTTCTCGTTGTGCCACTGTAAAGGGGAGATATTCTGGAGGGAGAAAGATGCCTACTAACAATATTCTAGTGAACAGTGCTGCCACTTATTCCAAGAAATATTGTAACAGAAGTATTTTTTGTCTTAAATCTCACTGGCCACAAATTTCAGGATTATGTGACAAAAACAGCACAATGTCCACAATCACATCTACATATAGCAGACCTTAAATACCAATAACAGTTATAAAGCCTATTAAATAGTTTACAACCCATGTTCTGTTGTCCTGTGTATTTATTGTTGTGTTCTGTGTATTTATGGTCCCACATTCTTCTTATTGTTGTCTATGTGAACTGTATGTAGTCTAGCGTACTGTTATGTGTTGCACCATCGTATTGGAGAAACATTTTGTTTCAATGTATGCAAGCAATGCAGAGGAATGACAATAAAAGCCCACAAGACTTGATCTATGGAGTTTTTACAAGTTTGGTAAAATATACATATAAGGCGACACTGCGTTTTACTCAGTCTTTATTATTTTAATGACGCCTGCATAAATTAGCGTGAATATATATATTTTATAGACTAGTACCATTTTGTATCATTTAAACTGCAAAATTTTAAACCTTTATTTTTGAGATTGTGGTACAGTCCAAGCGTGGTTTCTGTCTTAGTATTGGCTGAGCTCTTGTTGAAGGCGTGTCCAAGCTGGGCTTGAATCGTTCCGCGGGAAAAATCTATTCCTTTCTATGCGGATATTGTTACTTCCTGTCGCACGTAAACGTCACTGAAAGAATATAATTGGATATTCTTTCACGTGCGCTAATCGCTGATTGGTCACAGGGTGTGCCTGTCACGCATACTTTTTTAAAAGAACACCGCGGAGGAAAAAAAGCAAACTCGTCTGATTGGACAGATCAGATGTATCGAGCTCGCTGATTGGTCATACCGATTGCCGCTCGTGGGCTGCATATTTTGAACATAAATAAGGGCTAAACTCAGCATTTCTTTTCTCAGAGCAGAATTAGGTAAGGGTCAGAGAGAGTGCTCTCAATGGCAGCTCTCTGACAAGAAGAAACAAAGAAAATGACCTTTTAAAATATACCATTTGTTCAATCCAGACTGTTTATTTTGGGCTTCGACGACATGTGCGGTTTTGCAGCGATTTTCTTTTTCACCCTAAACAATTATTTATGAAACTGGGTGCTAACAAGCGAGCTACCGAGCTAACCCCGGGCTTTTTGTTTGATTACCGCCTGCAGTCTGACTAAAAGTTTAATTTTAATTGCTCTGACATCGCGAGGGTGCACAAATGGAGCTCGGTAAATTTACAAGCGACTTCAGCCCGGTGAGCCTGGAGCTGGGCGAGGGCCCTGACTCAGTCCCCAGAGTTTCCAGGCCAACTCTGCCCGATATAGGGCTGAAGGGCTCCCCCTGCATCAAAAACCTCTTCTCCCCTGGAACTACCGCTGTGCTGTCTCCTGTGACCAACCTGACACTCAATATGGATAATCTCGCTATGCTTGAAGGGTGAGCATTACTGATTTATAACAGCTATCATTTTATATGTGCTTTTCCCCAGCTAGCATGTCGGGTTAACTAGCTAACACGCTAGCATGTCTCATTTCCTATTCCAGGAGCCGTTCTGTTGTGACTGAACAAAAACGAATGTTGTGTGCTAGCGATTCAATGTCTTAACATGTTATAACTCCTTAGGCAATGCGAGACCCCGAAAAGGAAGAAAATGGATAAAAATGTGCCCTTGCTAAAGATTCCATCCTTTGCCTCCGACACTTCTTCAGATGCAGGTGAAATCCGCCGCCCTCTTCACTCTCGTATTAATCAGTTTAATGCATGTGTCTGTTTTCTCCACTAATGTGAACGTGCAGTAGTGACCTTGTGCATGTAACTTGTTTTTTAGTATGGTCATGTCACTGTAATTATGGCAAATACATAGGCTAATTTACTTCTCCTATCTCGTGTGTTTTAGGATTGGGCATGGACTCTCCCAGCCCTGTGGACTCGGAAGATGCGGAGCAGAAGTGAGTTGTTATGACTGGCGAATTTCTACAAGATGTTCACCATATTCAGTTTGGTCGAGCAAATGCACAGTTAAAATTTACATCACAAACTTGCAAAAAGTGCTGTGGTTAATCCAGCTGAACTCATAAGTGGTGCAAATTTTCACTGCAATGACCTGGTTCTCTTTATTATAGAAATTTCACTTTTGTTTGCTATATAACTTTATTTTATTTCATTTATTTATTTATTTATTTTTAGTAATTTGTTAGACACATTATTTGGAGTAAGCCACATTTACAATTGCGCCAAGTCTTCTCCAACAAAGCCTTCAGCAAATGTGCAGTGTTCTCCCAGGGCCAACATTCTCCCCCAATTCCTTTTGGCCTTTCTGGATGCTGTTTGGGTACTAATGTTCAGTATCACACTAATATGGCATAGTTGTATACTATACTCAATTTACGTTACATGCTCACTTTTACCACTTTGTTTAATAATAATTCTATGTACTAGTCCATAATATGCCCCAAACTGGCATATTTGCATAAAGGCCGGGAACAAAGGACTTCTTTGTGAATGCTAATTGTCAGCTCTATTTAATAACTATATTTAAAAATGAGATGGTGAGATTCAGGGTTTATGCTTGTTGATGAGCTATGAATATTTTATGTAGATTTACACAACCATAAACACTTGTGTTGTCTTATTGTGCTTTAGTGTTGCATTTGATTTATTATAACTCCAATTCCTGCTGTTTGTGATCAATGCATCGATCTTTTATAGACAGATGTATGTTGTGGCAGCTGCATTTGACAACCTATTAGCCTTGCTAGTTCATAGAAATGGGGTCACTACACCATGTTTTACAAATGTGCAGTAATGAAGGATTATATGAAGTGATTGTTTCCTTCATTAGAGTATGATGTGCCAGCTGAAAATGACGTGTCCACATATATCCTCTAGTATCGTAGTTGCAGCAGTCTGTATTTCTGTAGACATGCAGATGGGCATCTTTTGTTCTAGTCTGAGGTGTGACCAGTTGCTATTTGTGAAGATTCCTATTCATCCACAGCCCCTATTGACTAGCAGATGTTTGCTACTCGTACTGTGGTGGTGGGTACTTTTTTGTGCAAAGCTCAAGGGGTTTGGGCGTATGGACTGGCACACTCCACAATCATTTTGAATAGTGGTATGGATAACGTGTGCTTGTCTGGGCTACGGTAAAGAAAGGAGGCCCCCTACCAACCTGGCTGCACTCAGCTCTCCAATTCTCCCTTTTCCTCTGCTCACAAAGACATGCGCACGTGCACACACTTTCTTCCTCCTCCCCCTACAAAGCTCCATTCATCCTGTGGTGAGGGGGGGACTTGCATTAGGGGTTAGTGCCGTATGGGCATATGGTTGATTAGAGGACCCAGTTCTCCCTCTTCTTATAGGAACTCTTTAGCATACAGGTGGGGATCACAATGCGTTTAACCCCCAGTGTGTGGTGAGGGGCCCGTCTTGGAACGTAAATACGTTGTTGAGTTCCTTTGTGTCCTAATTTTGTGTGTTCTGTTACTTGACAGACTTTGGTCAGGCATGCTTCCAACTATCTTTGCTCTCTTTCAGGTTTGAACAGGTCATACAGAATGCTACCAGAGTCATATACGAGTAAGTAAAATGTATTTTATTTATTTATTTTTTTTATTGTGGCGAGAGTAATTTAAATATTTAACTTTTTGTAATTAACTTAAATATATGGTTTGGTCTTCACAGAAAAATGCCCATTCGCAGGATAAACTCCTTACCGGTAAGTTTGTCCAGTGGTACTAATGGTTTACTGCTGTTAAGGCAAGAGTCAGATGTTAAACCTTGATTTATGCATTATGAGAACATTAGATGATTGTTCATTAACATTTCTTGTCTATAGCTGCAGTTGCTGGGTTACAGTCCCAATCTGAAGATTAAAGATTCTGATATTCCTCGCTATGGAGTCTTTAGTCAGAGCTGCACGCTCAACTTGGAAAACAAGGAGAACCTGCATGATGTAAGTCATTGGTGTCGCACATATGTGAGCCTCTCAAGCCTCTCAAGCCTGTTTAGCTTTACCTGTTTTCTGTTCTAATGTAGACAAGTTTTGAGTTTAAGAAGCCCACTAAGCCTGTTTCTCGCTGTCGACTGCGTTCCACTGGGGAAGCAAAGGAAGCTTTTGCTAATCGGCCCAACTCTGCTCCTGCTCTTATGGTACTTAGAATTATGATTACTTTGAATTTCAGTCATCTATTGTTTGTTCAAAACGGTATAGACCATGGTCACTTAATTTCCTTTCTCATCCCTACAGTTTTCTCCTACCTCTTCTAATCAGCTATCCTCACCAGAAAGTGACAGTCCCTTCACACTGCGATGCACATCTTCCTCCAGCTTCCCTACTGATGATGACGATGGCTTTTTGGATGTACTTGATGATGTAGAGGTGAATAAATGAAGTGGTAAAAATGATGATAAATTAATCAAAAATATAAAATAAGTGTTGGTTTGTACATTTTTGTTTTCCCTGACCCTGATAGACGGACTCTGAAGTACCTACGGGAATGGCCAGTTTGCTTACAGCTCCTCTGGTTGCTGACCAAAGTATGGCTGTGGAAGTCTCGGTAAGTTTCGGTCTCTAACTTTTTGTTTCCTTTCTATAGCTTGGATAAACGGATACTACACTGATTATGCCCACAGCTGACTTGTTGTTTGTGGTTGTTGTGTGGTTCACAGCCGGTTCGATGTCGACCACGAGGGCTGTTTCGCTCACCCTCCATGCCAACAGGAGGTCGTGCTCCACTTAAAAGGCCAGATAGGCCCAGAGATGAGAACACTCCTGTACGTGTTAAGAGGAGGAGGAGTGTCGCTGGGTCACATGTCACAACCATGGAGCAGGAGGATCCTTTTCCTCAACAGGTCAGACGCACCACTTTTGTGACCATGCCAAATGAGCATATCTGCAAACATGGTTTTGACTCTGAACTCCCTCTGTTACAGGTTCAGCGCTCAAAATCGTTTAATCATGCAGAGATCGAGAGAATATTGGACACTGACCCGAGTAATGTGATTGGAGATTTTACCAAGGTAACTGTCTACATCTACTGTTTAGTTAAAAATTTCATGTTCATGGGCAGATTTGATATTTAGGTGTTCCCCTGCCTCCTTCCCCATAGCCTCCTGCTTTGCCCACGGTAGATGGAAAACACCAAGACTTAAAATACATCACTCCAGAAATTGTAAGTAGATATGTACTATTTCTTATTAGAACTTTATTCAGAGTTGTATACATTTAAGGGTGTGCAAGTTTCTTTACCTTTTTTTTCTATGTGGTATCAGATGTGTGCAGCAATGAATGGAAAGTTTAGTCATGTGGTGGAGAAGCTGTTTATTATTGACTGTCGCTATCCATACGAGTTTGAAGGAGGGCATATCAAGGTGAGTACGGTGCAGTTCTTTGGGTTAATCAATAGGCAGTGCCTCAAGTGTGTTATTGTTTTGAAGCTGTTATGGAGGGAACACGCAACTTAACTTTTAAGCCTGATTTGCCTGTCGCAGATTAATTTTGGGGATCTGTGACACCGTATTGAGAAACTGTCAATGAGCGACAGAAATTTAATCTCATCTGCTTCTGTGTGCTGCACATTTCACAATTCATGAATCGTGTATTTGTGTGGGAGAGCAAGTTGTAAAAACAATGACTGTGCTTGTAAAAAAAAAAAAAAAAGTTAATTAAAACCACATAACTAAAAACTGCATCTCTCCAAGCAATCTTTCCTTGACATTTTTAGCATAGGTCTTTTTAATTCTGTTTACATACTAAATATGACCGATGAATAGTTGTTTAGGGATTTGGGGTTAAAGAATGAACAATGATTGTTGATGAAAGATTGTAAACCTTATCTGTGATTTCTCATGTAATTTTCACAGTAATCCTATATTGTGAACAGTACACCAAGTCTTAACATCCTGAATTATTGGCATTATTGTTTTGACAGGGTGCTCTGAACTTGCATCAAGAAGACCAAGTTGAGGACTGCTTTTTTAAACAGCCTGTCCTTTCAAAATGCCCTGAAAAGCGTGTTCTGCTGGTATTCCATTGTGAGTTTTCGTCTGAACGCGGCCCACGAATGTGCCGCTTTGTTCGTGAGCGAGACCGGATTCTCAATGTCTATCCCAATCTCCATTACCCTGAACTCTACATTCTAAAGGGGGGCTACAAGGATTTCTTTCCCCTTCATCAGGTGAGGGTTCCTCCCCCCCCCCCCCCTTTTTTTTTATTTATTTTTTTAAGTATTCTTTGGCAGGTGTTATAATTTAGAGCTCTACTGATTTGCATGTGTTTTTACAGATGGAATGTGATCCCCAGGCTTACAGGCCAATGCATCATGAGGACTTTAAAGATGATCTCAGGAAGTTTCGCCTAAAGAGCCGGACGTGGGCTGGAGAACGCAGCAAACGTGACATGTACACCCGTCTTAAAAAGCTCTGAGGCACATGTGCTCACTTTTATACTGCCTAAACTCGCTCACACTGTGTTCATGATCAGTATGTGGCAATGATATAATGATACTCAATATTGCTCAGGTCATCTGCCCATGGTCAAAAAGCACGCTTACTGCCTTAGCTCAGTCCTACACACATGTTCCTTGTCACATTTCCAGTGGATAACTGTTGGTGGGTTTTTCATTCCTTTTCTCCCTCAATCCAGCTGAAGACCTCAAAGCACTTACATTTTAGTGTTTATGGTAGAGTGCTCCTTTTGTTTTCTAATGCAAACTTTTTTCCCTGCTAATCTGGGTCTGAGCCATTTATACAGTTGGTTATTACAGTTATGCGAACCAGACAGTGTTGTAATGTTCTTGCTCAATTATGTACATTCCTGTAATAAGTCACCATCAGTGGTTATTTTAAAGAGGGTTTCTAACTTTTGATAGATTTTAACAGATTAGTATGAATGACTAGTGCTGTTCAATTGAGTGTGTGAAAGGCCTGAATTTAAGTGAATGCAGTGTGTGTGTGTGTTCCTTGGCCATTTTGCACTGCCAATTTTATGTTTTTTATTCTCCTATTTACAATGATTATATTTCTGATGTGGATCCCTGTATTTGGAGATTTAATGTGAAGGCAGAAACATTTTAGGAGGTGTGAGCAACTGTCATGGAACCTGTCTGTGATTGCACTCACTCAGGGGGACAGGCTTGGCTGATTGCTGCAGGTCAGCGTGAGGTGACCTTAATGTTCACCAAAATGCACAGCAATAAACCGGCATGTGTGGGGTTTTTTTTTTTTTTTTTTTTTTCCTCCTCCACCAATTAAATAACAGTTATCCCCTCTTTCCCCTAAATGCTAATGTTCTGTGTGTAAGATGGTGTATTGAGTCTGTGCTTTTGTCCATGCATGGCCCTGTGTGTGTGTGTGTGTGCGTGTATGAGATGAGATCTGTGTTAACTTCAATACCAGTGTGATCTTGTGGAGGGGGGGAATAAACTACTTTAAACTATTTGTGCAAATGTGAATTCTTCCTCCATGTGGGGTTATGTGCCGTTCTAGGTTTTGCTGCTGTCTGTTGTGTCCACAAGCATTCCAAAAAGTCCTTGCTGAAGGAATACCCAGTAGTTTACCCAACACACTGTACTCTCAGCTGGGCCAGTATAAAGCTCTTGGTTTCGGGGGTCCAAAATAATGTTAAACAGGGCTTGTGCTTCTCTGGAGCCATTGTATGGGAGCACTACACAGGTTTAGTCTTAAGGGAACTCTTAAATGGATGACCGAGTTCTTCAAAGGTGTGTCTGAAGTGTTAAGGACCTCAAAAGATAGCAAATAGATAAAGCACTTGCAGATTTATTTATTAATATAATTATTTAAATAAAGTATACTTTAGAAGCTTTATATATACTGGCCCAGAGCTTTAATTACAATTTTGAGAAACATTTCATTTAAAAAAATCTCTGACAAATGCTAGCAGTAAATGTGCAAACAATAGTGTGTAGGTGGGTGCTACATAAATTCAATGAAGTCTGAGAGGGTGTGGCTTCCCTGAAAAGGAACACAAAAATAAAAAATGCCACTGGGTGACTCGGAAGCATTTGCCCGTTTTAACCATGTGGTATATGAAACATAACTGTAATAAATAAATGTAATCTAGATTTAAATAAGTCTTGTAATTTGTAACCCAAATATTTTATAGTTGTGTTTTAATGACCAATAAAAACATGTCATAAGCTGAAAACTTGCATGCGAAATTTTAAATGAACCTTGTAGCTGTTTCATGCTTTTGCTTTGGTTATAAAACTCCAAGGACTTAACTACATGGCAAAGTTGAGTCAAATAGGATCATACACACCAAGTTTCCATTCAGTGAATAACTTGGTCAGAGTGATTATAAATTTAAAGTCATATCCTTTACAGTCATTGGTAGTGTGGGGCTGGAACTGCTCTGACACCCACATCCTGTTATTACTGCAACTGAGTTTAACCCATTGTTAGAGATGAGTTTTGTAATATCCTAAACAGTGTTTAAGTGCTTTGTGTAATATATGGCCCAATTCTTCTTTTCACTTGTGGCTCTGTCTTAATGTCTCTATGTTAATAAAAGTAACATGCAGACAATTTCTTCTTTTAATGACTTGTAACAGATGCTTTTCTTAGAATCTAGAGAAGTGCACCATGGTATAAAGGCAGCATATGGGTGCTCTAAAAGAGCTGTTACACAAATTATAGGCTTGATCTGTCTGCACTTATGAGCGCGTTTCCATTGTAAAGGCATGCTTCCACAAATTACACAGATATTTACCAAACTAAAAGCAAAAAATGCTGTCAGGAAAATTAAAGTAAATCATTGTATACTGAATGCCATCAGTGAAATTGGTCATTTAAATACTCAATTTTATAGATTCAATTTTACTCATATATACAGTGGGGGAAATAAGTATTTGATCCCCTACAGATTTTCTAAGTTTGTCCACTTACAAAGAAATGAAGGGTCT
>JAQMYJ010000039.1:20406301-20426029 GCA_030014305.1 Clarias laeviceps
TATTTACACATTAAGTTTACTGAAAGTAAAAACAGTTGAAAGTCAGAGGACGTTTCTTTTTTTGCTGAGTATAGTATCTCTGCACCTTTTAATTTTTAGGCATGCTACTTGGAAGGATGCTGTTTGGGACACAGATTTCTATCTAAACATATGCACTTGCAGCCATGAAATTAAAGGGAAAGTGTAGCACAACCCATATTATGAAATTGTCTTGTGATAAAATTAAACCTACCCCTCTTGTAGAAAATTATTAAGTCTTTGCATGTTATTTACATTGACTGAGCTGTTTGTGAAACTGCTGCTGTTGCTGAATGTCCACTATCAACCTCTTTGTCCTTTTCAGCAAGATGATTATATGTGTCTTACTAGTGCTGTGTTTCTGCCTTACATGCAAAAAAAATTTGCATAAATGTGTTCAAAATACGACCAAGGTCATATTACCATTCTTTAATGTTTAAGGAAGTTTAATTCCAAA
This sequence comes from Clarias laeviceps, assembly GCA_030014305.1. Classification (NCBI taxonomy): domain Eukaryota; kingdom Metazoa; phylum Chordata; class Actinopteri; order Siluriformes; family Clariidae; genus Clarias; species Clarias laeviceps. Next base: position 20,406,777 of record JAQMYJ010000039.1, read on the forward strand.
ACTCCAGAGGCGAAATCACTTGATCACGACAATCCACTTGATTAAGGGCACCATTGGTATACAGTTCATTACTGTAGAGAAAATAATTTTAAAATCCTGCTGGATAGTAAACCACAAACATAATTATTTCAGAAATCATAGAAATTTTATCTGAGTCAACTGTGAAATCTGTTATTCATCCTTCTAATGATGGTAGATTGGGACTATATTTCCCCTAGAGTCTAATAAATGCTCAAAGTAATTACATTTATATTGGTTTTTAATGGGGTCTTATTTTCTATTTCAGTATGGTATTATTTTATATTTGGTCAGGCATATATAGTAAAATGTATATTTATTGGTACAAATGTTAATATTTACTGGGTTCTCTGCTATAGCTGTCATATGTCGTCCTGTTTTCCTATTTCTCATTTGTCTAAGATAACACTTAAACACACCATTTTAACTCTTTTTCTGTTGTACCTTGACTGTCCTCTCTAATGAGAAGACACTATACACCCCAGAACCAATGAAACATCAAAAATTCTAGTTGTTGTTGGTGTGAGGTTTGAACTGTCAGTTCGGGTCTAAAGCTGGACATCAAATATTGAAATTAATTTGAGTTTAAATTAAATTGCATTTGTCTCCTTTAGTGTCTTCGTGGTGACTGTGGGTGGCTTTGAATGCTTTCTCCTTCCGTTCTTATCAGCGGGAAGCACTGAGGGCTTTACAGGACAGCTAAACCAATGTAGCTTTCTGCAACATCCATGGACCAAGGAGAAGAAAAGAATATAAAATACCTTTGCTTTCTGATCTTCCTACTGTCCTCAACTGCAGATCAGCCTAGCTCAGGAACACAAGATCTGTTTGCTTCAGTTCAAACTGAGTTGAACTGCAAATGTTTATTTTAACTGGACAAAAGTTCAAGAATAAAATCTTCCATTATGAAGGCCCACCGATGCCAACATTCTAATTTCATTGTGTGGTTTATTATTGTTAGTACACACATTGCAGTTTCTAAACAGTCCCAGTGCAGCCAAGCTACAGTAAAATCCCTGTTAGTTTATCAGCAAATGATGATTCAGGTCCTTATCAGCCCCAGTGCTAGCTTTAATCACGACTCAGATTACTACTCAAATACCTTTTAAAATGGGCTTTCTATAATTATTATACAAACACTAAATGTATAATTAAGCCACATCACACAAGCAAGTGTGCATTCATACTGAATACTGGCAGGGTAATCATATTTTTCAGCTGAAAAAAGTGTCCGTTTCCAAAATAACTCAGTGTGTTGCAAGGCAAATAACATGGAATATAACACAATTTTCCCAAAGTCTTTTCAGAGGCTGAGTTAGTTTTACCAATTGGCACCATCATGCCATCTTCAAAAACAAACGTAATACTTGTCTGTAAATGTAATTCACTGTCTCAGGCTTTTTTCATTCAGAAGAACATTATATACTTAATAATAATAATAATAATATATATTACGTGTTTAATGGAGAACTACACATACACTCACTGTCCAAATAATTAGTAACATGTATGTACACCTTATCATTCATCTATAACATTCAGACACAGTTCAAGGGGTTCAGTTAAACATCAAAATGTGAAACAAATGTTGTCTCAATGCCTCTAATCATTGTATGGTTGTTGCTGCCAAATAGGTTGGTATGGAGTATTCAAGAAACTGCTGATCATCTTGAATTTCACCACAAAGCTCACATTAAAGTCTGTATAGAATAGTCTAGAAAGATGAGAATGTCCAGGAACGTTCAAGTTCTTTTGATATAGAAAATACAGTATTTTCAATTGTTATTAACAGAAAATACGTATTATTAAATCATTATATAAGATTATTATTGTAAAAATTAAGTTTTACAATTGTTTATAAAAAAGAATTCAATGGCTTTTCTGTACTACCTTATTGATGACTCAACGAAGAACATACTGTAGAACTGTTTCAAGCAATTGTATCCACAGCATATCGTTCTTATGTTTCAGGCGACTGGTCATTCATGCTCTGTTTAAATCACTGGGAAGTAAATGAAAACATTAAGGAAGAAAACATATAAGGTCATACAGTACTTATGTTTTACTGTCATACTCGCAATGTTGCTTGATTTGATTGTATATGTCTGGTTTTGTTTTGTTTTTTCCCTTATGCTGGCAGATGTTCACACTTGCTATTTTGCAAATAAGCATGCAGCCATAAAGGTGTGGAGTTTGAAAGAAAAATATAATATAAAAAACACAAAGGTGTGTAAATAAACTGTGGCAATGTGTTTAGTGGTTTCACAGTTCCATTTGACTTTGCTTTATGTACAGTATGTGAGGACTTGAGTAATAGGAAGTTTAGCAGCTATTTTTATACCTGTGGATGCCTAGGTCTCTGTTGGAATGTAAGCAATAACAGGGGGTTAAAACATTTTATTTTAAGACAGAGTTATGGTAATGTTATCCTACTCCATTCTCCTTATACTTATGCTTTTCTTTTGCCTGTGTAGTTTACTTCCCATTTTGTGTTTCAGTGTGTGTGGCGTACTGTTGCTGGGCTGAAACTCAGCTGATCTCCTCAGTCAGTCAGTGTGACAATTAAACTCGCCCCACTAGGGATGTAGTCTCATGCAGTTGTAGCTACGTGCTATACCTGACAATGCTATCGCTTATGTACTACAACTTCGACCCAAATCTCTGCTCTAAAATGATCATATGATAAAATCCTGTTTAAAAAAAATACACCCTATAAATAATACAAAAATGTTAATTTACAATGAAGCAACAGTCTGCTCTACCAATTTTATTTTCACTTAAGTAGTTGATGAGAGCACCATGTCAAGGGAGAAGGTATGTGCAGTATAACAGGAATTCATGCATTGTTTGACTGCAAGCACATCTGTGTACCCCTAAGGTTATGGCATATCAGAAATCTCAACGGAAAACAAGATATAGCAGAAATACCCAGCTGTAACAAACTCTTTTTTTTGAGTTTTTTTTTTTTTTTGTACACAAAGTTTGCCTTCTTTGGAGTGTTAAAATTTTTGGAGTTGTGTAAAAATTTACTGTCATCATGGCCCCCATTATGGCTCCCTATTGCCCCAAACCAGTGCTAGAGAAATAGAAGCATTGATGTGAAAGTGAAACAGATAGTTACACTACAGTCTCCCACATAGCTTTGTTAAGTATATAAAACAGTGTTCAAACAACATCCAAATCACATAATGTCCTATTTCACAGAATGTGATATAGAAGTTAAGTGACCCATACTCTAATAATGCTCTGGTACCTGAAATGCCAGTAACAGAGCTTAAGCATATTTTATTTGTATTTAATATTCTCCAAAAACGTATTAAACATATTTAGTGTCTTCATGGCAGCTTCACTGATTGCATGGAAATATCTGCTACTCGCGCTCTGTAAAAGCTTCATAACGGCTCTAAACTGAGAGCCTGTAAATTGGTGATTTTTGAGGCTGGTAACTCTAAATGAACTTCCCCTCCAGAGGTAGGAGGAAGTGCTTTTTCTTGGATGGTCTTTATAAAAGTCAGTTTCATCACGGTGTTTAATATGTTTTGCAAATGCACTTAACAATACTGTTCTTGCAAGAACTATTCCAGAACAGCAGACCTTTGTGTCTTAAAATAACATCTGACTGTTGTTGGTACATAATTATCTAATGCCATATGTGTTATTTCATAGTTCTGAAAAAATCTAGTGTTGTTCTAGAATGTGGAAAATAAATCCACACATAAATCCATATTTTTATCTGATAATATATATAAATTGGCTGGTCTTTTTCCAGTATTTAATTGTCCAGTTTCTGTGAGTCTCTGAACATGATGTACTCAGATTCCTGTTCTTAGCTGACATGAGTGGAACCTGGTATGGTTTTCTAAAGTGCTGTTGTAGTCCATCCACCTCAAGGTTTGATGCATTCTGGTTTCTGAGATGCTTTTCTGAAACCAAACAAGCTCTTGACTTGGATGTGCATGCTTTTATGCATTGTGCTATTGCCATGTGATTGGCTAATTAGATGACTGCATTGATGAGCAGGTGTATTCCCAATAAATTCAAGAAGCAAAAACATGCCCACACACAAGTGACAAGACAGCTCTTTCATGTAAGACAATATGTTGTGATTTGAAAGTTTGAGATCTATGTAGATCTATAGGCATGCAGTGGGTACACCCCTCAGCAAGAACCAAGAAACTCGGACATGGGGCCATTCTGTACGCTTTGGGTTAAAAACTTTTATTTAGTTTACACTGGATTATTTGGTCATACTTATATAAACACCCCTGTACACACGGTAACTCCCTTATATCAGGCATGATACTGCAAATATGATATAAAATGTATTACTGTAATGTTTAATCTGTGTAATAAATTATACTGATGTTCTAGGTAAGTTTTATCTGACTTAAGTAGAACAGCAAGGCAATTAGTATAGTTTCTCCATTACTCATGGCCAGAACATTTGGGCTATTAAAGAACCTATGGTATGGCACACACAGTTAATCTTGATTATAATTATTCATGCATGTTGGATACCATATCTATCACTCGAGATTATATATAATCTCTATATAATTATATATAATATATATAATCTCTTGAGTGATAGATATTTAGAAAATTCTTTTTTAGGTGGGCTAAAATTTTTAACATTTCTTAATGGCCTTGTCTTTATCTATCTGTTTTTGTGATGTAGAATGATTTTTTAATTATTTTTTGTCTGGATGTCTGTAATGATCTGAAAGTACTGAATTGTGTTTTGATTGGTATTCTGTAGAGCCCTTATGAGTTTTAAGATTACTTTCATTGTGAGGTCAGGTTCATGGAGATCTCTGCTCCAGTACACGTGTGCTCTGAGTTATGTTCTTGTCTCACAACCTTTATTTTTCTAGCTCCAAATGGCTTCAGAAGCGAGGATAGACATACTGGTTATTCATCACTGTGTCTTCTTCCATCTAGGGAGACAGAGGGAGAGAGAGAAATGTTGGTCAATGGACTGAGAATTTTGTTCAGATGAAGATAGAGGACTCAGCTCTTCCTCCCAGCCCATTTACGGCTCAGTAAGGTGGAGAAAGAACACTCTGTGTGTTCATGTGTATGTCTGTGTGTGTGTGTGTGTGTCTGAGAGAGAGATGTGTATCTCTGAATACATAAATTAGACTCTGGCTCACAGATGGTTCACTGCAGCAATGGATTGGATGTGTGTGTTTGTATGTGAGTAATGTCACATTATTCTGATTGATTTTGTTGTTGACGGGTGACACAAGGCCATCTGTGTAGTCCTGGTGTCTGTACAGGAAATAAAAAGGGGAGGAAGCAAGAAAGATTCTATATGGAATTACTTTCGGATTGGCCTGTAGTTTAATTAACACCACAATATGTGCATTTTTCTATAGAGTAGCTCTCTCTCTCTCTCTCTCTATCTCTCTCTCTCTCTCTATTTTCTCAACACTACATTACAACACCACCTTGGAAGACAGAGAGGACTTGATCTTTTTGGATAAAAACAGTTGAATCTGCACTTATTTACTTTATTTAGTGGCCAGGGCTCTTATGTGAAGAAGCAAGAGCTGTGGCATTTGTACTATTTTTGCTCTTCACTTTGCTACATTACATAATGTGAACGGAAATGTGGTATTTGGTTTCTGTATGACGTATAACTTATAATGAGAGGAGTCTGAATTGCAGTATAATTGTGTCTTTTTTTTTTTTTTTTTTTACATTTGGATTCACAACAAAGGAAGCAAATACACTAATGGATTGTACAATAGTGCACTTTTTGTTGCCTATTAGGATTTTCATATCAGACACTTTAACCTAATCATTATCTACCACATCTATAGCATGTGTGTGTTGCAATCATTTTTGTGTTTACGCATTACAAATACACACAAACGCGGGTATGGTTCATCAGTTTGCTTGTTTTGACGTGTATGAAATATGCACGAAAACAACAATTTTGTTGTGAAAGCTTAATTAACTGCAATCGTTTTTTTATTGTATCACTGATTGTAATGTTTAGTTTTAGAAATCATGATATCATATTAAATGTTTCTTGCTGGCATCCAACAAATGCCTCTTGACTTCAATTACAAGTAAGTTTCTAGTAAACAAGATTTCTGTTCTTTTCCTAGAAACTGAGAAATGTGACAGTTTTTGTTGATGAAAATAACCCACTCTACAGATGCTGTATTAAGAAACTGCATTCGTAGACCATTTAAATATGCATCACAGTGAGAGTTTGTTTAGATTGTTAGATTGCTCAGGGCATTATTAAACAGCTACAGGATTCACACACATCTTTTCCTTCATAAGGAACTTCGAACTATAATTAATGTTAAAGGTTGCTAATTGATTTATAGTTGTACAATGGTTGCTCTGAAGATGTATTAGACATAGCAGATAGTCGGAGCTAAGGGAGGGCAATAAAATACAGCTGCTGTCTGGAGAGCTCTTCATTAGCTCCAAGCACATTTTAATTTCAGACTTGACCACACATTACCGCTCAAGTGTGCAGTACCTCAGTATGTAATAGCTCATCCTTTCTTTCATGACTATAGCATAGGCATTCGTAGCGTTATTAATAGAGCTACATTTACATAATGTTTACCAGAGCTTATATGTTTACATGCTAACGCTAAATGCCATGAATTACAATGCTAAAATGCTATAATTTTGTAAATGTAAATGATAATCTGCTGTGGACTGTCCCATCCAAGATGTACGATTACTCATTCATTCAGTCATAGTGCCTTTTGACTAGTGTGTCCTCTGGATACATTCTGGATCCATCATGCTCATGAGGTTAACATGGTTCCTAAAGGAGTAAACAAATCAATAAATTGTTAGTGGTAAATCAAATATGCATCCGCTAACTAACAATCTGTTTTAACCGAAACTTAATTTGTGACTTTAACCGCTACTTAATTTGTGACTGATATGTTTATCATCTTTGTTATAAAATTTAACTCACAAGGTTTCTGCATCGTCATCTTCCAAGGAAGAGAGAGGTAACAGTAGCTGAAGCAGAAGAAAATAATGATGTTGCTGTGTCTAAATGGTCATTAATTAGCTAGTGTGAACGGACTGGAGACATAGCAGATGGTGGGTTATTCAAATATACCATTTGCCTCTAAAAGCAGGTGTTAGTGTTCATGCCTCTGTAGACTCCACTGTGTTGTGTTTAGTTTAATTATGAAACATTAGGTTATTGCCGTTATAAAAGGGCTTCTGCACTATGGTTCCTGTGCACAGCCTTGCCATATCTCATACAAAGTCACAATGACTGCTCATCTAGAGGGAGTGTAGCAAAAACTTTTTGACATTTTTTGCAAGAGAGAAGTCAGTACTGAGTCTCTACCTGTGATATCTAAAAAGATAACCTGTAGAGGGTCTTTTGTATCAGGCAATTTTGCTTGTATCGGACTTGTTTGTTTGGTGCATCCCACGGGTGCTTGATTGGATTGGGATCTGGGGAGTTTGGAGGCTGAACTGGCAGTCTTCATTTCTTCAACTGCTGGACCCCATGCCCAGCAGGCTGTGGTGCTCTGGGTGTTCTGGTGCCTTTTTATTTTGCAGAGGAATTACTTTTTTTTTCTTTCTTGCTGCATTGGCTCTTCTGTGGATCAGACCAGAAGGGATTTTTGATCCCCATATAGGCATCAGGGAGCCTTGAGTGCCCATGATCCTGTCCCCAGTTTTCTGGTATATAATTAATAATCATTGTTAATGTCTTAAGGTTATGTAATCTTATGTTGTAAACTGATTGGGGTATAAAGCTATAGCGAATGTGTCCATCTTTAACTTGCTTTCAGAATTATGTGTAAGTACCATATAAAGTAGGATGATTTGTAGTGGAGCAACATTTTACTAATGCACCTTAAATTGATATTTTCTTAATCTGTCATCTACTTTTACAACCCAGTTTTTAAACGAGATAAGCTGATAGTGAGTCTCATCTTCTAAAACTCCCAATTTACGGGGCTATTATAGAAAACATTTCATGTTTGATTGATGATCCTATTCAACCAAAAAGGCAAAAAGGTAAAGCTGGTCCTGTATCTGACTCTCAGCTAATTCTATAGTGCATCACATAGAACAGCATAGTATATCACCTGATAAAAGGATCTTGGCAGGTTTGTTAGGGGTATGGATTATTAATAATTACGTTTTACGCAAAACCTTTGGTCTATGTATATTGTTATTGGCGGACCAGCACTTAATAACAAACAGTATTAGTTAAAAGAAAGCTCTGTTCTGATGAAACTACATTTGTCTAAACCATCTGAATGCTGACTGAAAGTATTCCATTGAAAGGCATGAAAACATGTTACATCTGTGCTTTCCTCAAAGAATAATGTGCTTCAGTAGACATTGATGCAAATGTAATGAAAGAACCATTAAATTGGTGTGCTATCATCAGGGTTGATGTAATGGTGAATTAGAGAGTGGTTATTATTTCATGTGAGTTCCCCATTTCCATGTTTTTCAAAATTTGTCCTATGCCCTTAGAAAGTATACTGTAATTTGTATGTTTGTATCTCTCCTCCTCTGTTCACTATGTGGCAATCTGGTTGTGCAAAAAGAACAAATGACATAAACATAACATATCCATCAAAATTTCAGTGACACCCTATGCTATTTTTCAAGTATGCTTGGATCTCTGTGACCCCAGACTGTGAAAGAAATATTTAGAGAGGAAGGAGGTAGTACTGTCTGTAATGGAACGGTGTGTTCAGTCCTACTTGAGCTTTCCTAACCAAATTGAGCTACACAGGCAGTCAATTTAAAATGGATGGAAAAATGTCCAACCAGCATGACAAACCTCTGTTGGTTCCTGAAAGAGACATGCCTGGAATGGGTAACTATTAAAAAAAAATCTTTAAGTAACCTGATTACATTAACATTTTAGCTCTAAAAAAAGGAAAATATAAAATATATTTAAATAGTTAGTGGGTCAATGATTATGAACTAACAACAAGGCCGTAACTGATTTGAATCGAGGGACAACATTTAGGCCTTAAGTATGTACATGTAAAACCATCATTTATTGAAAAGCCTGGTGTTCCCAAACTTTGGAACAAATTTATGAGCATGGTTAATGTACATGACATGGGCATATATTTAATCCTTGAAATGAAATCATTCATCTTTTTAATGTTGTACTGCCTAATTATAAAAGCAGTGACTGTATAAGAGATGTCTGGATTGATGGGGCAGAAATATATGATATTGATGTTATATTGCTATATTTTTTTATATTTTTTGTAACCATTTTATTATTTTTAGCCCATCATGGGAACACTGGTCACAGTGGATTCACACATTCCTTTAGATCTAAGGAAGCATAAAACCTACAGGAAATGCACATGGACTCGAGAGAACATGTGAAACAGACAGTAACACAGTGCCACTCTGCTTTAATGGTATTATCTGTTCTCCTTAAACCAAATGCTAGTTGTTGATCAAAATGACAAATTATTATCTGTCAGTCTCTGTCGGTACAGCACCTTTTTTTTTTTTTTTTTAAATGCATGCAGGCTTTAGGAAAGCATGCAGCATGTCCTTTTGCTGTGAGTTTTTTTTTGCTGGATGGACAGATTGATGGATAGGTCCTTACCCAGGGTCCTTTGCTGAGCTACGCATCATCAGCATGGTGGTTTGATTGTGACTTATGGTGACTGATGTCAAGGACATGATCAGATGCCAACAGGATGGAGGCAGACACAGGAAGAGGCAGAGAGATGGGGCCATACAGAAGGTCGAATGGGTGGGAAAAGTGGTTCAGTGAGAAATGTGTAGGCTGCAGTGGTGCTTGTGTGTATCTCACCTGTCATCTTTTGTGTCCCAGTTACCATTACCAACTGTTCACAAATGTTTTTAAAGGTTAGCTAGCTCAAAACACAAAATCACATACACACAGTGCAAATGGCTATCTGAAATAACCGATCAGACACTCTTCAGAAAGTTTGAAAGAGATGAAATACAGTGATCACAGCACTACAAAATTGAACGCTACACCAGGCAGCTAGACAGCTGTCAACTGAATTGCAATCCATTTTTCTCTTTGTCTCACTCTTTGCTAGTCACACTCACTCTCCTCAGGCCAGTGCTCACTTAGCCTCTAATGCCCTACTCTCATTTGTGCTAATCATCATTAAGCCTAATGCCATTAACTCAGAGCTAATTGAAAATAATACAAGTCCTTCATAATTGGGCCCAACAGCAGACTCGCACTCTGTGCTTTCTCTGCCTAAATCCCAATGCAGAATATACAGCACACACATCAATATAACTGTAAGGTGATGCTGCGTAGGGATTTTTCAAGATTGCAAGCTTTTGTCAGAGGTGTATGATTAACAAGGACTCAAACCTCTGCTTATCTTCCTCAGAAATCCACTGTCCCTCAAAGGACTGTGACTGTGTAAGGCTTCTATTTTTAACAGCCACACTCTCCTTACTCAGCCTATGTGTCAACATCAAAGCTCTGAGATCACTGGTGCAGAGGAAAGACTGCTGAAACCCTGTTAAATATTCTCTTTCTATTTTACTGAACACATGGTCATTCATAAACAAACGAGCAAGCCAACAAACATTAAACATGTAAGAGAATCAACACTTTACACTATTGTCTTTTAGGCAATACGGTTTCTGCTGACTACACTACATCAAATAGGGTGCGTTCTGTTGGTGAGACACTCGCATGAAAAACAAAGTGAATGTATGGAATGCTGAGGTACTCACTGCCAGACTAAATAGCAGAAAAAGTCCTAACTTTCCCTTCAAATCTTGCATCCAAGCCTTTCCCAAAAGAACCTACTTGCAAAGGCATGCATACACAACATGTAATAGAATCATTTGATATAAACCATTAATATAACTTAAGAATTCAAGTTTTTTTTTTTTTTTTTTTTTGGATTTTTACCCGATTTTGTTCCAATTCCTCCCAGTCACTAGGGGGCTCCAACATTAAGCTTCTACTACCAATCAGTCGGGAGGGACGCAGACCATCACGTGGTTCCTCCGACCCACGTGATGTCACCGACCATCTTTTCGAACTGCTCGCTCACGTAACACACTCGGAGGACAGCGCCATCCGCTCCCTCCGCTTATGTGAGCTCACAGACGCCCCTGATTGGCCTGTAGAGCGCGAGTACCTCTCATCCCTCCCCTCAGAGAGAGCTCGGCTAATCAGCTCTCTCTAGGCCTCCGGCTGTGAGAGGTAACAGCATCACCCGGGGATCGAACCAGCGATCTCCAGATGATAGGGCGAGCACTTTACCACTGCGACACTCGGAGTTGACCGGGTTATCCTTTTGGACAAGAGGCTTTCCACAAATGGCGATATTGAGCATGACAGAAATGAGGAGGTTTTACTATTTGTAATACGATATGTTATACATTGAAAATCCAATCATAGAAACACTTTCACCAATAAATCACAACAAATTTTATGTTATCTTAAACAGCTCTTTGTCTTCTTATTAATTGCTTAATAAAGTTCTTCTCTTGCTGCACCCTCGTGCATACAGCTGCATTACAGCCATGCTGATATTTAGCACAAAGAGCACTCCTTGTTGTGTGATATTGCTTAACATTTAATGAAACTGTGGTGTATTACATTTAGACACACATTTTGCTAAATGTGAATTAAATATGCATATAGCATTATTTCTCAATATAAACTGTAGGTATTTTCCATTACACAATATTTTACATCTTATAGGGTTTGAGGAACACCTTCACATTACAAGCTGTGACTGAAGACACATGCTATAAAAATAACCCACAGAGCTATTGATGTTGAAATCATAATCACACATGTTTCCACAACGTTTACATTTGGCAGACGCCTTTATCCAGAGTGACTTACATTTTTATCTCATTATACACCTGAGCAGTTGAGTGTTAAGGGCCTTGCTCAAGGGCTGGAAACTTGATGGTCGTGGCCTTTGAACCTGGGACCTTCTGAACCATAGTCTAATGCCTTAACCACTGAGCTACCCATTCCATAAGGTACATACTTTCTGAGCAACTTGCTAATTAAATAACCACATGGAAACAGTTAACAGTTAAAACATAATAGTAGTTTTCAACCAGTAATTTTAAACAGTTATTGCTGGCACTGCCTAACAAATTGTATGCATCTATCTCACTGCTGACAGAAAAAAGTTGAACAAATCTAAGTGACCTAAATAAATTGAGGAGTGGACTTATGTGAATGCAATAAAACTGTCAGCAGTGTTACTACTCAAACAATTAAACAGTGTCTTTGCCAGCTATGAAAAGTAGTATTGCTGGTCAATGCTTAAATGAAATGTAAATGAAAGTGTTTCCATGGCAATACTAATTCAGGCAATAATGATTACAGTGATCTTGCACAGACTAGGCAGTGCCGTAATATTACTAAGGCCTAGCCAGAGGAACATTTTACTGCTCAAAGCTTGCTCTTCTATAACTTGGGAGACAAAATTGTAATTCTCATGTCAGCCTCAATTAAGTTCCTGTTTTGTCTCATATGTTTCTCATCCTGAGACCTTGAGACCTCTTTAAACTCCACTTAGTGTTATTAGCTGCTTCTTTTTTTCTTATTTGGAGAAGAAAATGAGCAATTGTAGAGGTATTATGAAGCAATATGCGAGTCTATATAATTATATATGAGATAAGGTAAGTGTCCGACCACATTCATTCCACACACAAAAAAAGTCTTGCACTCTAAGATTTTATTCAATCATAATGCCAAAGGTAAATAACATAAACTCCATTTATGTCATTTAGTACATTCATTTCATCAGCTGACTTCATTTTATTGCCACATAACATTTCTCATATCTTTATGCTTCCTAGAAAATTTTGTCTGAATTTTTCAACCATTTTTCTGATTACTCTCACTAATAAATCCTGTGACTCCTGATCACATATTGTCTGTATATGGAAATACTCTTACTTTTACTATTAAACATAGCTAAGTTTTTTACTGTTCATATTTTAACCATGCAACTTCAAGTGTTTAAGTGATCTCCATTCATGATTTTTTTCTGACCACATTTCTTCCACAAAGTTCACCATTCAGCACTACCAATACAGGTTTTGATATTGTGCTAAAGTGTTCTTAAGTAAATATTCATTGTTTCAGTGGCAGTTTCTTACAGGGTTGGGTTGAAGGTTTCAAATGGCAATAGGTAAGTTGTTATACAGACAACTATTTTTAAATGACAAATTACATGTCTATAATGGTGTACAGTGTAATACAATGTACCAAAATTATATATATGTATATACTGGATTCCTCAATAGATTAGGTTACTTTCTTGTTCTGCCTATGTTTGTATTGGCTTCCTATGGGTTCTCTGTTTTCCTCCCACTTCCTCAACTAAAAAATTGGTTATGCTGATTGGGTCTGCTAAATTGTTATCTTGTATGGGATCCAGTGTAAGTGTAAAATAATTCACAGGTAGTGTAAACGTGCATAGATGGTTCCTGATTGCTTAATAAAACTGGACTGAATTTTTTAGTTGCTGATAATCAGGGGTGAAAATTAATGAAGAACATGTACTCTTGGGACTCTTTTTAAAAAAAGCATATTAAAATAGGTAATTAAAAAAACTATATTAATAAGTTTTTAAATCACAAATTACAGAAAGAAAGAAATCACAATTGTGGAATGTAAGCCAATTAAAAAACAATATCTGCACATTTTAATAATAGTAAAAAAATATTCAATAAAAATAAAGCAGTTACTTACTAAATGTCTACATTTCAAGTGCCACTTGTTTAATCTGCAGTAATGACTGAGACAAAGGAAACAGATGAGCATCACTAAGCTATCAGGTATATTGAGGTTTAAATGCTTCAAAGGAAACAGAGTGATAATGATCTGCAAATTATGCGACCCAAAACCTGTGGCTATATTAGAATTTCACACTCAGCATCCAACCTGCAAAAACATGTACATTAATTAACTGAGTGAGCTAGATGAGCTAGCTAATGGACTCTGTATTAAACTGATTAAACTTTTAGCCCAAAATGTGTTTCTATGCAAAATAAAACATTGAATAAATGTGTTTTGTTGCTTTACTTAAGTACGCTTAGCCTTTTATAATATAATATAGCCTTTTTGCTAAACTCAGCAAAATTGCTTAGTGATCTATTTATCTAATTATCAGGAAAGTACCCTTTTCTCTTTAATACAGTATTGTACCAGGCATATTTAATTTAGTCCCTCTTTTACTGTTCCACATGCTTTTTTGGTGAAAACACTTAATTAGTTAAATCTAATATCACTTCTACTTTAGGTCACCTACTTGTTTATTGTTTTTACTTTTTTTCGGTTTGTAAGTTAAGAAAAATACTTCGGAAATGCAAGTTCAGTTCTGTTACCTATGAGAAGAGAGCAGAGCTTTGTGAACACTATCGGTTAAAATGTTATGCACAGGTTATGCAAGAGCTGAGCCTGTTTAATAGATGATTTTCAAATTAGATTGCAGGTTTAAGGTTTCATATTGAATCAATTTATTTCATTATGTAAGGTGATCCTTTTTACACAAGCCTAGCATATCAGACTTTCTAGGTAGCGATTCATCTAGAAAGCTTAACAGAGAGTGATCAAAAACTTAGTCTTGCATCTAGCAAATAAGCAGAGACAAGTCAAAAAGCATTTTATATGGTAAATGAATGATGTTTTGAACACTACTGTATACGGCAAGGTTTTTTTTTTTAAAAGAAATGAATGAAAAATCTTAGGGTTAGATGAAAATTCATAGTTTGTATAGTTTTCTGAACGAGGCATAAACTGCTCAACAGGTGCAGCAAAAACACTTATTCAGAAGGCAAAAGCTGAACTGAACAGTATGAACAGTCACGCTAACAAAAGCTAAGTTTGTTTTTGCTGCTATATCTCTTGTGGTAATGCATTAGCATATTGTTTTTGAAATAAGCACTGGTGGCAATTTCACAGTCCTCTACTTGGTTATGTAATGTCATGTAATGTGATACAGTCTTGAGAATACAAATTTGTTTTTCAGCATGTACACAATAAAGTTCATTTGTTCTCTTTCAGCTGAATTCCAAGAAGATAAAAAAAATCCTGAACTCCTGTCTCATGTTCACATGCAGAGATTCCAACACACCCAAAACTTGCAGAAAATGCCTTTCTAGAGAATATAATTTTGCAAAAATTCCCAGAGGAGTTGGTCTCCAAACCCCCCTCACCCTTTTGATGCCTTTTGAAATACCTCTATAGTAACCATCATTTACCTAGTGCAAATATAGGATCTACAATTTTAATGTTTCTGAACCAAAAAATGTTGCTCATCTGCAAACTCACTCACTTATCGGCATGAGGCAGGGTACACCCTGAACCAGTCCATCACAGGGTACACACATACTACAGGCAATTTGGGAACATCAATTAGCCTAACTTGTATGTCTTTGGACTATGGGAGGAAACTGGAGTACCCAGAGAAAACCCACCTATCATGGAGAGGACATGCAAACTCCATGCATACAGACCAGAGGCAGGAATCAAACCCAGACCCTGGATGTTTAACAAAACACAGTTATACAAAATATGTTAAAATGGTGTATGTCCTACATGGCCACATTGTATATTAATATTGAATACTTTAAGGGAAATGGCCTTCTCATTGTGGATGAGTATATGCCTACACTTTTTCTGTATGTAGATGAATTAAAAGTAGCCAATCCATTGGGAGGATCAATGTTAAAACATAAAATAATGCAGTGTATTGAGTTAATACAAGTCTCCACTCAACTCTATCCAGTTTGCTGGATTAAAGAGTGTGGTTATGCAAAATTGAGGCAACAATTTATCCATGATCATGTCTCATTGGAATAACATGGTGTTTAGAGATGCCATGAGTCGTTAGCTGCAAGTGTAAAAGAGACTTGTACGTAGTCTGCTGATAATTTTGTCCATTCCCTTGGAGGATTCACTGAGAGCTTCACTGTTGACAACTTTTGCAAGGTCTGTTTGGAATCTAGTTGTGGCACTTAGCAACAAGATGTATGTTCTAGTTTCTTTTAACTTTAGACAAACCTTCTCATGATAGGCATGTACTGGAGGTGTTGAAAGACACATGCTTGAGTCAAAGTTAAGAAGAAACATGTCTCTTATAATCACGTTTTTACTGGTTCCCCTTCTGAAATTATGATGATTACATGATATCTTGAAAGCCATTGTACCAGTTGAGTTGTCTGTATACTTCAGACCTCATCCTCAAAATATTTTACTCTAGATCAGGGCTAAAATTGTAAAAAAAAGAGGAGGGTAAACTATGAATTATTTGATAAAAGTAAGGCAAACCATGAAATACATTAATTAAAAAAACATTAATTGTAGCTGAAATTCATTGTTGCTATTTCAGTGCTTAAAAAATCACTATATATCCATGTTGTCCACCATGAACTGATCAACCTGCTGACAAGAGAGAACATAATTGGTCAGGGTAGACCTTTAAGGTACCGTAAATGCTGCTTAAGCAGTGCACACACATATTTGATCTGGCAAAACAATATGAATAACCCAAGCTGTTAAGGGGGCCAGCTAGGAATAACTGTGGTAACATGGGTAAGACATGGGTAAACGCTATTCAAAAGTGAGGTGGATAAATGATTTTTCAGAAATTTAAGAGATGTGTAAGTGCTGTTTACATGCATTTAATGTCCATTACAGCTCTTCTCTAGACACTGCGGACTACAAATATCATCTGCCACAGCACTACAGAACAAGTGAGGTAATTGCATGCACTTGAATCACATTAGGGTTAATTAACACTATGTTTATATTTATATTTATATCAGTTTAGGTGTTGACTCTTTTCCTAGCTTCATCTGTAAATGTCTTTATATGTCTTTTGTGTTCTGCATTAGTTTATGTTCCTTTTTGTTACCCCGCTATTAAAGTTCAGGGATTCATATTTAGAGTTAATTTCGTTTGTATTTTGTCTTCCACATTACACTTTATTTGTAATTGCATTTGCCACTGCACTCATGAAATTGTAACAGATTTGCTAAATCAGTTTATCAAATTCTTTAATTTCATGTTAAGAGACAAAGCTGACCTCAGACAATCAGAAAAGATATTTCCCAAATGGGGACTATTTTCATCATCAGGCTGC
Source organism: Clarias laeviceps (assembly GCA_030014305.1). Classification (NCBI taxonomy): domain Eukaryota; kingdom Metazoa; phylum Chordata; class Actinopteri; order Siluriformes; family Clariidae; genus Clarias; species Clarias laeviceps. The sequence continues at coordinate 20,423,915 of JAQMYJ010000039.1, forward strand.
TTCCATTTTTTGTTGGTCACCTTTTGCTTCAAGGGGACAATTATTGGGACATATTGTGGCAGTCAACCTTTGTGACCTTCTGCCGTCAAACTTTACAAGTTTCCAGTTATGGCCAAAGCATAACTAAGTGGAGCATTATACTCAACTTAAAAAGAAATTTGGTCTTTTAATTGTTTGGGCAATGTGTTTTGAGGGTAAAAATCCATTCAAAAAAGACAGTCATGACTTCCAGAAATTTAAAATATGATACATTCTTTCATGTTTTACTTACCACTAGAAAACTATCGATGAACTATGTGAACTTTAGCTTCAAGCCTGTAGAGGAAAGACAAAGTTTGACATCGGCGTTGGTCACCTCTTTCCACATTTCCACAGTTCTTTTAGCTACTCCTGTCAGCATTGCTGGAATGAATAATAAGAAAAGCACAGTTCTCTGTATTTGTTCACCCACAGGTTGAATTTGGTAAGATTGCACAGGTTGTTGCATCTAACCCAGAAACTATGTTTGTGTGCAAAAAAAAAATGACAGCATGCTACCAAGAGAACTTTAGGTCTCACCATCTTTGTTACACTGCTGCTCACGCAATGTGTGTTGTTAAGACTTCAATGTTTAATTCTTTCATTCCACTATCAGCATATACAGTATGATACAACAGAAATATTCTTGAGATTGGTTGTTTAAACTGTAAATCCACTTTTTTTACCTAAAGAATAAGCAAAAGAGAAAATGATAATGTTTTTTGTCTGTCAGGGGATATAAGGAAAACTACAATGACTGAAGAGTTAAAAGACATTTACATTTTCCTAAAACTATCCCTGACTTTTTGGAGGAAACATCTGTTTAAATCCCTGTGTTTGACCTCATACCGATGCCTAGCTAATCTGCCTAGCAAGCTACTGAAAACCCAATGTGTTGTATATAATTAGTTCTTGAAATTCTTTAATGAAAATATAAAAACCAAAATCAAAACCATAAAGAATTTTAGTCAGCTGCTGTTATCTTTCTTTATATACTGTTGATATGCAAATTGTTACTCACTACGTCTAACTTGGTTAAGCAAATTTAGAGCTAACCTAGAGCTAACCTAAAACCAGAATAACATTTTTGGATTAGATTAGATTAAAATGTAGTCTGTAATCACTCAAGTAGGTTTTTCAGTTTACTGCTGATTGCAAGACATCTGAGGAAAAGCTGAAAGTAGAGAAATTATATATATTAAGGGAGTGTTTTTTAGTAGTTATTTTTCATAGTAATGTTTTTCACTTTTGCTACACAAGCACAGTATGGTGATGGAGGTTTTAGCCGCAGTAAAACATTTTAAATAAGGCCATGCGTCCGTGAATGACAATCCCAGCTGGGGTGACTTAGAGCCCACTGCAGTAATTTTCTTAAAAATTCAGTGAGTGGAACGCCTGATCCTTGAAAATCCTCGGATACCTTGTTTGTAACATTAAAGAAGTTTGTAAGAGGCCAGCATTTCAGACAGGAATCATGCAGTCCCAACATGGCTCCAGTGTACTGAGAAAACTCTCTACCTTGATGGTATCTAAGCACTAGTGAAACGCTGGAATGAGTGCATTAGTATAGCAGGGGATTATATAGACAATAAATTGTGCTATTTATTCTACGTACTCAAAAGTCCCAACTTGACTTGACCACATTTCCTTGTACAGTGGAACCTTGGATTATAAGCATAATTCGTTCTGGAAGCGGGCTCGTATTCCAAAACACTCGTAAACCAATAAGAAACCCATAAGAAATAATGGAAACTCAAATTATTCGTTCCACAGCCCTCCGCCCAAAAAAATACATAAAAATAATTAACACAAAATATTAACTAAAAATAAAACAAATTAACCTGCACTTTACCTTTAAAAAAGTAAAAATAAATCCCGAAAGATAAGTGTTTCCATTTGTGTGCGCAGGCGCCGTGTATGTGTGCGTGTGTGTGTATATGTGTGAAGCTTACGTAAGGAGCCCCTCCCCTCTCCCCCTTCTCATCTTACACACCCTTCCTCCACTCTTTTCACACGCGCGCGCGCACACAACGGAAACACTGTTTTATTGGAAAAATAAACAAGAAATCTCTCTAATGACACTCGATTGAGCGACAC
>JAQMYJ010000039.1:20434966-20450687 GCA_030014305.1 Clarias laeviceps
TAGAACTTCTGTCTTATCTGGATTAAGCAGAAGGAAGTTAATTAGCATCCAATTTCTTATGTCCTGCACACATTGCTCAACTTTAGTAAGCTGGTTTATCTCATTATTAAAGAGAATAATAATATTAGTGCAATATATAGCCAGTACAGGTTTGTGGACACCCAAGAATCACACTTGAATCATATGTGCTTTTTGAACATACTGTACCATTCCAGATTGATTCTCCCTTTAATATTATAACAACTTCCACATTTCTGAAAAGGATTGCCATTAGATTTTGTTGTGTGTCTGAAGGGATTTGTCAGGAACTGATGTCAGGTCAAGAGCCTGACATCTTCAGTGGGGTTGAGGTGAGAGCAGTGTGCAAAAAATTCTTCATGAGCTCAATTTGTGCAAAAGGACATTTTCATGCCGAACAGGGTTGAACTACTGAGTTCTAATGAAATTGTGGTGCTCTAGCATAAAAAAAAGTCATTCTGAACAATTCTGTGCTTCCGATATTGTGAAAACTGTTTGGGGAAAAATGGTCAGATGGGTGCGATGGTCAGATGTTCACAAATATTTAGCCATATAGAGTATAAAAATGCAAAAGTGAACTGATAATGGTGACACATGACTGGTACTGTATATTTGCCCACTTATCAGCTTATAGTTAGTGTCTAATACAGCATACCACTGAAGTGCTAGCCACTTTTACTTCATTATAAAAAATATTTAGAAAAAACTTTATCTTAGATAGTTAAATGTGTTTCTGCAATTTTGTACATAGTATCAGAATAATAAAAGGCAATCTTATATTGTATGGAGGCATTACATTACGTAGGATAAGACAAAAGCAAGACGCTGGCCTGCATGATGGAGAGACTGAGCCGATGTGAAGGTGACTCCCATACCAGATCCACTTACAGAAACAGTTCTGCACATAACATTACCTACTCTTATCTACATGTAGAACATCTGTGACGCACACCACATACGTGTAAATCTTTTCATTCTCATTATGGTTGCACATAAAGCGTGTCACACCTGCACGCACCATCTGCAATAAACTGCTTAATCTGATTGGTTTGTACACAAAGCAGAGCTCTGTAGATGTGAGTAGATGAGCACACAGCTGCTGTCTGGGCTTTAGAAGAGAGTACAGTCAGGTCAGGTACTGCATCGATCACCCCCCTGTCCGCCGCTCTGAGACACTGGTTACACAGCACAATGGCTCTTATTTCAAGTGGTTTAAGGCCAGTGTTTGCAGTAGTGATAGAATCTCTGATTTACTGTTGAACAAAGTAACATTAGACTAATTATCCTGTAGGACAGTGTAAAGTCGTGATGCAAAACAAACAAACCAAAAAATTAAGAAGAACCATAAACAGAACCATGCACAAGACCTTGCTAAGACCTTATCACATTACAAAATGTTCTTATCCCCACAGAATAAGACAAGGTTGAATATTTGTAATGAAACGATTGCTTTAGTGTAGACCTAGACTCTGTTTCCTATTGTGTTTCGATTTCAACTGCACTGTCACATTGCAAAATCAAGGCTGTTTTTTTATTTTTATTTTATTTTTTTATTATGGCTGTATCTGAGCTGAGACTGTGATTGTTATCAGAAGTTGCCATGCAACATTTAAAACAAATCAAACAATGCTGCAGTAATTCCTGTAACACCAAACCTCCCAGTGCATGGTGGTGTTAATCCCAGTACTCCAGTTTATTCCCACAGTCCAAAGACATGCATTGTAGCCTGATTTACATCTCTCTCTCTCTCTCTCTCTCTCTCTCTCTCTCTCTCTCTCCAGTACTAGAATTATAGCACTCATTTCCCAATTTGGAAGAGGACCCTGGTTGTGTTGAGTTATGTGCTCTACATAGCAATATCTCAAGGCACTAGTTACTCAGTGGTTAATCCTATGAAATAATATTCAGAAGATCATGTGTTCAAAATTGAAGGACCTGCCCCTGTTGGATCCTTGTGCAAAACCTTTAACTGCTCAGCTGAAATCCTGTCTCAATGGTAAGTCATGTTAAATAAAAGCACCAGGTCTTTCTATTCTATTTGTACTGAATGAGCAGAATTCTTATAAATTCTGAAAAAAAAAATGTTTTGCTTTGGGGTACAATCATTTAATGTTTATTTTGTAATTACTGCTGATCTGTTAAGGTCAGAAAAATAAAAATAGTCGACAGACTCCTGACTTTGGGTCTAGAGACAGCACTGGTGTGTGCTTGTTTATTTCCATGTCCCTTTGTGTATGTGTTTATGTGAGTGTGGAGGCCTGCTGTGAGATAGATTGCTTCTAAATGGCTTTTCTGGGTTTTCTATGCTTTTTCATTTTGTGCAGGTCATAGTACTCTACCTGAGAGACCATGTATGTTCCCAGACTTGTGTGTGTGTGTGTGTATGTACCTTTTTAATACTTTTGCTCTTATAGGTGTACTGTACCAAATAAAGTGACCCATTTTTTATTCTGTGTTGCAAAATTCAGAAAAGAATATTTATTAACAATGGCTGACTCCAAATTATTATCTTTCTTTCAGGAAAGAATGTTTGTTTGTATGTGTGTGTGTGTGTGTGTGTGTAAGTGTAAGTGGGTGTGTATGAGTGTTATGACAGCAGAGTGCCATGTACAAGCGCTACACACAAGAGCAGTAATAGCCCTGGAACGCACTCTGAAAAGCAACTGTGAATTTTAAAATGATCGAAACATGATGCAATTCCCTGAGCATTTGAAAAAAATAACTTTCAGTCAAATCCACAAGTGCAATTCCCACATAGCGGTAAATCAAGTGTGTAGTGGAGGGTATTACAACAGAATACGATTAGCATTTCATACATTTGTAATGAAATCCTGAGCCCTCACTCACCATCATCCAGCATGAACTATACATTACACTGACTCGTTTTGCTTCCAGGGGAGCATCAAAGTAAACTTAAATAATAGCATCTACATTAAATAATGTGCTTCTACTTTTTTGTCAAGAGCGTTAGAATGAACCTTTACAAAGTTGATATTAAAACACTCTTTGGCATATACATTCCTCTTGTTTTTCACACTGTTTTTGTTTCTTAACATATGCCATGATGGTTGACAGGTGAAGTGTTCCAAACTGTACTCTTAGCGAATGGTAAAATTGCAAGAGTAGTTGAACTTATAGAGGTCAAATTGATCTTCTAAAGCTATGACAGAAGATATAATAAAGTAGAAGCTCTTCTGACAATGTGAGACTTTGCAGACATTTCCATGCCCCCTCAGTTCTCATCTGGCATCAGGGTTATTTCTGTTTGATGGGGAATAAAAGTGTTTCAAAATTACTAGCCTATACAGGTATATTGACTTCAAACCATTCTATATATCTTACTAAGGTCTGTTTTTTTTTTCATTTTATTTTATTTTTTTTACATGTTTTAAGATTACAAGTTTACAGTTTATAGATTACATATTTATATTTAGAAACCCTTAGAAAGTTATAAAACCTAGATAATAATCTTAAGCACTGTCTGTCCTGTGCTGTTTAGAAAGGTCAAATTATTGACATATTATGCAAAGAAAACAACTAATGAAACTTGTAATTACTGGAATTAGGTTAAGAACTCACATTAAAAAATACATTATTAAAACTTGGAAGGATAGTGGTGAACTAGCAACTTTGTGTAAGAAATGTGGTCAGAATTTTTTTTTTATTAAGATCACTAAATAGTGTTTAGATCACTTACAAGTTGCATTGTAAAAAATTGATGGTATAAATCAAAGCTATGTTTAATAGTAAAAGTAAGAGCAATTTCACACACAATGCAACAAGAACTTACAGGGGAAATAATGGAGACATATGGACAAGGGTATGTGGCCTGATGAGTCCAGTCTGACCCTATTCCAGAGCGATGAGCATATTAGGATAAGAACGAAAGTGCATGAAGCGATGCATATGCATAGTGGCCACTGTACAAGCCTCTGAAGGCAGTGTTATGATCTGGGGTTGCTTCAGTTGGTCAGGTCAAGGTTCAGCAAAAAAAAAAAATAATGTCCAAGTTATCCCATCAGTTAATTTTTTTTTCTTGACGGCACGGGCAAATTCCAAATACTCACACTGTGAGAGTGTGGTAAACAGTGACTAGATGAGATAGGGCTAGCTAGAGATAGAGGGATAGTTTGTGATAAGGTGAGGTGATGCAGACAGATGCAAGTCTCCACAACAACATGCTGACAGCTGAGCAGCAAAAAAGTACTGCTCTTCGACCTGGAACTCAGTAACCGTGATGGTCACATGGATGTGCACAATACAGTCATTCCATTTCTTCTGTAATTTGACAAAATGTAAGCAGGAAACAATATATCCACAAAGAAGGAATAATGAAGAGCTCATCCCAAACTGCAGTACTAAAGAGTTTTTCAGTACACTCTTGAAGTAAAGTGTATTTAGGCATACTACTTAGGAAACATTTTGGGTGGTATTCTTCTCATTTGCTGTGCAGGAGGACTTGGTTTGATTCCCAGCCACTGGATGCAGGCTATCCTTAGTGCCAACCCTAACCCGTATAAAGGCATTTTCATCATACTCGTTTATTTCATGTGATCTTATAAAAGTTTTTCTAAAGTGTAAGGCATTCTTGAAAGTTAAATCTATCAGCAAGGACATATTCTGTGTAAGCTATGCTTGCTTTACTGAAATCATGCCTGTGTGAATTTGGAATGAAGTTAATATTATTACTAATAACAGTGATGATATTCAAATTTGTTTTAACCTGAAATGCAGAGCCTTCATGTACACTGTTATTAGTCTAGACATCAATTTGAGAAGTGAAGCTATATATTCAGACCCATTTTTTTTTTCTGCTTATACTCAATTCTGATTAAATTTTAAAAGCTTATTATACAGCCGCAGTAGAGTATTAAAAAAAAAGAAAAAAAGAAGTGTAATAGTTGTGCCTCTGTGGTCAAAGCACTTTGTTGTGCACTGTTTGTGTATGTAGATTGGGTGTTTTTTGAAATGATTAAACAAGAGCGACATAAGAAATAGACTATAATTCAATTATATTACAGTATATTGTCAAAAGTGCAAACAATGAAAAAATAAATATAAAAAACTCAAATGCACACTGAGACGCTTTCTGTTCCACTCTCACTCACGGCCTCTCATGATTCTACACTGTAAGAGTAAAATTTCTAAAAATGTATTTGCATTTTTTATAATTAATAAATTACCAGGTACAAGGGACTTCCTCTGAGCACTCTTGACATTCCTAACCTTGATATACACACACATACACACACACACACACACACACGCACACAGATCAGCAAGTTCATTCCCCAAACCCCAGCCTGTGAAAGATTAAAACTTCTCTGCTGATGTAGCAAGCATGAAACGTGAGTATCATGTAAAAACTACCAGGATACGGAATACTGTTGAACGTTGATGAGAAAGGGAGAGAGAGATAATTATATCCTGCTTTTTATTATTAGAACTGCTATAATGTCTGTATAACACATCAGAAGTAGAGATGGGACAAAGTGCAAGCCCTGTGGTAGATGAACCAAATGTTCTCCAGTCTGTGACAAACGTGTTTTTTTGAAAGATATACAGGGTAGATGCAAACAAGTATTCATCTTTACAAAGACACATTCTCAATGATTTTCTGACCTGCCACGTTCAGAAAAAATGATGCACGGCATGGCTTACCTTTAAAGAGCAAATTTAAAATTCTGAGGTGCCTTCAAGTACACATTTGGTCCCTGGATCTCTGTGCAGATATAATGATTTTTTTCAACGCTGGTGATGCAAAGTGATTCAAGTGCTAATTGTGGTTCATGCTTACCTTATATAAAACAAGAACTTGGGGCAAATTACGCAGTGCCCTTTAAGAACAGTGTGGATATGACATCCTAAGGTCAAAAAAAGCGTTTACATTTTTCTTGGGATTTTTTTTCTCTCCAGAAGGACATGAATATATTTTATAGTTCGGGCTGACAAACAGATAAGAGGTTGTAATTTGACAAGCCTTGTGTTTAAACTGCCATGTTAAACTGTCATGCTGTTTTATGGGCACAAACACTAAAACAAGGAAAAATTTGCAAATTATCTAATAAAGGTTTCAATGTTGTAGCCTGTCACTCTTTATTAGAACGAGGCTGTTATCTAAACAATGCATCTGTACCAAAGGCAATTTCAGTTCACCTAAAAATCTTTTTCTTTCTGCAATTCCACTTATCTTATTTCTCAGGCTTCACCCCATTGTAGATGTTACTGCATGTATTTCTTTGGTCTAGTGCTCACAACTATCTGTTTAACAGCACACTTTTGATTTTATGTTAAAACATTTGGCGTTTACTGGGTACAAGGAGAACTCCACAAACAATTAATGGTGTCTTATTGCTTTATAGTTGTTCACACAGGTTAAAGACTTGCTAAAAAGGATTAGGTACACGTATATGATCCCTTCTCTCTCTCGCTGTTAATGGAAAAGGTTTATCGGGTTTTGTAGCAGTGATCTCTGTAAAGTCCTAACTATAACCAAGGGAAATGAGTGAGAGCACTCAGCCAGCCAAGTGTTCATCTTCATGGCATCCACTCTGTTCTGTAGCCAATCAGGGTTTAATTAGCCGGTGTGTTCTGCAGTGCAGGAACATGTCACTGAATGACATCCGGAGCTAGGAACACACTCTCTCAAACACAATCTGACCTAGAGGAAGTGTTCTATACCAAAGTAAGACACATAAAAAGGAAAAAGGAGAAGAGCACATGGACTATCTCCTCCCAAAACTCTCATCCTTAGCACAGTGAGGTTTTAGTGTCTTATAGCCACACTATGTATCACTGAATATCGCTTCTATCAAAAATTGGGCTTGTGATGAATTTGCTTTTTGTCCTGTAATAACCAGTAGGGCAAGGATGCAATCTATCACAGGCCAATCCATGTGCTGTGGGCTGCAGTCCTCACTCAGTGTCATCTCCCTGGTACATACACACTATGATTTGTACTACCGAACATCACACTGTCTGCAGGCAGAAAGAGAAAGAGGGAGCTCGAGAAAGAGAGAGGGGGCAAAGGATGTGAGGAATTAGGCAGATTAAAGAGGATGTAGGAAAGTCCTACAGGGTTCAGGAATGTTTGGGCTAATAGGAGGACATGACTTTAAACAGACATAAGCTTAAATGGCCTGAAGGGGTAGTGCTAAAACTTTCCCACCTGTTGGCTTTCAGATCAAAGTTATTACTGAATAAGTGTCTGCATGAGACACACATCTACATTTCAGTCAGGAAGAACATCCAAAATCACCAGAAGAAAATTGCTTGTTTTTTATTATACATCATTAGATTGTATAAAACAATAAAGTGCATATCAGTTTATTCTACGCAACCGAAGAAACCGGCATTTTTTTTAGCTAAAATATATATATTTTTGACATATGACTTTCACAACTTCAGGAAATGTGATTTAATATAAAAATCCTATTATTATTATAAGGAATAAAACTTTCTTTGGAATAAACAGAATCATCCTTTGGGTGATTCAATAGGTAAGATTCAATACATTCCTCCAATTCCCTATTTTCAGCAAGTGTTCAGACTACTGCATGCTGTAGCTAATCAGCGATAAGAATGCGATGCTCAACAAGAACCAACCCCCCCCCCTTTTTTTTTTATTCATGTTTAGGTGTTTCTGAATTTCTTTAGTTCAGTCTTTGATTTGATAACATGTTTTACATTTAAAAACAACTTTACAAAACCCATGAAAATCATGATGAGGTCCTAGGTTTTTATCCTGCAGAAACTGGCACTATGCTCTATTATTTATGGCATATTCTATATTGTATAGTTCACTGTGTCATTAGGGTAAACAGGAATCCTTGGACTAAATGTAATATATTCTGTGGTTGTATATATGTCTGTATGTGGTTTTATTGTTTTTCTCATAAATATTTCTCAGAGACAATGGCTGAGTGGTAAATACTTAAAATTTAATATGGAGTTGAAATCTGCATAGAAAATGACAGGGTTCCACACAATGTCACATCACACATTTTATAACAGTTAATGAATGAATGATAAAACTGAGAATCAAGTGCACTTTTAGCAAAGGCATGCTATCACACACACACACACACATATGCACACACAGGCTCTTTGGTTCAGTGGCTCCATTATTTTCAGCACTTTGGTCACACTCTGGGTACTGCTGATATTTCAACACATTCCCATGGCAACCAACGACATGCATGTCATAAATTAACCTGCTGGAGCAAAAATTGAATTTTACATGGTTCTGCTGAGGTGTGTGTACTCTTTATTTATGATCTACAGTGCTAAGAACTTATACAAAGACATGTGGACAGTAAACAAGACCAACACAGAACAGATCATGATTGGTTTCTATTTCCAGACATAGACAGCATAGAGTATTTCATGCTGCATCACAGCAGGTGATGATCACACAAGAGCAGGGTTTCATTCTGCAATTCCCCTGCAGGTTTTGCACACTTGGCTCAGAAAGCTGAATAGTGGAAGCCATTGGCATTTCTAAAGGCACTTCGATGAACCTAATGAATGCACAGTCTATAAGCAACTACTTCATGGTCATGCGACAAATGTTCCAAAATCATTTTCTAAAAACCAACTTAGTAAATCAGTTTTCTAAATATTGCTCATAGGATCAATTAGCTTGCAAACAGAAGGAATTGGCCAGAATAAAAATATGAAGAAAAACTAGACTAAGAAGTAATCGACAGTTATGTAAGTATGTGTTCTGTGCTGGAATGTCTGAGCACAGCATGAATTATTAATCTCCTGACCCTTATTCAGATTCTCTAGACATCAATTCAAATTTATACCTTTATCACCAACCAATTATCCAACATATTTTCATGTGGTTAACTGAGTGAATACAGCTCCCAAAATATATCTAATATATACATATTTTAACCTTCACTTCAAGTGCTGCTGAACAGTACATCCGGCAACTAACAGTAATATAAGTTTGTATTTTATTTTGCAGAAATCTTTTCTTCATGAGCCAGTATAGTGTGTGTGTGGGGTGTTGGTGGGTTGGGGAGTGGGGGAGGGTTGTTAGCAAAGATAGTATGTCAGAAGTGAATTGTTGCAAATAAACAGTTGCTTTCACCGTCACATTCTGACTATAAATATCTTCATTGAAGGCACTATCAATCACTTCAAATAGTGCACGGAGTGGAAAACAATCTTTTCCCTTTCCTCCCTCTCCTTCCCTGTACGCAGCACAGAAGGAAACTGCCCTCTGATATAAATGCTGGTGAGCAAAACAAACCTGTAGCCACACAGATTTCACTGTCTTGAGAGAAGCTGTAGAAGTTGTAAGTGGACATGGCACTAGCTGATGTAATGTAGTTGCAGTTGGTTATATACAAAATATAAACTTTGGGTATAATCTTTAGAAGTATAGACTTCAGAAGTCTCATCATAATATACAACAATAAATATACTATTTATATGGTTATTAGTATAGTATTTGGAATGTACAGTATGACCTGGACATTACTCTCTTAACAAAAGTTTTGACTTGCATATCATTAATATGTTGTTGTTGTTTTTATCATAGAAAGTATACCAACTGATTTCTGCCAATTTCAAACATTTTCCTTGGTGTACAGCGTTGGTCACAAAAGTGTACTAAGTATTCAATAGTACATGTCAGACTGGGTGGCTATAGAAAAAATATCCATGCTGAATTCATCAAGGAATGCAAATCTCTCTCTCCCAACTCTGTCTCAAAAGAACAAAAAAACTACATTTTGTATACAAACCAAAAACCATAAACTCCTCTCTCCTGGAAAAAAAATTAAATAATTTGTGCGGGGAAAGTGACTAATAGAGAGTGCATACACCAAGGACTCCTCCCATAAATGTTAAATAAATCTCTCCTCAAATGTTAATTAAACATCATATTGATGATTATCCAAAGACTAATTTTTCTTGAACAACACTTGTTTATTATTATGCTCAGATTATGTAGAGCATCTGCCATACAAGTCCCTGTGCATTTGCCATACAAGTGCCTGTCTGTTAATATAGAAATAATAACATAATTCTGTAAAATGAGCATTTCTTATAGCTGAACTACTGCCAAAGACTTGCATTTATACAAAAATAATGCACACCTTCTGACCAATGAGATTTGGGAATTCAACCGCACTGATTGAATATAACAATGCTATATCACTATGTGCCTGATAATTGGTTCATTAACCTCCCTTTTTTTCTGGTCAGGGGCACGTACATAACAGTACTCTCGCCTGTTAATACTGAAATATAACATCAAGTGTAAATATTTCTATGTAAATAATAAATTCTGTTTTAGCTGTACTGTACAACACATATTTAAGTATTCAATCCAAAAGTTAACTTTTTTTTTTCCTATTATTTTTGACCTTTCGTCCACATGCAAATATTGTTCTAGGTCACTGAAAGTAAGTAGTGAACAATGCCTTTTAACCTTCAGTGAGCTCCAGTAAAGCTAAATGCCATTCAACTGAACCACTATTGTACTTTAATTATAGAAAATCAGGACATTATTAAGGGTTTTGGAAGGTTTATTATTCACAACCAAACATTGTTTGGAATGAAGCTCTGTCACTTTTTCCTCCAAGTGAGGAGAAATAATATCTGTAAACTGCAGTTAAATTCATATACATTATATGAATGCTTGAAAATCAAATCATACTTAAAGAAGAGTTCATTCAAATAAAATGGTTTAAGATGGCATAGTAAAACTGGAGGCGTCGACTGATTCACAAAGTCAGCTACTGCACTTACATATTCCACCTGCCCCTCAGCAGCACAGACAATATTGCTGTGTCGCAAACATTAACAATAATAGGAAGGTAGCAAAACATTCTTTCACTTCTTGCCAAAAGTAAAAATGACAAATAGCAATAAAATAGTCAAGGTGTTACTAGTCATGCAATAACCCATGCATCCATCACAGCTGTGTGCTTGTACAACTTTGAATATACTCCAAAGATATAAAAACAAAAAATAAAAAATAAAAATATAAATATAAATATCACATGTTCAGAGGACACCCAAAGCATAACCTACTAAACAACCAAACAATTTAAAATGCACCTCACAGAATCCAAGGACAAAACAGTAAACCACTAGTTTTGCAACTAATTAAGGGGGCAGTAACACAATTATACAGGTCATGCTTTAATAAATCCAACAGCACATGCTTTTTCTTCAGAAACTGTTGATCTTTGTGGAATCTCACTCAAAACCATCTCTAAAGTTTAATACAGTAAATCTAAATGAAGATGCACTGATTTTCCTCCTTCAGATATCCATTTTAATCTCATTAACTACGAAAACTCATGTTTTGATTATAATATCACAATAACTCAGTCAATAAAACAGTAAAATTAATAAAACAATATAGCAGCATGTCATCGTTTCATGCACTTCCTTTTTCACCTGCCATTTTGTTTCATTCCAAGCCCCCCCACAACGCAATGACATATCCAGAAACAAAATACCAAATGAAAAAACACAACAATTCACTCCAACCCGGAAAAGTTAGGTATAGTTCGCAAATTAAATTCTTATTGCTGATTGGATGAGACATCTGTCACTCAAGACATACAAGAAGTACTATTAAGTGAAGTCAGAATAATTTTTAAAGCACATTTAACACAATTTAGTTGACCAAAATGCTGTATAATCCTAAAATACTGTAATGAATCCTTAAATGAAAATACATCTAAATGTCCATGTGGCTGCAGTACTTCATATATACTGTATGTACTATATTTTGAGTGACAGATGTTTCGTCCAATCAGCGGTAAGAATTTCATTCGCAAACTATACCTACCTTTTCCGGTTTGATTGATTTGTCGTTGTGTTTTCTCATTTGGTATTTTGTATCTGGATATGTCGTTGTGTTTTCTGATTTGTTATATTGTTTTTGGTTTTGTTATTTTGTTTTCTGTGTTGTTATTGTTGCTTGCTAAAATTTTTAAATGTTACCGTGTTAATTAAGAAGATTTCAATTACACACTTATAAGCAAGTATTTAAAAATGTACAGTACCATCTGTTGAATTTTGAGAAGAAAGATTTTTTCAAGGTCGATTTTTGTATAAGGGCGTTTTCCATTTAAATTTCAAAGTAGCGTATCTTCTCTTCCCATGGGCCGATTGTGATAACAAAGCCTATATTTCACCTCAAGCTTGGCCAAATCCAGTGCATCCGGAAATTCCCCTTCACAGCGCTTAATTTTTTCCACATTTTGCTATGTTACAGTCTTATTCCAAATTGGATTAAATTCATTATTTTCCTCAAAATTCTACAAACAATACCCCATAATGACAATGTGAAAGAAGTTTGGTTGAAATCTTTGCAAATTTATTAAAAGATAAAAGATGAAAAAAAAATAATAATAATAAATCACATGTACATAAGTATTCTCAGCCTTTACCATGACACTCAAAATTGAGCTCAGATGCATCCTGTTTCCACTGATCATCCTTGTGATGTTTATACAACTTGATTGGAGTACACCTGTGGTAAATTTATAAAAATTTCGGAAGCATTGAAGGTCCAGATGAGCACAGCGGGCTCCGTCATCTGTAAATGGAATAAGTTAGGAACCACCAGGACTCTTCCTAGAGTGGGCTATCCGGCCATTGTGAGCGATCTGGTGTGAAGGACCTTAGGGGCAAAGGGACAGGGCCGCCTATTTAGGCCGGCTGGCGATAATTAACGTTAATAGGATCTCGGGCTTGCTCCACATTATAAAAGCAAGGTACAAAGTTTAGTCCGGGGTCCGGGAAGAGCGGAAACAAGTGTGCGGTGGAGCTGGAAGCTAGTGGCATGCGAGCGGGGCGATATGACGCGCCCCAGAGAGACTGGAATGAGGAGACTGGAATTCCGCCCTTAGACCTCTGTGCTGAGGACAGCGCAAGAAAGAACTGCGCGAGCTCCCGTGGCACCTTTTCTCCCGTGCCGAGCCCGCCTTCGCGTCCCGTTTCCGAAGAGGAAAACGCCGCGAGGAGGATTGCGTTAAGGCCCCCGATCCCAGCTGGGAAAGCCGCCTAGCCAACGGACGTCAGCGAGGACTCCTGCCTGAAGCCGCGCCCAGAGAGCGCTGGGAGGGGCCAGGCCGGCCATCGACAGCGGGAGAAGAACCGTTTAGGGAGCATGCAGGAGCGCTGCCTCCGCGTGCTCCGTTCTGCCACTCCGCCCACCGCCATCTTTCGCCAGCCATGTGCCCGCATGCCAGCTAGGCACTGCCCCCGAACCTGCACGTGCACCTTCTTTCCTTCCCTTTCTTTCTGTCTTCCCTCCTTTAACCCTTTTCATTCCCCATTTATCCTAAATAAATTATCCTTTTCTCATAAGACCTCGCCTCGTATCCGTGCTTTATGGTGCCGCCCGTGCAAAAAGGGTCGAACCCGTTACATATGACTATAGAAAGAAACCGTGAGAGGAGAACCAGACTCAACAGGGAACACATCCTCATTTGGGTGATAGACAGTATTACCATAAATCATTCCCTGGTATATTGTGGGAGTTACAGTCCTAAACTTTTAAGCAACTGCAGCCAAACCCTATGTATGCTATTTTTCTCTCATTCACTGATCCAAGCTCAACTGTAGGTTGATGAGCAGGTTCACCTCCTACAGGGGTTGGACAATGAAACTGAAACGCCTGGTTTTAGACCACAATAATTCATTAGTAGTGTTGGGTGTAACGTGTTACAAAGTAATGCGTTAGAGTACTTGGATTACTTTTTTGATGTGTACGAATAATCTTAAGCGTTAGGACCGCCATTTAAGTACTCAGTTATTTAATTATATTTTCAAAAATGTAATCCATTATTCAGACGATTTATGTAATTTGTGAGCCAGACAGCAGTGATTCCGTTAGTGTGTGTGTGTGAGAAAGTCATCCTACAAGCCCCGCCCCTGATAACCCGCCCCCCTTCTGTTATTCCTGCTGTTATGTAGTTGAGTGATGATGGTAGGATAATTACAAAGGTCTTGACTAAAACAACATGCATGAGGAATCACAAAGGAGTTTTAATTTTCTGCAATGGAAAAGTACTCTAACTAGTTACTTTTATCAGAATTTAATGCTGTAATGTAACTGATTATTTTTTAGTGACAGTAATTAAAAAGTAAGTCCGACAACACTGTTTATTAGTATGGTGTAGGGCCTCCTTTTGTGGCCAATACAGCATCAATTCATCTTGGGAATGACTGATACAAGTCCTGCACAGTGGTCAGAGGGATTTTGAGCCATTATTCTTGCAGAATAGTGGCCAGGTCACTACTGTACATGACTCCAAAACTCCAAAGTGGCTCAATAATATTTAGGTCTGGTGATTGTGCAGGCCATGGGAGATGTGCAACTTCACTTTCATGTTTATCAAATCACTCTCACCAGTCTTGCTGTGTATTGGTGCATTATCATCCTTTTCATGCATTCATTTTTCTTGCAAATTACTTTCCATTATCTTCTCTTGTTTAATTTATAAAAGATATTAGGGTGGTGCTTAATTTTACTATACATTCCTGTTTTTTTCTGGTTTCTTCTACAGTTCTCAAGAGACAGACCATGGGTAAGCATCTCTTTCGCATTAGTTCAATATTTTTGTCTAGTTTCCCAATTTGTGGTACTTACATATTTTATTTTAATCTTTTAGCTGATTTTACTTGCCCAAGTGCTCATTGCATCCCTCTGGATGACTCGGACAGCATGGGCAGTACAGATTACAACCCTCATGAACCTGCCATGGACAGGGCCTCTGCGGGCCTCTTCCAGGCTGAGTGTCAGCCGCCTATGTCCTTGATGCAGTTTTTTCATGAGCGTGGGCTTACATACTACAGAAAGGATGACTCCAATCCTGGCCCTTCTAAGAGACTTTGCCTGGAGGTAAACAGCCCTTCTCCTCATGCCTTTAGGCCTGTTAGGCCAGAGTCTGGTACTCCAGCTCCTTCTATTCTAAGGCCTGTTTGTCATGTAAGTGTTGCCACTCAGACCGATTTTAAAGTGTCCGTTAGTACACAAACTAACGAGATTGCAACTGTTGGAACTCAAACGGATTTTCCTCCAGCACCTGCACTAATTCTGAACCGCGGCATTTCTGTTTTTGTCAACCTTAATGATCTTCCTGTGGGTGCTATTCTGGCTCAGAGAAGGTTGATGTTTGATATGTGATTTCTTATGCATTTTATTTTGCTCTTAATGCTTACCCAGGCCCCCTATGTTTTTTGTACTTTTATATTGGGTCTTATACTTTGTATTTTTATATCAAATTTTTCATGTATCTCCTTATTGGTCATTATGTAGATGCACATGCTATTTTGTCTCTACTTCTTACTAAACTCAGTATTCTTAAAACTGATCGTGTGTCTTTTTGGTTATTTGTCAATATTCTTATTTACATGTGTGTGCAACTGCAGGTGCACCTGTAGCACGTGTATTCAACACATGTTTTAATCCTTCATTAAGTGTGCTCGTGTCTCTCAAGTCCGTCACCTGGAGCCTTATCTTATGCTCGTGTCTCTGTCGGGTTCGGCACCTGGCGCCTAAGGTTATCATAAACATGACAGCTAATTATAAAATACCTACAGTTCATGTCTGGGTAACTCTAGGGTTTTCTCCCCCATGTATGTTGGGTACACACTGTACACTAAGTATCACTACCCATCCCCTTACTGTTTATGTTTTATGACCTGTCTCATAGTCGTC
>JAQMYJ010000039.1:20466512-20494354 GCA_030014305.1 Clarias laeviceps
AGGGACACATTGTGAAACATTTTTAGTTTATGTCTTATGGTGTTGACTCTTTTAGTGTTCATACAAATACTTACACATTAAGTTTACTGAAAGTAAAAACAGTTGAAAGTCAGAGGACGTTTCTTTTTTTGCTGAGTGTATATATAGAGTTATTAAACAAAGACTGATGTATTTTAAGTGTTTATTTATTTTATTGTAATCAGCCGATTAACTTAAAACACCTGCAAAGGTTTCCTGAGCCTTTAAAATGGTCTCTCATTCTGGTTCAGTAGGCTACTAAATCATGGGGAAGCCTGCTGACTTGACAGTTGTCCAGAAGCTTGTGTACCTTTTTCTACCACATTCAACAGGGATAACTGCAAACTTGAAGATTGTGAAAAAAAAAAACATTCAAGAATTTGGGGGAGATTGGACTGCAGCTGGAGTCAGTGCTTCAAGAGCCCCCACGCTCAGACATGTCCAGGAAATGGGCTACAACTGTCACATTCCTTGTCAAGCTACTCTTGAACCAAAGATAACATCAGCAGTGCCTCACCTGGGCTAAGGACAAAAAGGACTGGACTGTTGCTTAGTGGGCCAAAGTCCTCTGTTCAGATAAAAGTAAATTTTGCATTTCATTTGGAAATCAAGGTTCCAGAGTCTGGAGGAAGAGAGAAGAGGTACAGAATCTAAGTGGTGCTCTACTGACCAGCTATTTGGAGATGGTGATTTAATTTTCCTGTGAAAAACTTTATACTATAAGAAATTATATACTAATTTATTGAGATTCACCGGTGTGTGTGCACGTGTATATACAGTACTGTGTGTGTGTGTGTGTGTGTGTGTGTGTGTTTTTTTTTTTTTTATACATATGTTATGGAAGAAAAATGAAAAGCTTGCACACAAGGACAAACCACAAGTATTACAATGCTCTTCCTATAAGCTAACGGTGTGGTTAATTACGGACCTTTTACCTGTAAGAAGTCAATTTAAGTCTTTTTTTTTTTTTTTTTTTTTAGCTAATAGAATGATCCTAGCTCCTTTTTTTTTAATCAGGCTATACAAATTGATACACATTTGTAATCATGACTCTATATTAGCGAAACCTTATTGTGAGACAAACTCTTCAGACTACTGTGCACGTAATCAATCAGAGTACTTGATCACATGGTGCAACTGTCTAGTGCTCTTTTAAAGGCCTGGGTGTGGGTAGGTTGTATTCTATTTAATTCTTCGAACAAAGACAGTTTCACTCAATATAGAGATGCAGGTTTAAAATCTTCTTATGAATTTTTACACATTGTATGAAGTAGACAAGTACTCATTACATGTAAAAAGCCATTTGCACTGCGGATTGTGAAGAATTTGTTCATGCCAGTTTGGTGCCCTGTTATTTAGTATATGACTTTGTTTCTCAAATAACTATTTTAGACAACTCTTGGCTGTATATAGTGAATAAATATCAGGAGTAAAACAACTCAAATCCTCTTTCTCTCAGTATGCTGGTCAAGAAAGAAATACAGCCTCACATGAAATTAGCACATAAAGCATACAATTTTCACTCCAAAATGTAACAAATATTAACAATGTTTTGCTTGTGGTGACTACAAAGACTGGTTTACTAACATATGCACGCACACACACACACACACACACACACACACACACAGAGCACATCCATCCAGAGCTACCATGCCTGACAACAAGGCACTCAATTAAGTCTCTTCTTATTTTAAAAAGGGGACAATGACAGAGAGCATTCCTCTTCTCCCTTTTTATTTTCTCTCAGCACCAATCTCTCTTCACAAATGTCCTCTTTCGGGCTTCATTCTTTTCTCCTGTCTCCATAATCAGATGCAAAAACAAATGTATGGGGTTTTTATTCTTTGGATGAAACTGGTCTGAATGATGAGAAATTACTGTTATAATCAAGGTTATTTATGCTTCCTCTCACCAACTCTAATCTCTCTTGCCCTATTTCTCACATACAAATATCACATCCTCAGGCTGTTCTCTTTTGTTGGTATAAGAAGGCATTATTACAAGGTGTGTGTGTGTGTGTGTGTGGCTTCATGTGTATTATTCGGTGAGCCATACTACATTACCTCGAGGAAAGACAACTTCAAACACAAGGATACAGCGCTCTCATCTGTACTTTCATTTGTAACCATGAGCAACTACTAAATGTCTAGATACTAATTCTCTCTGCATATTGTTTATTTCAAAGAATGTTTACTAAAGGGCAACACAACTTTATTATCAGATTGAGCTAAATCCTTGATAAGGATCTATTTGGGTCAAAACATTGAACTGTAACCGAAAAATAGCACTACTGTGTCTGTGACCGTCATATTATTTTAAAATCATACAAGACATTTCAGCTCTACTGCAAGATATACTGCTGCAAACTAAGCTCAAATGTTTTAACACTTAGTGGAACACTTAGTCACATTCAAATATTTATAACATTGTTTAGTTTACTGTGAAAAAGTTGGTTTGGATACTGTCCATGCCACTGCAATAGCATGTACACTACCAGTCCAAAGTTTGAACACCAATTTATTGATTCATGATAACTTTGTCAATGTAGGGAGATAGAGATAAAAGCCTAATTGTTAGCAATTTGCTGCTAACCTGTTCATCTTTAGCTCATAAGAAACAGAGGGACTAGAAATGTGAACTTTAAATCACTTTAAACTCACTCTCTTCATTTATATCACTTTATCCTGTCTATAGCGTCACAGGAGGCCTGGAGCCTATCCCTAGAGAGGCGGTGTGCACCTTGGACAGGGTGTCAATTCATCGCAGAACACACATACACACACTATGGGCAATTTGGGAAAACCAGTTAGCCTACTCGGCATGTCTTTGAACTGTTGGAGGAAACTGAATATCATGCACGGGAAGACCATGCAAACTCCACCACACTAAGGCAGGAATTCTACCTGGCTGGGAATCAAACCCGGAACCTGGAGGTGCAAAGCAACAGTGCTAACCACTGAGCCAATGCGCTGCCGCAACTGCAAAACAGTCCAATTCTTAATTTTTTATCACTAAACACTGAATTTATGGATATAGTGAAATATTAAAAGATATTTTATAATATGGCAGCACGGAGGCTTAATGGTTATGGCAATACGCAATATGACCTCGCACCTCCAGGTTCTTTGTTCATTTCCCACCTCAGGTCTGTGTGCATGGAGTTTGCATGTTCTCACCGGGCTTGGTGGGTTTCCTCCGGGTACTCCAGTTTCCTCCCACAGTCCAAAGACATGCAGATTAGGCTAATTGGTGTTTCTAAATTGCCTGTAGTGTGTGAATGAGTATATAAATGTGTGTGCCTTGCGATGGATTTGCACCCCGCCTTGTGCCTTTAGTCTTCTGGGATAGGCTCCAGGCCTAAAGGCTTTAAAGTGGTATAGACGATGAGTGAATGAGAGAGACTGTATATAATTTTTAGCATTAATACATATAAAATATTAGTTGTGAATTTTATCTAATAGCAACACACAATGGATCTGTTGCTACTAAAAACCAATACAAAGGACAGGGACAGAGTATAAGCTTAACAAACAATAATGCGTTTTAGTATTTTTTTTTAAACCAGCTCCGGATTGTCCCTTGTTGAGGAAGCTATCCAATTTGATATGTGACATGTCCCTCTCTCTCTCTCTCACACACACACACACACACGCACAGATGTGTTTTGGGTGAGATGGAAATACTGTAAACTTTCTGCTTCATCCCAGTGTTGCCAAATATTTTCAAAGGAAAGACACTAAAGCCTGCTGGAAAAGTATTGCTAAATTATATCATGCATTAATTTGCATACTATTTACAGGATATGAAGCCAGGATGCAGAGCCTGGCGCCATGTTGGTACACTCAGTAGAACAGTTGCCATTAGCTCTTCTTCCATCCCCAAAGTGTACAATCCAGCAGTGTGCATGTAAAATATACATGTAGAAAAGGGGAAAGATTTACTTTCAATAACATTTTAATTAGACTTTTTATTTGATTAAATAACTATATATTCAATATAATTAATATCACTGCACCCTCACAGGAAGTCATGGTGTCTCTCCTATAGAGAAAAAAAAAATCACTAAGTTTGTCACTAGTCACTATTTTTTACATTGCTTTATATATACTGTATATAAGAACATGGCGAATCCTGGGCAGAACTGAGTCCCAAGCTGGAGGAGGGTCTTAACACCTTTTTTTTTTGCAGGACATTATGTGGTCATCACAGAAAAGATTAAGCTGGAGAATAGTATTTTAAAAAAGGCAAAAGCAAGAATGATTTTGATTTACACACACAATAGTGACTATTAGCCTCTAATAGAGGCCCATGCAACTGTCCAAAATGATCAAAAAGTGCTTTAATGTTTCTCATGATCTTACAGTTTTTTTTTTTTTTAAATAAAGTAGATTTTGTGTTGTCCTCATTTCCAATTTGGTGCCAGTGACTCACTACAAGAAAACACAAAGCATGAGTTACTGTAGCTGTACTTTTTTATTAAAATTCAACCACCATATTATTGATATAAACTGCATATTTACAAGGCCACAAACACAAGTGCAGGCTGATTTATCCATTGTGACTGTGGTAGAGGGAGTTATTAAATTTTATAGCAAAATTCACAATGATATAACAAACAATCTTGACATCTTTTTAACAAGCAACTGACTCAAAAAACATGCAAACAATATTCTCTATCAGTTTGTAATATTTCTTGCTTCCAAAAACAAAGAAACAAACAAGCAAGAAAAAAAAAATCTTATTTGTCTTAAAATTGCTAGAATTGAGTAATTTCATTTTTCTGTCAAACTGATTTCAGATTTTATGCTGATTCTTGTTTAGCATATGATAAAAATACAACAACTTATACCATATACCAAAGTACTGCAGTTAGGTACTGTACTGTATGTGATTTAAAATAACACATAATCTGGTATGTTTGCACATTTGACTGATGCTTTTAAAACAAATTATTTAAAATTGATGCGAGTTTCAACTGAGCTGAAGTTTAGAGGTCTTGCTCAAGGACCCAACCATGGCAGTTTGGCAGGGCTACGATTTAAACATATGACCTTTTGTTATGCCCCTTACCACCATAATGACTGTGCTGGTCTAGTAAATTAAATTAGTGTAACTTTACAATATATATATTTTATTACAGTCCATGAATGAAATAGTTTTTTGTGCACAAAGCATTTCCATATTATTAAAAGCCCCTAAGCTCCTCAACACAGCCCAGTCAAAAAAAAATACATTTCAGAAGGGTCAAGTTATTGGGACTTCAATATTGGGAATTACTGGAACTGGTTTAAGGTTACTTGAACACATTATCAAAGATTAGGAATAAAGAGTTGTGTGTCCATAAGAAAACCACTTATCAGTGACGCTAATAAAAAAAAAGGGGGGCTTTGGAGTAATAGAAAAAAAGTCATGTGGTTTGATGAGTCCAGATTGACCCTATTCAAAACTGATGGGTGCAGTTGCTTCAGTTGGTCAGGTCTAGGCTCGTTAAGTGGCAATAAAAAGAAGTCAGCTGATGACCTGAATATACAGTACTAAATGACCAGGTAGTTTGTCCTTTATGTTGGCACAGACAGACTACCAAATTGTGTGCTATAATAAAAGCAAAAGTTGACCGAATGAAATCTGTGTGCAACTTTTTTTTGACCAGTCAGTAGTGTGTGTGTGTGTGTGTGTGTGTGTCCATCCCCTTGGACTTATAAGGTTTTATCTGCATTCTGAGCAGGTATAAGATATTGTGCTTCAAAGTTTTTGCACTCCATTGGACAAAAGTGCGCTATGCCTTTTTGTTTTCCAAATAAATAGTCCAAAAATGTATATCAGTTAAGGAACACATTACATTATGTTAATACATTGTCACAGAATAGGAAAATGTGAATCATATGTACAGTGTATATATAAAAAAGATTTTATCTTTACATTGGTAAGAACTAGCTGTTGGAGGACCCGAAACCAGTCTCAGAAAAATTTGGCTGCATGTCTGTCTATCACATAAAAAATAAATGTTGAGAGGAAGTGATGTTATGAGCAGTTATATTTAATAATATAGTTTAAAAGAAACTACTAATAAACTTTCTTAATGTAAACAAACACCTGCACTGATAGATATTCATTAGCAAAGATAACTGAATATTTTTACTGGGATTAGATAATATTTTCACAGGTGAAGTAACAGCGCTGAAGTGGTATAAGCAAATTTTATTGCATGTTTTAAGATGTGTAAGATGAAGTTCAATGTAAGAGATCCATATAGGTCTGGAAAAAATTCATAAAGAAGTCTGTATAATTTGGTACCAGCTGCAAGGCTAGGAGGTAAACAGATTCATGATACATCCCCATATAAAACCAGTGTTTGCCTGAGGGCTATTGAGGTCAGCGCCGGTGGCTGCCGGTCAATAAGGGGCGCAGGGACGCTGCCCCCTTAAAGTTAGGCAGGGAAGAATGCTACTTTAACATGTAATTATTTAACATAATAAGTACTTATTTTAATAATGAAATAAAGTCATTTAGTCACAATATTCCGCTGTATTTCTTAATATTATTTATTTACAATAAAAATAAAAACTGTATTACGATCGCGAATGCGGACACCGGACAAACGAGTGTCTATGTAGACACGTAAATTTTTGAAAAGCATGTGATTTGAGGCTGAGCTCTAATTGGATTTTTTCAAATCATCCTTGGGGCGTAGCACTGTGCGCCCCGAACCCTCCCACTTTTGTTCTTAGCGAATCAATATTGTTTTTAAATATTTGGGCTCATGTGATTGGACCATTCTCAACGAGTCTTATTAACGTTCAGCAGATTGTTAGTTAATGTATTGAATACTGATTGACGTGGAAGCCAGCTAAATATTTTGAAATTCTGTAATTTCTTTGCTAAAATACCTCGTCACAAGGCGATCGGACGAAGAAAGAAAAAAGTTAAAGAGCTTGGATCAGATCGACCTGATGTTGTAATTAAGTAGCAATCAAGGGATCATGGCTGTTCTTACACTCGGTGCTTTTCCAGCTCTTCTTATGGCAAGCGGAGCTGGCTGGCTGAATGCGATGTGAGTCATGCCTTTATTTTATACTAGTAGTAATGATGCTTAATCACCTGATAAATGGCTATTT
Organism: Clarias laeviceps; assembly: GCA_030014305.1. Classification (NCBI taxonomy): domain Eukaryota; kingdom Metazoa; phylum Chordata; class Actinopteri; order Siluriformes; family Clariidae; genus Clarias; species Clarias laeviceps. Next base: position 20,473,649 of record JAQMYJ010000039.1, read on the forward strand.
ACAGGTGATTATTAAAAGTTTGATTTTAATGTTGGGGATATTTGTTCACCTTTATCCCAACATCAAGTAATCAATGATTAACTTTCAAAAACAACCTAATGCCACCGGTGTCCCAGTGTCTATAACATGACCAAATTAACATTGCTGCAACATTCCCACAACCTAAAAGTCCTGCTGGGCACATTTGTGTATGGACCCAGTTCTAGATTGTTCTAATCCTAAATCACTTACATTCATTGCCACTGTTAATGAACCAATCAGGATGTATTTTACCCCTGGTACTTTAGCAGAAGAAGCATTCTGTAAGCTAACAACTTAAATCAATAGCAGCTTAAATTTAAAGCAGACAGACACTATTTCCCCATCAGTTCCCTGGGTGAATCTACACAATTTAATTTTATAGAGAATGACCCCCTGGATTCAATATATAGCACATTTAACACTTTCAGATAAACAACTTCTGTTTGCTTAAAAAGTTTTCTTATTTCTACTCTATAAATGTAGACAAACTTTTAAACTTGTAAAAATCTGCAATATAATTGAGATTGCAATTCCAGTTGAATTTGGTGAAATGACAAATTCCTTTACAGATAAGTAAAAAAAAATCAGATTTGCCATATATTTGTTATGTTTCTACTATTTCATTGAATAAAAGGAACAGATGGATCATCTTCTACCTGAACAGTTTAAAGACAAGTTCAACAATATAGAGTAGTAAGGTCCCAGGACTTGGTAGGTTTTCATTCAAATTTTATAAGAGTTTTCATAAATTCCACCCTTATCATTTAATATCCTCTAACATTTTTAACGCTTACATCAAGCCCTCTGAGAGGCATCAGTTACACTAACTCATGCTAAACTTTTCAAGGTTTAACTTATCACTTTTCTGTCTCCTGAATGCTGAGAAAAAAATCTGGCTAAATTATTCAATAAGTTTTGACAGTGTAGAATACAACTACCTTTTTGTTTTGAAAATGTTTTTTGACAAATTTTCCATATGGATTTGTCCATAATTGGTCCCTGCAGAATCTTCAGTTGTCATAAACAAGATACAAAGTTTCAAAATATGAACCTGACAAAGGGTACAATACAATGCTGTCCACTGAGTACTTTTTTTCATTTCAGTCACATAATACAACTCAATGGGGAATAGGCTAAAAGTTTCTATACACACATAAAACTTGTTACTTTACATATTTGATATCATTAATTACTATTCATAAGAGTTTACCATCAAATGATTTACCAGTTAAGATTTCTGACAGTGCTCTTTCATTCCAATAATTGTTTTAAAATAATAAAATATTAACATTAACAACTACTCTAGATAACTTTTTGCCTATCTTAACTAAAGTTCTGAATCTGACTATTTGTTTATATTTCTTTTATTTAAAATGGTTAAAAAAAAACGCTACCAGTATTTTTTTTCCATTTCTTCTCCAAAGTCTTGTTTATACACTGCCTATGATCCTCAAAAAGTGTTTCTCTTGAGGTTAAAGCATACATAAATCAAAAATAAATCACACAACGCAAGCTTAATTGGCAGTCAACCCAACAAAAAGAATAAGTGCAACTCTAGATCCTGTATGACAAGTTCTTTTCCCTGCCTAGCCATCTCAGGTTTACCTTAATACACTGTAATACGCAGTCATGCTGGAACAGGAAGGGGGCAAAAGGGAGTTGGTTGCATGAAATTGTCCAAAATGTCTTGATATGCTGAAACATTAAGAGTTCATTTCACTGTTTTTCAGCCCAACTTCTGAAAAACAACTCTACACCAGTTTCAACATGACTGTGCACCAGTACACAATGCAAGGTCCATAAAGACATGTATGAGCGAGTCTGATGTGGAAGAACGTGACTGGCCTGCAGTGAATCCTGACCTCAACCCAATAGAACACCTTTGGGATGAATTAGAGCAGAGACTGTGTGGCCTTCTCGTCCAACATCAATGTTTGACCCCACAAATGTGGTACTGGAAGAATGGTCAAAAAGTCCCATAAACACACTCCTAAACCTTGCGGAAGCCTTCCCAGAGGAGTTAAATCTGTTAGAGGTGAAATGGGCCACAATTATATTAAACACTATGGATTTAGAACTGAATGTTACATATGCGCGTGAAAGCAGGCGAGCAAATACTTTTGGCAATATAGTGTAACTTTTATTAGTAAGCTTTACTGACATTTTGGAATCTGACAGATCTTTTTATCTCACAGCATCTCATTCCATAATTTCCTGATACAATGTCTAATGGACTATGTTTTACAAATGCCAATTCACTCAGAAGGTTCTAATTTAAATATCTACTTACTGTATTAATTATGTCTTTAAATACTAATGCTGTTTATAGGATAAATGTTGATTAGGGAAAATAATTAGGAAAAGAATATGCAGAAGAAGAGTGGAACTATGCATTACAGAGACTAATATACAAGTACCTATATAGTTATCTCTTTGACTGTATGGGAATGATAAATTAAAAAGGTCCTTCACTATGAATTGTACACTTTAAAACCAAACTTTCCTTCACCTTTCTTTATCATACACAAGTCTAACAAACCTGCCTGAAAAATTTCATATGGCAGACATGACACTTGTTTTTATTCTTGCACTGGTGTACCATATTTAATATACTTTCTAAAATGGCCCTCAAGCTGTGTGTTAGTGAAATTTCCACACAGACAAGTTAATATCATTGCTTTCACATCTCTGCAAGAGCAAAAACAGATTCTGCTAAATTGGTAATCAGTTAATCCACCTAGGGCACAGTGATGATGCATAAAAGATCTTATTCTTTTACATTTGGAAAATATATAATCTATACTTAAAAGATTGAAAATGGATTATGGTTTAATATATTAACCTGGACACCATATTATTAATATATAGGGGTCCAGCCCTGTATATTTTATAGTAATTTACTGCTGCCAGTAAAAAAAAAAAACTGAAACATTGTGTAATCAACTGAAAAACATATTTACAGTAAGGTACTGTAAGCTCTTACTGTATATTACATGAAATATATTCACACAATCCAGTACATTTGCTTAATTAACTGAGTGATGGCTGTTACAGTTCACAAGATTCTGAACTGTAAATGAAAGCCTGAGTCACCACAAGAAACTCAACTAACTTGACTGATTCAATGCAATCCTAAGGCAGAGTGAGATGAGTACTAATTAGTTAAATTAGTGTGCATGGCTCAATGGTCAAGGCTTTGTGTTACAGCATAGAATGTTGTGTGTTCAAATCCCAGCACTACCAAACTGCCATGGTTGGGTCATAGAGCAAGACCTTTCAGCTCATTTGTATCCTGAAGTGAGAAAATGTACTAGAATATGTGATTTTATACAATGTATGATGATAAAATATTTAAGAGTGAATATGTTTTACAGTTATGTACTATACATTATACAGGATATTACTGGAAACTCATCTTGGCTGCAAATTACTGTGAAATAAACAGCAGTAGTTTGCAGTGTATATTTCTGAACATTTGTACTTGTGTCCTTATTGTCCTTATGTATAGCAGGATATTAAAAGTTGTTGATTGAGTTGAAAAGGCACATCAACATTTATATTGGCAAGGGTCTCCATATTTAGTCACACTACCCACACTTTTGAAATGATTTCCTACTCACTATTGAAAAATCGAAAGCATGGTGCAGAAAATACAAAATGAGAAAAGAAAGTTCATAATCTATATCATTATAGATAATACATCTACCATCATTAGCTAACTTGTTATCCACACAATTATTTGACCTACCAAAGGAAAAATGGACTATATACTGAGCACATGCAATGATATAAAATAACTTCAAAAAATGTGGTTTTATATTAAGAATTCTGAGGGGTTTGTAGCCATTATATCTCACCGGTTTACCCCAGACAATAAAAAGCATTATCTGCAGCACCAATATGTTGAATATCACCTTTAAGACGCAAGCATATGTTGCATGCTGTAGCATTGCAACAAACATTTATGCAAATTTTCCATGTTATGTTACAGTATGTTCTGCACCAACATAATCTAACCAAATTATTATACAAATATCATAGCGATAGATGGGATTCTTTCAGGGAAAGCAGAAAAGAATTTACAGAGCATTCATAAGTTGTCTACACTAGAATGCTTATATATAGATGGTGCTGAAGATAAGATGGATGCAAACTTGTTTGTAAGCCTGAGCACAGTGTTTTCAGTAGGGTTTATTCACTCAACTTTATTGCTAAATGGCCTTATTTTCTACATGACAGTTTCACACTGTATTTTTTTGAAAGCTAAAAAATGTGTAAAGGTTTCTTTATTATCTACATTTCCTTTGTCGGAGATTAAACAGCCAATCAGTGCCAGAGAATGTGAGGCGTGCATAGAGATCCTTTTTTAAAGATATGCTTGCTGCCTCATTATTTACATAAGCTAACAAGGTTATCAGGAACTTTAGCTGCCTGAATGTCACCATGGTTTTAAAGTATATGAGAATTTAATAAAAGTCTCTGTCAAAGAGCCTTACAGGGGAGGAATGTGGGGTATGAATATTTATGAGGGCCTCTTCAGAGGGATTTACTCTAGAGCTACCTGCTTCAGCTTCCTGTCAAAATTACTTGCTGCCTCTAGTTGTGATAAAGCATCACCAGCCATTCTGCTACTGTCACACAATACATGATCAATTGAGTGCACAATGATAATGAAAATATTTTTCCTTCATTGTGTTGCTATAGACAAAATATACATTTCCTATATGTAATATTTAAAATATAAATAGCTGTTTTTCAAAAAATGTAATTTACAATAGGTGTACAAAAGGTTTTTTTATTTTTTTATTAACCATATTATTGTTACCATTAAGTCCACTGACAGTCAATGCAAATAATATTGATTGTCTTGTTATAATGACACCTGTCAGTGTGTTGAAAACAGGAGAAAATGTAAATAAATAAATAAATGAATAAATGGGCAAGTGTAAGAATATGTACAACTTTGACAAGGGCCAAATTGTGATGACTAGTTGACTGGGCCAGAGTGTCTCCAAAACGACAGATCTTGTGGGGTGTTCTTGTATGCAGTGGTTAGTACCTACTATAAGGAAGGAAAACAGTGAGAACTGGCAACAGCATCATGTGTGAACAAGGCTCAGTGGTCCGCATGTTGAGTGAAGGCTAGTTCTCACTAGTAGAAGAGGCACTCATTGCTGAAAAGTCTTATCTTGAATCTTTCAAGATAAAAAGGTTTCAGAACAAACAGTAGAATGTACTGTACTGAAGAGATTAGTGAATTTGCTGTCCTGGTAGTTTGTGAAATTGCTGAGCTGTTATATCTGCCCCAGTGACCTGTTAATGCTATTGTTGTGAAATGGAAGCATCTAGGATGCTCAGCCATGAAGCAGTAGACCATGCAAACATCTACTCTATTAAAACATGCTATACTATTCTCTGTTGTATCACTCACTACAGAGTAAAACTACCTCTAGAAACAACATCAGCACAAGAACTGTGCTTTGGAATCTTCATAAATGGATTTCCATGGCTATGCAGCTGCACAGAAGACTAAGATCAGTACGTGCAATGTCACGGATCGGCTGGATTGGTATGAAGCACACCACTACCTGTTATTTGAAGTGATGAATCATGCATCACTATCTGGCAGTCTGATGGATGAAACTGGGTTTGGTGGATGCCAGGAGAATGTTACATACTGGAATAGATTGTGCTGAAAGTAAAGTGTGGTGGAGAAGCTACAGTATAATACGGTGGGCTATTTTTTAGGATTAGGGCGAGGCCCCTTTTCTCTAGTGGATGGGATGGTTAATGTTACAGCATGCAAAGAAATTTTAGACAGCTGTTTGCTTCGATATTTATGGCAACAGTTTAAGGAGGGCCATTTAATTTTCCAGTATGACAGTGCTCGTGCACACAAAGTTCATGCGTCCTGCAGATAGTCCTGATTTCAACCTCATTAAATTGCTTTGGGCTGAACTGTAACATCTACAATGCACCCAGCCTTCTTGCTAATGGCAAACCTTTTTTTTGCTGTTATTTCTGAATAGACAAAAATATATATTATAAACATCTTCTCATAGCAGCAACATCTGAACAACTAACCATTAATGACTGTGGCTTTAGAATGGAATTTGTAGTGGCCAGATGTCCACTTACTTTTGTCTATATAGTGTATATGCAAAGATCTATGAAGATTAATGAGATCTAGTGACTCTAATCTTAAGGAATATGTGCAAATAATAATAGAAGACAAATTTTGAGGATGAAACTGGATAAAAACAGCAAGAATCTATGAAGTATCTAAATTCCTTTTAATATTTTGCAAACATCAAATTGTTATATTATGCAAAAAAATGTCATAACCATTAATTAGCAGCAATACTTCATCTGTTCTATATAGGTTAATGTGCATGTAAATTACTTTTTCATAGATCTTCGAAACGATGCTTCATTATGTCCATCACACAACCTTCACACTATCTTCGCCCAATCTCTCTCTCATTAGCTTACTCCTGACTGATGTCCTGATGTGTGGCCAGTCCTCATTAGAGAACAGCAGTAACAGTAACTTGGGCATAGTTTAAAGAAGTGACTGAAGCCTGCTAGTTCTGTCTACAGTGAACTAAAACTTTATTAAGGGGAATAGAATACTTTGTTGATGTCTGTTCAAAATGACCGATTTTGAATTCTGGGGGAAAAAAGTGAAGATCTGCTCATTTTATATAACTGAAACCTAGAGATTAATATGTTAAGCTTTTAAACCTTATAATTAGTAACCTCTTTAGGTTTGTTGATTTATAATTTCACATGAATAATATCATAACTCAAATTTTAAATGAACAATATAAATCTCCCATTGTAATACAGTGTAACTGTATGAGTTTTATTTTCACTGGTTCATTGGCTAATTCGCACAATTACATGCATGATGTTTTTATTTGAAATAATGCAAAAAATACAGAATAATGGAAAACTAGTAAAAACCATCAATAAAATATACAGTTTGCAATGCAGCCTATTAATTAACTTGTTTATTGCCCCAGTGAATTCAAAATTCAGAATTAGAATTAATCTGAATGCAACGCCAAGCTCATTTTGTTAAAAAAAAAAAAAAAAAGGAGAATATAAATATGATTTATAACAAAAACATGTGCATACATACAGTATGAATTCTCACCTTTAGTTATGCAGTCTGAATGATCTACAGCAGCAATATCTGCTCCTCCTTGTTGCCCTCACTTCTCTTGTGACTGCTCTAATTACATGTGCACTTTGATCAAACAGGTATCTGCAATTCCCAAATTCTTCTCCAGTGGGGAAGCAAGAAAGCGAGATAAGTCAGCAGAATAATCAGAGCCATTTCAAAGCTTAGCAAGAGCTATTAAGAGATGAAACACTACTCCTCAGCGAGCACCTTCGCTAGTCACCCCTGCTCTCCAGCTAACTGATGTTAAAGCAAGTCAAATCAGCCAAAATGTCAAATCATGCTCTTGGTGATTGAGCAGAGTTTAAGAGAACTGTGCTGCTACTACAAACAAAAAAAAGCCCAGAATACTGCCCTATACACCCAATTGCATCAGCCTTGTCTCAGAAAGGCAAGGAGAGTTTGTATAACACATGAAGCAGACATCCTACTGTACTGTATGAACATACTTTTGACTGAAATAATATTTTTCATTGAATGTTACACAAAAAGGGCATTTACTCCATTCAATCCGACAGCAGGAGTGTTGAAAGAGAATGTGAGAATGTGAAGAATGGACAGAAGTTAGAGGTACAGAACTCAAAGTGGCAGTAAAAAGGATAATGAGGGGATGACAAGGTGGGTGGGAGGAAGAAATGGGATGGGAGCTGTGTTTTTCCCCGAGCTTTGTGTTCTTGCAACGTATCTAATCAATTTCCACCCAGGAATCCTCTGTGTTTTCCAGTGTGAAATATGTGGTATTAATGTTTATTTTGCAGCATGAAACTCATCCACAACACACACAGACAGTGAGTGATTACTTATACACACTGTGTCTCAGGACTGTTATCTCTAGGCACCAAGTGTGTACTCTCAGATTTTCAATTATCTAGTTGAGTTACACTGCATTATTGAAGATGCAAAATCAATACAAACAGTGTGTGGTGTCTCATCTGTGATGTAATGCTGATATTAAGGGAAGGGGAGACGAGGGCAATGGTATTCAGGAGACAATGAAAGAAGTACCTCATAGAATAATTATGAGTTTTTTTTATTTTTCAGACAGTCTAATACATGTTCAAGTTTTAACAAGCAAATGTTTAACACTGCATAGCCGCAGTCTCTTAGTTTACCTGTGCATCTTTGCAAGATGGTATCAAGGTGTTGACAACTTAACAAGATGAGTAAAAGTTCCAAATCTTAGTATTAATAAGTTCTAGTTACAACCTGTGTGGTGTGTATTGGCATGTAGCAATACTTTACATCTTTAATTATGCTCTAATTAGAATTTTACAAAAAGCCATTTAAAGTCAGTAAAGGGTTTTAGTTTAAGTAACAATTCATTGCATTATTGTTATTTCATGAAGATATTTTTAAAACAGTATCCACATATTTGAGTGAGCATAGTTTTATTGTTTATTCATTGGGCACAAGGGCAAAGAGATCCATGGCAGGGCAAACATTCACAGTATGGACAATTTGGGAACGCTGATAAACCTAAGGAAACCTACAAAGCACAGGAAGAACATGCAAACTCCATGCACACAGACCTGAAAGGTGTTTTATAAATAAAATGTTAGAAAATTAAGGAATAATGTATCTTTTTGGCTTTATGATCTATGACTGGTGTGTTAAATTATGTGGGAGAGCCTCATTTGATGGCTGAGAAAAAATTACATGGAAAACAGGTCATATTAAGAAAACAGATAAATCAAATAATAATATAAGTAATTAGATGAAATCTAACAATCCAATGCACTTTTCAGCGTACATAAAGATGCCACTTAAGAAAATGACCATGTAAGCAACAGATTATTATATTTTATGAATGATAAGTTTCAGGTATAAATGTTTAGTATAGAGAAATTTTAAAATACAGTACCAGTTCAAATTCTACCTAAAATGCAACAAATATCTGTGAAAGGTCAAATAAAAAAAGTAATTCTAATAATAATTGTCTCATCTGTGATGTAATGCTGATATTAAGGGAAGGGGAGATGAGGGCAATGGTATTCAGGAGACAATGAAAGAAGTACCTCAGAGAATAATTATGAGGTTTTTTTTTCAGACAGTCTAATACATATTCAAGTTTTAACAAGCAAATGTTTAACACTGCATAACCGCAGTCTCTTAGTTTACCTGTGCATCTTTGCAACATGGTATCAAGGTGTTGACAACTTAACAAGATGAGTAAAAGTTCCAAAGCTTATTAATACTAAGTTCTAGTTACCAACCTGTGTGGTGTTTCACATATTCTCCCTGCGCTCACAGAGGACTCCTCTATTTGTAACTTGTGTGCGTCTTCTACTGGTGATGATTGATTGATCGAATTATCAATTTGAACGACTGAATCAAAAGAAGTACCTCAGTGACAACTTTACTACTGGAATATTACATTTCATGTGTTTGTAGCCATGTGTCTCTTTAGTGGCAATTATAATTGTGTTAACATAGAAAAGACAGGGCACAGTGCACTTGTACAGTAAATAAGGGTGGGAGGGCGAAAGTGAGGTTTAAGCTAAGGCTGGATCTTTATGTGAATGAGATAAATTGAAAGTAGTGGAAAACCTTGAGCTGATTGATGCTACTGGCTATACGGGCAGAGTGAAGAAGCTGTCCTTTGGGCTGCCTCTGGCTGCCATCTCTCATGTGTCTGACATTTCACTCAAACTCCGGAAGGGCAGAGCTCTATACTGGGGCTCAGCCTCCTATATTACACATCTCTCTTGCCACCGTCATTACTCCACATGTTCAGTCTGTTCCAGGCCTTCATATTACTTGCCTGACTGTCTTTTTTTATCCTTCTTTCTATACCTTGTCATCATCAAACCATTTCTACATAGCCTGCTGTCTCTATAGCACATTTCATCTCTTTCCCTGGCTCAACTCATCACTCCACATGTTCAACCCTGCACTTCTCTCCATTTGCAGCTTTAGACTCTTTGACTTCCATTATGTCCTGCTGCTCATTCTTTCCTTGTTCTGATATTCCATTTTTGATACCTGACTATTTCTGGAGTTGGATGGTGTATGTGTGTACTGTATGTGTGTGTGTGCGCGCGCGCGCGCGCTCGTGCGTGCGTGTGTGTGTGTGTGCGCGCATGCGCGTGTACACGTGTATAAATAAGCATAAATAAGAAACCTAATGAATGTATGAAATGTTTTTTAGGTGTTAAAATATTGGGATGTAGCAATACTGTACATCTTTAATTATGCTCTAATTAGTATTTTACAAAAAGCCATTTAAAGTCAGTAAAGGGTTTTAGTTTAAGTAACAATTCATTGCATTATTGTTATTTCATGAAGATATTTTTAAAACAGTATCCACATATTTGAGTGAGCATAGTTTTATTGTTTATTCATTGGGCACAAGGGCAAAGAGATCCATGGCAGGGCAAACATTCACAGTATGGACAATTTGGGAACGCTGATAAACCTAAGGAAACCTACAAAGCACAGGAAGAACATGCAAACTCCATGCACACAGACCTGAAAGGTGTTTTATAAATAAAATGTTAGAAAATTAAGGAATAATGTATCTTTTTGGCTTTATGATCTATGACTGGTGTGTTAAATTATGTGGGAGAGCCTCATTTGATGGCTGAGAAAAAATTACATGGAAAACAGGTCATATTAAGAAAACAGATAAATCAAATAATAATATAAGTAATTAGATGAAATCTAACAATCCAATGCACTTTTCAGCGTACATAAAGATGCCACTTAAGAAAATGACCATGTAAGCAACAGATTATTATATTTTATGAATGATAAGTTTCAGGTATAAATGTTTAGTATGGAGAAATTTTAAAATACAGTACCAGTTCAAATTCTACCTAAAATGCAACAAATATCTGTGAAAGGTCAAATAAAAAGGCCCAATTATATACAATTCATTGTTTGGCCATTTACACACTCAAATGAGTTGCTACTGTGTGTACAAAAGCATGAGAAAAACACATACCGTTCTTTTTCTTTGATTTAAGCTTCCTGTAAAAATCTGTACTTGGATTTGATAGGGTTTATTATGTTAGAGTAAAAACAAAAGGTGGTAATTTTTTGAAGACCCTAGGGAAGAGACTAGCATTTACTGTTAATAAACAGTCGCATGCTTTCACCATGTTTGAGGTAAGCTTTATTGAACAGCATCGTACATAAACAACACTAATGAAACAATATTTACTGGCTGAAATTATGTTCATAAATTTTGTTTGTTTTTTATCGCTCAGTATAGACTTCCTTGTAATCATGGTAACACATGAAAAACTGGGGTGAATGTCTTAGACATCATATCCACTTGAGCAAAGGAGTAGAGCAAGGTGGGGCTCGACATTAGTTGGGTGGGGCTCAGTGCTAATGCAGCATGGCTTGGCTATGTACATAGACCCTGAAATGGCACGTTTTCAATTTGAAATTTGAGGTGGGCAAAATGCATTATGTGAAGGTTATATCAGCTGGTGTATTAACACATGTTAACTTGTTCAAAAAATAGAAAAATATGGGTTTGTTAATTCCACTATTCTGGATAGTGCTTGGGCATGCTTGAAAAGTGAAATAATGAGACGAACATCTTGTAATATTTCAACTTAAACATCCAACAGTGGCCTGTAGGTTGATGCCATGATCTGATGAATAAGTCCATTTAGTTTTCTATTTATTTTAAAATTATTAAAAGTAAAAATGAATATATAAATGACTTATATACATTCTGTCTCTGCAGACCTAATTAAAAAATTTCTGTTTTAATGATTTGATAGAATGTTTGGGACAAAAATGTCAATTGGTGTAACGATAAAAACTTTGTACCACATAATTATACTTAAAAGAAAAAGAAAAAATCTAAAAAACATCCTACTAAATAGTTTAGGATAATCTTAAAGTAGATTTACTTGATAGTAAATTAAAGTAATGAAGCACCAAGATTTTTCATCTAATAAATAGTTTGGAGAACTGTGTCAATCCAGTCAATCAAGTTCCTAAAATGTCAGGGTAGTGTAACCAACATTCAGGGATCCATCAGGAACTGTCGCATACCAAGGAAAACAATTATAATCCTTAATAACTGTACAAATTGGCACTTACTTTCAGAGTTATGTTTGAAATATTTACACCTAAATCAAATGCATACATAAAAATGTTATACTTATATAACTTATATTATACTTATTATACTTGTTATACTTATATAACTTGTTATACTTATAAAAATTTATTTCTGTTAGAGGTTTATTTATTTTTTTAAACTACCAGCAGGTTAGGATGCTAAACAAAGCTATTTTATTGGCAAACTTACTATAAACATTATTTAATGTTTAATATGTGTTTTGTGTTATAATTAAAACAAAATGGCAATTTTCCACATTTCTATCAAAGCACTGTAAAGCAGTGCTAAAGCCATTTTGCTGCTTGGTCTTGGTGTTATTTCATATACAATTTATAAAAAATATGGGAGATCCACCTTTATCATAGAAGCCAATTTCACACTGAGAAAAGTGGCTCGTTACAGAACAAAAATAAATGCCAATCCTGACACAAGAGCCTATCTATCACCTTGCCAAAAGACATGAGAGGAAGTTTTGTTAGATGTTCTTAAAGGTTAGCCAGAGTAAATAAGAGTGAAATGTGGCAATTGAAAGATGGTATTAATTTTTTTTTTTATTTCATATATAGAAAAAACAAAAAAAATCCAGTAACTCATCCTACTAAGAAAACGCAGAAGGTAAGGAGAAATGGAGAACATACTGTACCAGAGAGAAGCAAGACCAGAAAATGTCAGCAAAAAGAACAAACTAAGAGATAAAGAAAACTTCACAAAAGAAAAGAGAGGAATCTGTTATTCTTGATTAATTATTGATTAATACTTGATAAATACCTTCCACTTTTGACTGTAAAAGCAACACTGTCAGCTGGTATAACTGGTTTATGTCAGGTAGCGTAACCAGTAATGTTCACAAAAATGCGATAATTTCTAGGAAATTTTTCTATGGACTAAATTGTAAACCTGTGTTAGAGTACAGGCGGCACGGTGGTGTAGTGGTTAGCACTGTTGCCTTGCACCTCCAGGGTCCGAGTTCGATTCCCAGCCGGGGATAATTGCTGTCTCTGTGTGCATGGAGTTTGCATGTTCTCCAAGTGCTTGGTGGGTTTCCCCCGGGTACTCCAGTTTCCTCCCTCAGTCCAAAGATATGCAGGTTAGGCTAATTGGTGTTCCCAAATTGCCTGTTGTGTGTGAATGAGTGTGTGTGTGTGTGTGTGCCCTGCGATGGATTGGCACCCTGTCCAGGGTGTACCCTGCCTCGTGAGTGCCCTAAGCTCCAGGTCCCCGCGACCCTGAATACAGGATAAAGCGGTATAGAAGATGAGTGAGTGTTACAGTTCTAGGAATGTACACTATCAATTTTCACCAAATTTGCCAAATAGTATTTAAAAAACAAAGTTCTTTTGGGCTTTGTCAGTCAATGTTTGGAAAATATATAAAAGTAAAATTCTGACAATCCTGCTGTCATTCTTTTTGCATGTGTTATTTTAAAATAGAATATTGATTTTATATGTACACTTACATGTATTCTAGGTGGAAAAATTACTATTATTATTGTATATAATAATAATACTTTAGATTTCCTTGCACATTCAATGTAAAAATAGCACAAATATGATCTCAAATTACATAAAACCAACATGAATTGAAAATGTACATTTTACATCTTACAACTTCATAAAAAAAAAAAAAAAAAGAAAACATATTGAAATATTTTTGTTCTCAATACCAACTCTTAATTTTTCAGTAATCCTTGTATGACATTACAAGTGCACTATTACCAGTGTTCTTTAACCTGTAACATAAATAGAGAAAACAGAAAAGTTTTGCTTAGACCAGCATAGTTCCAACTCATGGTGGACATAGCCAGTAAATCAATTAAGTCCTTGCAGTCACGGAGGAATATCATCTCTAAATATATAAAAGGCTTACAGGGTGACCTAGAGAAAGGGACAGTGGTGTGCACTCACTTTTATAAATCCCTTTATTACAGCAACCTAGTGACCTTGACATAAAAAACCCACAACCATGGCCCATCCAGTGTGTGGTGATAAAACTCCTCTATGTTAAATCTTTCCCATTCAAGGAAAGAGAGACAATGGAGCTAGGATGGGAAAAGAGTGAGGATAGATAGAACAATCCATCTCACATGATGAATGATCTATTTTACTCACCACTTACTGTGTAAAAAATACTTCATAACTTGTCAGCTAATGTCATCTACTGTGCTGCATTAGCTCAATGCACACCATGTCACAGTGTTGCATTTTTTTACCACTTAAAAAAACAGAAATGGGCAGTCAGTTCAAGTCAGATCCTAAAGGTTATGGCCAGAAAGTTTTACAAAAGATAGCAGACTTCATGATTCATGCGTGAAGCACAACACAGAGCTACCTACCTGCCCTCACAGCCATCCTGCGACCTGTGTCAGACTGAAATATAAAAGAGACAGGATGCTAGTGTATGTGTGTAAATGCACTGAGGCAGTGTAAGCGATGAGGGGTGACATCGAGCGTTATGCTCCTCATGAGCAGACGCTCATTCACTGCCATCAGCATCATTAGCTCTTCAAGGGCAGTCATGCATGCTGCCAACCAACCTTCACTGCTCATACTTGCACACACCCCTGTGCGACATGGGTTCGGAAGCCTTTGCACACGCCAGCTGTGCTCCAAATGCAAACTGCTCACTTGGTTAGCTTGTCTGCCAAGCAATTTTCTAACACTGCCTCCCCACACAGAGACACGACTGGCCAGTCATGTCTGAACCAGCTACTGAGAGCATTCTGGGCAGCTCAACACTATGCACAGATTCAAACCCTTCCTAAACACATCAATAATAGAAAATTCTACAATTCAGCCAGATACCTGAGCTGAAAATAAATGCCTACATAAATGGCATTTATAACCCCATTGTGGCTCTTGAGTGCCTAGATATTTTGATTGCTATCAAGTCAAATTCTCTTAACAATTTCAATATTAGACATTGGTGTGCAAAGACACATATCCATGTAATTTATCATAAATAATAAAAGGATTTTATATCCCCACTGCACGATTACTTTTTTATATTAAGAAAAAAAAAAGTTCTCTCTAACTAAAATGCCAGTTTATCTTATGATTTGTATTAGAACCCTGTTACAACTGGAGCTGCTGCCAAGCCCTGAAAACAAATTGCTGATTACATTGGAGAATTTATTATCTAGATTGCCTGTCTTTGGCACCATCCCCAGATATTGCTGCACAATGTATGTTAAAAAACAGAAAAAGATCTGCCTGGCACAGTTACTTATGAGATAATATCTAAGGTCCCTGTGCATGAGAGGCTGCTTTCTCTCTACTATATAAATGTATATGAGTCAAAACTAGGGCAGAACCAAATGTGAATTTCAATAGGATACATTTTTTTTGTTTGGACATGCAATTTTAGCAGTAAGATGCACTTTGCAGTGAATATCAATCATAACCTGATATGGTAATCCTCTCAGGTGGAGAAGGACGATCTGTGTAGACAGAATAATGCACTAGCTTTAAGGTAAGCAAATACTAATACAGTGGAACCTTGGATCACGAGCATAATTGCATAATTCGTTCTGGAAGCGGGCTCATATTTCAAAACACTCGTAAACCAAATTGAATCTTCCCATAAGAAATAATGGAAACTCAAATTATTCATTCCACAGCCAAAAAAAATAAATACATAAAAATAATTAACACAAAATATTAAGTAAAAATAAAACAAATTAACCTGCACTTTACCTTAAAAAAAAAAAAGTAAAAATAAATCCCAACAGATAAGTGTTTCCATTTGTGCGCGCAAGTGGTGTGCGTGTGCTTGTGTGTGTGTGTGTGTGTGTGAGTGAGAATGTGTGAAGCCTTCTCATCTTACACCCTTCCTCTTCACGTCTTCACTCTTTTCTGGCTAACTTATTATTCTAACAGCATTGATCAATTGACATGTTCCTTCAGCATATCGCACTTATTTCTTCAACATATGAACAGAACAGAAAATAGATCATGTGTCAAGCATCAAAGGCTGGTTTGGGAACAGTACAAGCAGACGGACTCTCCAGAGTGTGGTGCGTTCAGCTGAGAACACCATCCATGCTGAGCTCCCTGGTTTGCAGGCTGTTTACAGCAAGAGGTGCTGGAACACAGCCAGGAAGATTGTGATGAAACTCAGCTTAACAATGGACTCTTCTCTCTGTTGCACTCAGGAAAGCATTTCCACTCCCTTCAATACAGAGAGAATGCAGGGAAATGTCGACCATAAGCCGCATTAAAACTGACCTTGAACTGTTTGCAAAACACCCACACACACCCTACATTCCTGCTAATACAAACATTTTAGCCCATATTTCTAAATATTTATTTATTACTTTTTGTATTAGTGGTGGTTTTTATGGTGGCAGGTTGCTAGCCTGATGCCTAACCATCCTCCTTTCTCGCTTTTGAAAACTGCAACAGTGAAGTAATTTTGTATAAACTTTGTATTAACAGACGCTCATCAGGTGCTCCAAACCAGGTGCACCTGGTGAAAACCTGGCCATCAAGAGCCATCTCTGTTATCCAGGACTGTTTTGAGCAAATTGACTGGTACATATTCTGGAAGGCAACAAATGGCAACTACAATAACGTGGGTAAACTCACAGTGTGGAGTACATGATGGAGGCTCAGTGGATGGTGGTGGTGGCGGCTCAGTGCAAGGTGGTGGCTCAGTCTGGGGTGGTGGTGGCTCAGTCTGGGGCGGTGGTGGCTCAGTCTGGGGCAGCTGTGTCTCAGTGTGTTAAGGCTCCAAATTACTGATCAGAAGGTCGACAGTTCGAGCCCCAGTTTCGCCAGGTTGCTGCTGTTGAGCTTATAATGGCTGGGATATCTGAAGAATTTCACTGTGAATCCAAGACTCCAACTTGAGAGCAGGTGACAAAGTGGCCCTAAGAACAGAAAGGGCCAAACTGTCTCCATCAGAGAGGCAAAGTGCGTATATAACCAAACATAGGGAATCCATAGTTACTTCAAGGACAGCAGTGAAACATGGTCCAGTTGGAAAGGGATTCAGGCCATGCATGACAACTTCACCTGCATGTGACAGTGATGCCTCCCTTCCAGATGAGATCAGGAACAGCTTCTTTAGCACCACCACACTAAGAACTTTGCTCAGTCAGACATGTTCACTTTGCTGACTCAAAACTCAAAGTTCAAATCTCTTAAAGTTTGATGATGACACAACCAGGATAGATCCTGTCAGCATACTGAGGTGTAGCAAAAACAAGTGCCAGTCTCTGAATGTGGACAAGACTAAAGCCACATCCTCGCCACGTTCTAAATAGTGACTATTATTTGCATCCTGACCAGCTGTATCATAGCCTGGTTTGGGAACTGCACCATCTCGGATTGCAAGACCCTGCAGCGGCTATAGAGGACAGCTGAGAAGATCATCAGGGTCTCTCTATTTCTTCCATCATAGGCATTTACACCAGACGCTGCATCTGCAAA
Source organism: Clarias laeviceps (assembly GCA_030014305.1). Lineage (NCBI taxonomy): Eukaryota > Metazoa > Chordata > Actinopteri > Siluriformes > Clariidae > Clarias > Clarias laeviceps. The sequence continues at coordinate 20,491,368 of JAQMYJ010000039.1, forward strand.
GTCATCAGCTTTGTGGATGACCCCACACACCCCTCACACACACTTTTTACCCTTGTGCCATCTGGAAAAAGGTACCGAAGCATTCAGTCCCCCACAACCAGAATGTGTTACAGTTTCTTTCCATAAACCATCCAGACCTCCAGACTGGACAGACAGAATAATATAAAACACAGACAGACAGACAGACAGACAGACAGACACACACACACACACACACACACACACACACACACACACAGTGCAGTAATGTATATGCATACACACACACACACACACACACACACACACACATCTGTTGCATTCTCATAAGAACTTTTGTACTGTGCCTATTGTTGCATATTGGCCTGTATTCTGACTTGCACTGTTTGCACATGCTTGTACTTGTGTACTTATGAGTCCTTTAGTATACTGTAGATATGTCTGTTTTGTTTTTTGTAGCACCATCATGGAAGAACGTTTCATTTCACTGTGTACTTTATTTACACTTGAAATGGCATTAAAGCCATGCATACTTTGATTTTTCATATCTATTACATCTAAGTCGAAGCACATGTTCAATAATGTTCAACAATGTAGCTCAAGGGAACCTTAATGTAAAATGTTAGCCAGAATGTAATTTATGACTAACATTATGCATCAGGTAGTAATATGTAGCATATAAACTAAACCTAAGAATATTAACTAAAGATTAAACTTCCAGCTCCTCGGTTAAAGTCCTGCTTTTGCCTAAACACAAAGTGTGAGTAAATTGACATAATGGACTCCATTTATGTATAATCAAGATAAATTCAAACACATGTGCTGCTAGGCTGAATAGATCACTGGAACTCCTTGTCATCCCTTACTGAATAAATTATACAAGAGCTATTTATTTACTGATTATGAAGATTAGTGCACAGTTTCCTTTCAGAAAAAAAAGTGTGCTAAATTATGCCCCTCAGGTTCACTTCTTTTGGTGTAGCTTCTATTGTTTGAGGGTGAGGCAAAGGCTTGGATTAATGGCTATTAATTAGTAAATTGCTTATGTATTTGGGTTCTTTGCCCCGGTTCATTATTGCCAGAAGGCTTCATAATTACACTCAAGCCACTAAAGAACTACTTTAAGTATATTTGCAGGCTTGCAGAGTAATCTCATTATCAATGCTTCTATTTGGCTTGTCAGTACTGAATGCACATAAGCCATGTCATTGCTCTATTTCAATCAGCTGGGGACTGATGTGTCGTGTTCATTTAACACACACACACACACACACACACACACAACATAGCACATCCAATTTAAGACCATGAGGCACTGCAGATCAATTTCAACATTCTAATTAAAGTCAACTGTTAAATGGCAATCCAGTGTGTGGGAGGATTTTAAATTTGTACTTAGTCCTTTGGCTACATTAGGCAAAATACATCTGAATATAAAATAAAATACAATTTGTAAGAACACGCAACATTATATCAGGATTATGCTTTTATAACATTGCAGCACCAACAGATATAGGGGCATACATAGAGAAAGACAGAACGATGTGAGAGTGAACGAGAAATGGGAAATACAGCTAGACAGACAGGCAAAAAGATTTGGGGAGAAAAGGTTTAATGAGAGAATGAGAGTTGGAGAAAAGCACATATGTCACAACGGAGAAGATAAAAGCTCTTCTGCTGGGCATTGCTGACACATTCCCAATAAGAATCATCCGTGCTTTTAATAAAGCACCAGCTCTGAAGGCCATGCACTGGCCAACCATTCATTTCTTTTATAATTATGTTGAAGAGAATCAGAACTGAGGAGAATCTTAACACACACTAGAGTCAATAGCTATTAAAGTGATTTTCAAGGTAGCTGTGTATATCTGCTGTTTCTGTTTTGTCTTAAGCTTATTTGTTCTCCTGCTGTCTGATATCACTTATTGAAGTATCATATCTACTCCTGTCTGAGATAAAACATAAACAGAATGAAATTAAATTCTATCCAGCAGGACATGCCTTCTAAGTAAAACATATCTTAGTTTGCACAGACAATGTGGCAGTTAAGCATGGAACACCCACCAGGCCCACTGTCTAACAACCACAGACTTTGCATTAGTGTGAGGGATACTGAAATCTTTAGGCAACCCACACACACACACACACACACACACACACGAATGAGCAGCAACACCATTAAGTGAACATAAGCGGAGTGGCAATGCACTGTTCCATAGGCTGTGCGTCCTGTTTTGAAAGTGAAATAAGTGGCATTAGTCAAATGAACCGCCCACACACTCTGTGCACCGCTTAGAGCTGCTGTTAGGATCTGAAGCGTCAGCAAGCAGCCAACACCTGCCATTAAGCCATAAGCAGTCTGAGAGGTGAAACAAAAAGACCAATGCATCATGTTGAAGAGCACTTCTCTGCTCAAACATACAACCCCTCACCTAAAGTAAAGAGCGTCAGACCAGTAACGCAAAAATAAACCCCCATCATTGCTGATTTATAATGCATTCTTCTGGAAAGTGCCCTAATTGTCAAGATCTGTTCTTTTAGAGAAATTAAATGCAGTGAGATGATAAATTTGCTAAGCACTCTGCTGATCCAGTGGCATATACAAACCTGAAAGGTGAGTGCTTAGTGAACCGGTTTGTCATATGCATCATACTGCTTACTGGGCTACAAAAGTAGTTTATCATTATCATTGTGGTAACACAACAGAACATGAGGAGTCTGTACAGAGCTCATCTGATTAAATGCTCAGTCGCTGACTTTGTCGCATGGTGTGTGTGTGTATATATATATATATATATACATACAGGGTGGGCCATTTATATGGATATGTTATAAATAAGTTATAAAATGTGTTCAATGTGCTGCCCATTGTGTTCAATGTGTTCAATGTGTTGGATTGCCCATGCAACTCTCTTCTCCGTCAGTGTGTGCAGAGTGGGAGAAGAGGGTTGCATTGACAATCCAACACATTGAACACATTTTATAACTTAATTAATAAACTTGTAAAT
>JAQMYJ010000039.1:20494454-20506609 GCA_030014305.1 Clarias laeviceps
ATTAAAATACACTGAAATAGGGCCTATAGATGTCCTGAAAATCATTTTTGTTTCGTGTCATATATTTTCTGCAAATATTTGGTTTCAGCCTTAGAACAAGTCATCTTTCAGTATTTTATTATTTTAATGAAATTACTGTGTACTATTAATACAGCTCCCAATTCAATTAATTAATTTATTATTATTTTTTGTGTGTAAAAACATAATATAAATCATCTGATCATGTGTTAAAAAAAAGTTTGGAGTTCAACATTCTACAGTGAGAAATATTATAGTTGTCAGTCTTTCCAGGAGTAAACATTCCAGCACATTCACCTCATGAGAGGACCATGCAATGCTCAGAGAAGTACAAACCCTATATCCTCAGTGAACATATTAAATGTTGAAGTCCAAGACAGCACAATTAAAAGAAGACCGAATAAGAACGGTTTGCTTGAAAGAGTTGCAAGGAGAAATCTCTTCTGTATAAAAATACCACAAAAGCATGACTGAGGTTCACAAAATTGCATCTGAACAAAAACCACAAGACTTCCAGAACAATGTCCTTTAGATAAAACCAAAGTGAAGCTGTTTGGTCTTAATGGTCAGCAACATTTTTGGCAAAAGCCAAACAGTATTTCAGCAGAAACATGTCATACACACTGTCAAGCACAGCAAGGAAGGAGTGCTGATTTGGACTTATTTTTGCAGCCACAAGACCTGGGCACCTTGTAATGATGGAGTTGGCCATGAACTCCTCTACTGTATATACCAGAGTATTCTAGGGGCAAATGTGAGGCCATCTGTCTGACACCAGTAAATTTACATCATAATGGCTGAAAAATTAAATAATTGAGGTTTTGGAATGGCCTAGTCAAAGTCCAGACCTCAACCAACTGAAATTCTGTAGTGGGACCATAACAGAGCTGTACATAAGCAAATGCCCCAAAACCTCAATGAACTAAAGCAATGCTGTAAAGAAGAATGGGCCACAATTAATGGATCAGTCATGTCAAGGTTGGTGTGTCTATTGTGTATGTATGTATTGTTGTTTGTGTCCCCCTGTTTCCTGGTGTGTTTAGCCAGATTAGGTAAGTAGTTAGTTGTGTGTTTAGCTAAAAACTATGTTGAGCTAACCGGCAGGCTTCTAGCCATAGCCCCTTTGTGTCTCTAGCCGTTCCTGTGTCTCCTGCCTCCCTAGTTCCCTGGTGAGCCTAGCCTTTGAGTGTCCCCTAGCCTAGCCACTGGGTATCCCTCGTCTCTGTGTGGCCGTGTCCCGAGTCCCTAGTGTTGTGTATAGCTATTAGGTAAGTGTAGCTTAGTGCATGTCGGGCTAAAGACATGCTTAGCTAGATGTATGTGTAGCTGAATGCCATGGTTAATAGCGTTAGCTATTAACCATGTTTAGCTACAGTAATAGCCATGTCTAGCTGATTGCCATGTCTTTAGCCCTAGTCTTGCCTCTCGTCTTGTCTCTAGTCTCGTGTTTCATTTGACCCCTAGTCTTTCGTCTTGTTTGTCCTGTTTCAGCTCCACATCCGCCATTACACCCCGAACGTGACAGATGGCTTTTGTTTCCAGAACAAATTTCAGAAAACTAATTGGATCACTCAATGTTGTGGAAAAAATCTGGAATTACCTTAGCATAAAATCATAATAATAATAATAATAATAATGGCACAAGTCTAAGAATTCAAATTATTCTGCAGTAATAATGCTTACAGATGTTAACAAGTCCTAAAAAGAGAATTGTCAATGGAAACATTGGAAAGGATTATAAAATTCCTTCAAGATGGCAATCCAACAGGGAGCATGGCGAAAAGAAATATTGACTGTTTCCAGTTGGTCGTGTCTAAAGTTTAGTGCAAATGTTTTTAAAAATTGGAAAGTTTTAAAAGGAAATCATACAGGTAGACCAAAAAAGATGTCAATGCATCAGGACAGGAAACTCAAAAGCAATAAGCCTTGAAAATAGAAAATTCACAACAAAACAAATGAAAAACCAATGGGAAGAAACAGGAGTTATTGTTTGTGACAGAAACGTAAGAAATCGGCTGAATGAAATGTGCCTCAAAATGAAAACATCACTACAAACTAAACAAAAGAAAATGATTACAGTGGGCTAAATAGAAGCAGTCATAGAGTGTGGATGATTGGATGAAAGTTATATTCATCCAATTATATGAATCATTAATCAGCATTAGCCAGGGAGATAATACTGAAACTTTTGTCTTGTGCTGTTCTAATGAAATATAGTAAGATGACTGCCTGAAGAAAAACAATCTAATTGTCATGTCAGGAAAAGTGCCAGGGGAGATGGCAGTCATTACCTCAACAGTCACATCCATTGATAAAAACGGGTTTGGTTACAAAGTAATTTTTCAGAATGATAACGCATCTTACCACAGGTCAAAGAGTGTTTAAGCCCTTTTTGAGGAAAGGCATATTAGCACAATAACATGACCAGCAAACAGTCCAGATTTCAAACTTGGTCACTTGTCATTAGAAAAAAAAAATTGGATTGTGAGCATAATTCGGTCTGGTAGCGTGCTTGTACTGTATATCAAAGCAAATTTCCCCATAAGAAATAACGGAAACTCGTTCCACAACCCAAAAATATTCATATAAAATAATTAATCCAAAATATAAAACAAAAGTACAACAAATGAACCTGCACTTTACCTTTGAAAAGAACCCCGACAGAACACTGTTGGTTAGTGTGTGTGTGTGTGTGTGTGTGTGTGTGTGTGTGTTTGAGCATACATACACACACACACACACAAACGGAAACACTGCTCTGTCGGGAAACTTCTTTAACAAGGAACCTTTCTAATGACACTCGCACACACTAATGGAATCACTGCTCTCTGACAGAAAGAGACTCTGGATCTGTAACAAGCGCTTGCTTTTGCTTTATGCGCATGCACACTCACGGTCACAATGTTATAATAAACAATACACATGCACAGATGTTGACTATATGGGTGGCGCACGCACACCGAGACTGAGGATGGGATACCATTACCCATAATCCCATAGCGCGTGAGAGAGAAGAACCATTGGCTTAGTTGTGATAACTTGACGCTCGGCTTGACCAAGTTACTTGCAATCCAAGGTTCCACTGTAATTACATAGCACAATCCTTCAGTCCTGACCTGGCAGCTGCTATTGGAGAAAGCTGGAAGTAGCGTGATGTGCTTGAAGTAGGGTCTATTTTTGTACAAAATACGTGAGCTACTTCCGTGATTTGTTTGCATCTATGAATGTTTGGCAGTCCGTTCATATCTGCGAAAATTCATAACTCAATGTATGCAAGTCGGGGACTACCAGTGTCTGTGTGAAAATGTTAGTTGTACCATCAAGTAATGTGTTTTACTATTGAGCACGTTTTAAAGTTGGCGATAAACAGATTTATATAAATATATATCCATCCCTCCATCTAGGAACTTTTGTAGTCCAACTAGGGACCATGGAGGCCAATGGTGACAATGGTATTTATTCCCATTTTCGGAACCGTGGTAGGACCTCCGGTCATCATTCACACACACATTCACACACTAGGGACACTTTGGGAAGTCTTTCCTTAATAAAAATGTAATTTTATTTGTTTGAGAAATTTCATAAAGCCAGAAGTTTGAGCTATTAAACTTTGTCTGTAATTTGTTTATTTTGCTAAAAATTTAAAAAGCTGGGTGAACATCTAGAGGTGATTGCTTTAAATCTGGAGATTCCATAATTATTGCCAGGGGTTGTAATATGCATTACATCCTAAACTAGGCTTGTTTTGCAGCTGTTACCGTTTAATATAATATTTCCCCACCCTACTTAAAATTGTTCTTTTTTTTCTACAGGTATTTCCTTCAATTATTACTTGAGGTTTTCTCTGTTGTTATTGAAACTATAATTATTTTTCATTCATTATATTGACATCACATTGCTTCCTAATTAAATCCTGGATTGTGATGTTTAAGTGTCCCAGTAATCCTCTCTCTCTCTCATATGTATAAAGCCATCAATTAACATCTCAACCAGTATTGATGCAGGGACATAAGCAGCTTGAGAATTTCAGGCTAATCCGTTCTCATCATTGCTGACACAATTTTGTATTTTGAAAACTTCAAGCTTCTTATTTCTTCATTGTTAATATTTAATCTAAAAATCAACCTGCCCTAGTATAAATTGTAATCTCTTATGAAAAACCTGCATAGCAAAAATCTTAACTTTGATGGTAGATCTACATTTATCTCTTGAGGATTTTGCAGAGATAATGCAGGACATGAGAAGTGGTGCACATATACATACACCCTTAAAATGTGGCTTTTTTTTTTTTTTGCTCATTGGCTCAGTAAGCTAAAAAGGGCTCATTACTCACACAAACACACACAGTCTACAACATTAGAATGGTTAAATCATTTACCACAATCTGTGTAGCAAGCTATGTCTTAAAACCCATAAATCTTCATGAGTCAACCTTTATTAAAAGTTCTTAACATTTAGGTTAGAGTTAAGGTGTTTTCTAGTGTCAACAGATCTGTGTGGGGGGAAAAATAGTTTAAGCCTTTTACCTTCCAATTTTTCCTCCACTGTTATTCATCACCAGAAACAGATTAAATCTGTTTAGCCTACTATGGTTTGAAAGTACTATTGACTATTGCATCGAAATGCATTTTAAAGAAACCTTGTTAATCACTGTGGCTTCCTGACTTATAGGATATGTAAAAAAAAATCAAAACTGTGTTGTGTGTTAGTGAATTCCAGCATGAATTCCTACTGTGAATACAGTGTTGTGGATTTATAACTGAAACATACCAGTGTGTTAGCATTGCTTCGGGTTACACCATCTTCAGTGAAGAAACATTTTAATACTGAGTGGTTTAACCAAGTCCTTCCTCAACCACAGTCTTGCCACATGGCCATTCTGCTCCCCAGGTTTCATCACTGCCTCCCTTAGAGGAACCCAAGTAAGCAGTTTTACTATAGGTCAGATCAGTGGAATCTCGTGATAGAATTTGACTTTGAAAATGTTTCCTGTCGAATTGTAAGCTTTGTGTTTGTGCCGAGAACTCACAGAATCAAACGGACAGTATATATTAATTAGGGGGAAAACTTCAGAACTTGCCTTCAGTGGGCTGAAGTTATGCATAATGAGAGAACAAGGTTCTCCATCAGATGTGTCAGTATATGTGTGTATAGTACTGTGCAAAGGTCTTGAAGACTTCTACAAAAGATCACATCAGATAAAGAGCCGGATTAACAGGCACAGTAGTACAAAACAATCTGCCCTTAAGATTTTCTCTTGCCCCATCATGTCATCGTTAAAATTGAGCAAAGCAATTATACATTCTGTACAGTGGACACCCAGATGAAATATTTAACTAAACTAAAAAGATAGTTTAACAAATGTAGCCAACAGATTGCATTTCCCCACAAATGTAAGCAAGAATTGAGATCAGTCAAGGAACGAGATAGAGGCCCCAATTTGTCAAATGCTGTAAGTGATATTTACCTTAAGAGGTCAGACAAAATTTAACGTGGATGATGTTAATATAATCACAGTAATAAGCCACATTTCTTACTTTAATCTTTAAAATATTTCAGCAATGCAGTCCATCTGGTGAATAAGGCTACACTTGCCATTTTCAGAATTATATACAGTATGTACTGTATACTACAAAATGTAAAGTAAAAGACACATGGTGAATTTACAAATGAATGATTAATATAGAAACACATTTCTACATACATACGTTACCTACAGTATGTATGGGCATGTTCAAATTCATACCCACCCCTTTTTTTTTTTTCTTTTTTTTTTTTGTTAAGAGTGGACATGCATTACTGTCTCCCTTTACCTGGTCACCTTCCCACTGCTTCGGATGCCTGGTGAGTTCCTGAGCAGGTGGATAATAGTCTGCTTACAATGGACCTGTAAACAGGTACAGGTACCCCCTGTGCATTTATACAAGTTTTAAGTAATCACTACACTCTAAGTGTATGCTGAGTGGGGTTTAAATCATGCATGTGTGTTTGTATGATGGCTTTCTTCCATGACACCTTTGCAGTTATTGCACTTGACTTTGAACACCTTAGTGATACATTCAATTTAAGGGACATGAGAAACAATTTCCACTTTCATGAAAAAAAAATAAAATAAAAATGCAACATCATAAGGATGCACAGACATCCAGTTTTCCCATGTAACTGCAATACATGTTTTGCTTTTCCCTCTTATAAACTTCATGCATATGCATATGCTTTTGCACAGTAGATACATTCGGTGCAGAACACAAACAAAAATATGTTTAAAAAGTTAGTCAAATCAAGTACCGGACAGATGAGTGCAGCACAGCTTGAATGTCATAACAGCATTTGGCTGCTTTCAGTGGTTTTTACAGGCTGTACAGGGGGAATTACATGTTGCCACTTAGTCTGAAATGCAGCATTATTCTCGCTAAAATGAGGGAGACTTCCAATTGGTTGTTCCACATGCTGCATCACTTTAAAGACTGTAGACTACATAAACAATGTACGTAAGACACTGTGGTAACATTCAACCAATTCTTTTGGTCAGAAATCACTCTTTTACTCGCACCGATTCTAAGATATAACTCCAATTTGTTTTTTAAGACTCTTTGGTGTCACGCAGAGAGTTTGTCATAATATTCAGTGTGACAGTGACATTCAGAACATGCATAAAATTATCACATCATGTAGTCATTCCAACTGGCTGAATCACTCACCATTCCTGTGCTTTTAATGGCACACACCAGGACACACTTTGAAGCTGTGATTTACTGGTAGATGTAAATGTCTTTCTTTCTTGAGTATACCCTTTTTCAGTCCAAGAACAATGTTTTGTTTTTGATCTTGCTGATCAGTATACATATGATATGATCTGATATAATTTTATACACCATGAAAAAGGCAACATACTGTAGTGTCATCATCACATTAATATTAGTAATAAGCTGGTGCTATCTACTTTAATTAGCAGGGACACAATGCTAAAAATATTAAACCTCACATTAAACTGTGTGTTGTAGCTTTTTCTGGGTAACTGAACTGAAAAAAGGGTATACTTAGCCCTGGCCAGAACTATTGTACACATGCCAAGCTCAAATCAGAAGAGAAACTAAAATCTTTGACATCAGGGAATCAGTTGTTGTTTTCGTCGTAATTCATTGTCTTCTTATTCTGTTCTAATCCATATCAATTTCACTGACAGCCTCAGAGACCATCGCATATGATATACATTTCCTTCCATTTCTGTCCTAAATTTCAAATATGATCACCACCTGGCAGAAAGATAGCCTTCTTACATAAATGTAGGTTGCATACCTTGAGATTAAGTTTTTTTCTGAATTATTTTTTACCATACTATTACTGAGTAACAAACACTTATTCCACTACAATAAACTTTGGTTTAAAAAAAGAAATGTCATATTGAAATTACGTAAATATGTTGTGGTATGTCTTTCTATCTAGAATCTAGTTTTTTATTTTCCAACTGTGCTTGTAGAGCTGAGTGCCTAATCATTGCAGTGAGGGTGCTCCTGTGTTCAAATTATCCTGCACTCCTAGTGCTCACATTTGGGCTTGAAAAGTATTCAGGAAAAATTACAACAGTAAGATGTTGACTGTGATTAACAGGTGTTAGGTGGCTGCAGTGTGAGAATGGTGGAAGCTGGAGAAAAATAACCACACTTCAAGGAGGAGGTGTTTATACAGTAGCTGTGTGTCTGGAGGACACAGCTGGAGACAGACATTTTTCACAAGTCAAACATCAGATGCACTCCTTGAATGCTTTCATGCTCAGAGCTCTTCAAAACACACTCACTTTTTCACACTTGAAATTTTTTCTCATTAACAATTGATATTAGTTTCACACAAGATCATGGGATTTTTTTTTTTTTTGTGAAGCCCTTATATTGGTTTGTAGAAAATGTTTGTGGGAATTTGCTGGCAATTAATCACAAGATAAATAGCAAAGTCCACAAAACCTTTGACCATAGTATATAGAAAATTCTATACAGTACATATATTTCATTGAGTAAAAATACTGAGATGGTAACTACATCGGTCATCTGTCTGACAGTTGAATAGTTTCATTTCCGATTCCAACTGAAGCACATTCCATTTCCTCACAGTGTGATAGCACTCAATTAGAGCAGTGACAGCAATAATTTAAACAAACCAACATTATCATTTAATTGAAAATGTCTCCTATTATTATATTTTAATTGGTGGTCAAATCATTAATTTAGGAAGATATCCTGTCTATCAAGCATGTTTGGTTGTGTGCAGTGTTCAGCAAATGTACTCCAACCAATTATCAGCATCATCAGCATCATCAAATCCCTTTAGTTCCCTTCCGCACAAAATGTAATAATAACTAAAAATGTTTCAGTACCAAAACATTGAAAATGTAAGCAATTTCCCTTTGGGATTAATAAAGTTCTTTGAATCTTGAAAATACATGCTAAAAACCATTTTGCATTATTTTATATTTTATACTTTTTTACTGAAAGCACATGTGACTGTAGCTGAGAGTTCCACTCTGCATGTGGTAGAATTTTGTGTGTCGTAATTATTATTATTATTAAGTATTAAGAATCATAATTTTTATAGGATGGCCTGTAAATTAGGATGAACATTGCAATCAACTGATTTTGTTGCACCAATTTGTGTTGATTTGAAAGTATGATTGTGTTTTTTGTCGTATCCTCCTATACTCCCCCATTAAAACTACAGGTTTCTGTAATGTAAACGATGTGAATCATTTATCAATTGTGAAGCCTATCCCAGGAACACTGGATGCAAGGCAGGAGAATTAACCAATAAGGAGACTCCAATTCATTGCAGCAAACCATGCATACACATTCACCCACTACCAAGTACCAATATTTTGGGATGGTGGAGAAGACTAAGGAAACCTTAAACAAACACATGGACATGCGAGATGTCACACAGAGAGTAATTCAAGCTCATGATCAAACCAGGGACATAGTAGCTATTGTCAATCTTGGCTTTTCATTAATTAATTAATTCATTCATTCATTCATTCATTCATTCTGTCTGTCTTTTTTTAGAGAATTAGAGAAAAATGCATTTTATTGGCAACACAAATAATAAATATGGTCAGTAATATCTCAGAAATAAAAGCATGAAATAATTATATAACCACCAAGTTAAAGAGGTTACTTTGCTCTAACTATTAGAACTGAGCAATATCTAAAAATAATTGATACCCTTTTGCAAAATAAAAAGTGTGAACCTATTCCATTCCATATGAAAGCCCATTTACTGCAGGGTTGCTGGGGTAATCAGCTCCTCATTGATCACCCTGGTTTCATGTTGAAGTTCCTTTTAACACACTCAGTATTGTTTGAGTTTGTAACCTACCAAGTTTGTACCACCTTCCAAGTTGTGGAAGAGTAGTCTGGTGTAATCTGGTGTTATCCCAGGAGGGGATGGATTTACTTTTGAGTCTGGTTTCTCTCAAGTTTTCATCTTCATGTTATTAAAGGAAGTCTTTCCATGCCACTTTTGCCTTTAGCATGCTCATAGGGGATCTAAATATACAATTGCTGAAATTAGAACAGCAATTATATTGTTTTTTCAATATAAGAAGACATTTGGGTTTGACATCAAAAAATGAATGAGACAATAGATCGGAATGTTTACTTTAATTTTCCAATATTCACAATAGATGTGGGGGCAAAGACAGGGAAGGAAAAAAAATACTGATGAACTTTTGCATTCCAGTTCTACATTTATTTCCAAATTTCCTTCCTGTTCTTACTGCGGATGGGTGGATACATCTTGTGCAATGACCTCTATATTTCATCAGTCAAAAGCTTCCTCAAAATCTTGGTTGTTATTCTTTGCTCCTGCAAAGTAGAGGTTGTTTGTAAATGATTCCTCTTTTAAAATGTGTTCTTAGACAGCTCTCTGGACCTAATTTTTATCATTCATGTTTTAGAATCAAAGCACAATGTAAAGTGCATTTGTCCCAATAGGTGTATAAGAGTATGAGGAGTCAATGCAGGCTTGGAATGGATAGTGAGCAGAACACTGAGTCACAAAGGAGTTTGGTTGTTAGTAAGGTTTGAACCTGCACCTTGGTGTGCACCACGCTGTCAATGTACTGTGTCTGGTCTGTTTAGTGGGGAATCTGAGGTGGTTCTGTGTACTGATGTGTGACGAAAACAAATCTCAAACTTCTGCTACACCGTGGGAAACAGCAACTAAAGATGGCTTTTTCTTATGTGTGCTTTTTTTGCTTCTCTCTTAACACTTTTCTCAATTCACTTTTCACTGCTTCTGCTTTTGTGCCACTCTCATACCTGGCAAAGAAACCAATGTCCAAACGCCAAGTGAGGCATTTGGGAGTCTTATAAAGAGGTGCGGCCAGGTGCAGCACGTTTTACCTGATTGCCTGCATGGCGTCGTTGCCTAACAATCAGAATTGCAGTTGCCTACAGATCTGCCTGAACGGATATCCACAGTGTTAAATATCCTTTTCAACAACAAGAAACCAAGAGTAGACATTCAGAGCTATTGATTTTTAAAGTTTATATAACAATCAATATAATAAGGCACTCCTGCAAAACAAGCAACACCTGTCAGTTACACAAGCCAGTATATTTCATCATTTGAAAAATGAGAGGCTTCAAATAAAGAATGCCATGTCCTAAGTTATTTAACACATCTAGATGTAAATATCTGGAATCAGATCTTAAACCCGTGCCTTTAATTATAAGAATGAGAATAGGCTTAGCCACTCCTGTTTTTTAGGAGAGGCCTGTAAATCCAGACTTCAATAAAGATGCTTTGAGACAATGTCCATTGTTTAAAGAGTCACATAAATGAAGCTGAATTTAAATGAAGTTTCCTATTTTTTTTAAGGTGTGACAAATATGAAACAATATGACAGTGGATACACTGCCAGGCCAAAGTAAGTTTTACAGTAGATGGTTCAAATTATTTGCATGCATCAAACAACAAAAACAGCTTTGGAGATTTAAAATTACTGAAATTAAGTTACAATTACTCTCCCACACATTATTAAAATGTGGAATAGTGCTTCATGGAAGAAATGTGGGGGGAAAAAATCATGAATGCCAGATCACTTATATGATGAGAACGTAATGAAGTAATGTGTGATAAGACCACAAAATTGGGACTAAACAGTTGTATGGTCATGTGAATGCCACTTGTTAATGAGCTGCATATGATCTAAAAAAAAAAAAAAAGGCTTCAATCTGCTAGGGAGCGTAAAGATTTGACTTTGGAGCAATAGAAATGGATAATGTGGTCTGGTTCTGAATACAGATCACCCATGTTCCAGCATGATGGGTACATCAGAGAAAGAGGGGAAGGGCATGAAGTGATGCAGAGTAACTGTGGACGCAAGAGGAAACTGTCTGAAAGGGATATCCGGGTGCTAACCCAGATTGTATCCAAAAAACATAAAACCACAGCTGACCAACTTACTGCAGAATTAAATGTGCACCTCAACTCTCCTGTTTCCACCAAATCTGTTTGTCGGGAGCTCCACAGGGTCAATGTACATGGCCTCAAACCTTTGGTCACTCGTGCCAATGCCAAACGTCGGTTTCAATGGTGCCAGCAGCGAAAATCTTCGGCTGTGGACAATGTGAAACATGTATTGTTCTCTGATGAGTCCACCTTCACTGTCTTTCCCACATCTGGCAGAGTTATGGTGTGGAGAAGCCCCAAAGAAACGAACCACCCAGACTGTTTAATGCCCTGAGTGAATCATGGGGGTGAAACAGTGATGGTTTGGGCTGCAATATCATGGCATTCCCTAGGCCCAATACTTGTGCTAGATGGGCGCGTCACTGAACCATTCTGGAGGACCATGTGCACCCAATGATTCAAACATTGTATTCTGTTGTGGAATCGGCTAAAGCTTTAAGTTGTCATATGTCCCAGCTTACTTTAGTAGATGTATGGCAGGAAGCTAAATGTGTTTCAGAGATGAAAACTCGACGAAGACTCAGGAAGAGGTGCAGAGGCCCATCGAGGGTGACTGGAACAAAGGACCCTCAACTGGACATCGATGTAACTCATACAGAAACAGAAGCGGTTGACACCTGCAAGGATGTGGTTACCAGCAACGCTCTTCGTACTTAAAAATACAATGTCTAGTG
>JAQMYJ010000039.1:20523120-20542263 GCA_030014305.1 Clarias laeviceps
GCCCCATGTAAAGCTCAGGTTTCCTATGCAAGCGCACACAAAGAAGCCTATGTCTCAGCTTCGCACGCATATCCCCAGTTATATCCAAATATTGTACCTACTACCCCCAAAAGTAAGTAAAATGAAATGAAATCAAATAAAAAAATTCTCCCATAATAGTTTACAGGAAAAAAATTATTTCCTGAAGTTCACCTGTCTAGTAGGGCACATCATATTATCTATTACAATTGGCTATTTCCAGTTTTCATTTCTTTTGTGGGGTCAAAGAAGATGTACTGTTTCAGAAGGGTCAAATTATTGCATCAAGAAAATACCCAAGGAAATGGCTAAACTACTAAAATTGGGTTAAGAGTTGTCAAAGCATTGTTAAAACCTGGAAGAATAGTGGTGAACCATCATTTCTGAGGAAATAATGTGGTCAGTAAAACATGCTGAATGAGTGTAATGGGAGATCACTTAAAACCTTAGAGAAATCAAATAGTAAAAAAAACAGTTGAACTCAATGTGGTCTACACACCTGGTTCTTCTTGCTCTCTTAACCAAAGGGTTACAACCAAATAGACAATATATAATAAGTAAAATTAATCTATGCAATTGGTCCATATCAATTCAGAACATTTTTCTCGCTCGATATTGGGTCGCTGTAGACAATGCAGAGAGGCAACATCATTTTGACCTTAGTTCTCTCAACTAATACTGGTCGTTTTCTTTCAAAAAGCTTTTGTATATCTATCTATAGAAAAAAGATCTTTAAAAGGAGTCATGGTTTGTTCTGATAATTTACCTGGATAACTGTCCATAAATCTAGTGTCAATATAGCATGAAGCACACATTTTATCAGAATAAAAAAAACAACAACTAAGATTATGGGCATTTACTGATTTTGTTAGCTGTCACTATATATCTTTAGTGAAACCTAGCCTATTGATGAGACGTTCTTGTCTTTTGCTGAATTTGGTAACAAAAAGATGTGACCATCTTAGACATGCTAACACTATTGATGAAATAACAAAAGTTTGCAAACCAGACAGCCACCTATCCTACAATGGAGATGTGACACAAGTTAAGGTATAAAGCACTAATTTAATGTTAAAGTGCACTGATACTGTGAAAGCAGATTAAATTGAAACCGATCTGTAGCAAAAACAAAATACAAATTTCTACTAAATACTAATTTCTACTAAAGACTTATTACAACTAATCAGAAGGTCATGGGTTCCAACCCCAGGTCTGCTAAGCAACCACTGTTGGTCTTTTGAGCAATGCCGTTAACCTTCAACTCTTTTGATGTATAAATTAGACTATTATAGGACTGATTTCAAACAATAACGACTAAGCCCAAAGGGAGAAACTCAATAACCTGGAGTCATACAGTCATAACAATAACCAGGCTCTCAACCCCAAGAAAAAAAAAAAAATCATCATTGATAATCATTCGATCATTGATTTCATCAGTAATTCAAAATCAAAGTTTTATATTCCTCAGGGTCATCATCAGTATTCATCAGTAACAACCCATCATGGTCAATTAATACAAAGCAATTGTAAATAATAATAATAATAATAATAATATAAAAAAAGATTCTCATTTACCTAATAATCCTAAGTAAAGCACAGCTTCTTCAGCAGCTTTTTCTAAACTTCTACTAGTGCATCACTGAGTCCCTAATCACATATTGCATAACAGTGTACTCACAGGTACTCATGATGCACCTCAGAGGCCATGAAGACACTCTGCCCTCATCAAAACATCAGAAAATCCCTGAAGGAATTTTACAAAACTCAATACACCTGGCAATCCGATGACATTTCCAAATATAAGCTACCCTGCTACAGCATTTTTACTCATTTGCTTTCTGCTAAAAGCTACAGGATCCTGTATATCCTTTTTTCCCCTTCTTCTTACTATTCAAAACTCAAAACAATGTCACACCCCACACTGTACCAGCAGGTCACATTACTCTGCAATACAACAATATGGACATGAGCCATTACACCATTGTGGACACTGGTGTAACCCATTATTATCATCCAAGTGCAATTAAGTCCTTTTAAGCTGGGCTGTTTTTAGGCATGGTGGTTGCCTAGCATGCCACAAGCTGGAGGGGTGCCAAAAGAGAAGAATTTTAAAAGAATAGTTTCAATTATACAGTATGTTTAACAAGGCTTTGGTATCTGCATATTGTTGTGCATATTTTCTTTCTAAACAAATCTTTTGACACACACATCACACAGCTCCGCTCTGCAACCACAGCAGGCAGACCAAAACACACACATATGTATGAGATGACACTGACAGCTACCTGAGGCTGCACCGGTGTTCGGTCAAAACATGCTATGTATCTAAATGTGTTACAAAGCTGTTGTGGAATACATTGCCTGAAGAACAATGTCAAAATCTTATTTTCATCACAACTTCTCGACTTTTAAATGTGTAAATATTTGCATATACACACTGGTTTTGCTGCACAATGGAGAGGTTAGCTGATAATGGCCTGCTGACGAATACTGTGCACATTTTTATTTACAGGACAGCTTTTTGACTTTTTAATGTCTAAATATTTTCATCTACATACTGGTTTTGTTGGAACATGCTAAAGTTAGCTGATAATGGTATTTTGACGAAGATTGCAAATATTAACATTGCACATTTTTTTACTTTAAAACATAACACTAACAGTTTCTTATTAGTATGATATTTTGACAAGGCAAATCTCAATCAGAGAGAGAGAGAGAGAGATGCCATCTGTGGGGGAAGGGTCTGTAAAGGTAGGTGAAGCACAGTTCATCGCTGATTGACAGCAACACACATGGAGAAGATATTTAAATAAAGTCAGCGAAAATATACACTGCAATATGAAAGGGTCAATGCCCTCTGGAGCACAGTACAGAAAATAGAAGAAAGAAGATGAGGAGAGAAAAGTTAAATATAGAGGTCTGCATACAGATACATGTTATAATGATATTAGCTAAGTTGAGTGTAACAGTATTGTATTGTAGTATTTTTAAGCTGGCTTATCATCACAGTGATAAACGTTTGTTGACTGAGCTGACCAAACTGAGCTGACCAATCCAATTAAACACCTTACATAAATTACTACAACAACCCTACGAATCATTGTTTCATGGGTCACTTGGGAATCTATATTGCTGTACACAATTTTTTTTTATTAAATGAACTGAATAATGTAATAGAGAATATTTACTTAATTACTATTAAATAAAATGTAAAACATTTAAATGTAGGATGTGTGCTTTAGATTAATGTATTAATTCATGAAACAAACATTTTGTTTTTGTAGAGTAATAAAGAAAAAACTGCTGCTGAATAAAGATCTTTTACTTTCCCAGCTTTCACTGTTATCTTCAATTTCAAATTCAACTGTTATCTTATTTGAATTGGTGTAACAGTTAATTTTGCTAGCATTATCATAATTGGTGATAATTGCTTACATAAATACAATATATTATACATCAAAACACCTGGTTTACATATGTATAGCATGATTACATCAAGAAGTACATCCAGTTTCTCCACTGCTGCTTCACCAGTTTCTGATGTTCAGCCACATCGACGCAAGGGTTTACAAGATGCAGGTGAGTGCTTCCATTTGTGTAATATAATTTTGAGTGATGAATGACCTGGATGAAAAATATCTTGCATCAGAAATGTAATATTTGCCTAGCCTACCTAAAGCTAACATGAGCTTTTAAAGCTGCTGTTTTCTGTAAAAGAAAAAAAAGAAAGAAAACTCTGGGAGATTGACCCAATGTGTGTGGGTGGCCCTTAGAATTTCTGCCACTACCCCAGTGGCTTCTGCAGAGGGAAGCGTTTGAAAACGGAAGCTCATCAAAACTTATTTGAGATCCTCATTGTCCCAAGACCATCTCGGTGGATTGGTTATGATGAGCATAAACAGAGTTTTATCGTGGAGACATATGAACAGTTTGACAGCAAAATGAGATAACTCCATTTTTGCAGGTTTGAGAAAAACATGTTTTTTCAAATGATGCAAGTATTGCAAACTGATAGAAAATATTTTGTGCATGTTTTCTTTGAGTCACAAGGGTGTTAAAAAGCACAAATGGCAAAATATTTTGGGTTATATAAACGCCAATTTTACGTGATTTTTAAAAAAAAGTTATAATTCCATTTCATACAGTTTTGGCACAATGGATAAATCAGACTTCAATTTTAATTGGGGTTATTTATATAAGCAATTTAGTATCAATAATATATTGGTGTAGTTAAACTAAAAGTATAGCAAACTCTTGCTTTGTGATTTTGTAGTTAGTCAAACGGAAAGTGGCAGCAAATTAGCTCAAGCAAAGAGATGTTGAGATTGGTTCCACACAATACCTTTTTAATTAAAAAGATTGTTGAAGATCATGAGAAACATTATAAGCTATACAAAATTTTAGGTTACATCATCATTATTATAATCATCATCCTCTGCTAGTTTTAGTTTCACTTCGGTACATGACAAAAAGTCACTATCAAAGTTCATGAATGCACATAGGTCATACATCTTACAGTATGTCTATCTATATATATATATCTTATGCCTACACAAATCCGTCATGCATTTTAATTTTTGTAACCTAATTTTTACATAAAAGCCCTGCTTACACTACAGTATTCCAAATACTTTTGTTTAATATAACATTGTGTTATAAACTTAACAAAACTATTTGGGTACTGTAGTGTAAATATATAACATCATATCAAAACTATTTGTTAAGTATTTACAGTAAAATGATGTTCAAACAACGTCTAAAATCACATAATGTCTTATTTCACAGAATGTATCGTAGACATTAAGTGATGCTTACAGTACCTGTCATTTATTACTGCTGGAGCGAGTGCAATGGCAGTATTAGAGTATAAATGTTCTTGGCTTAAACATTCTCCAAAAACCCTTTAAACACACTCAAACCCCTATCGGCAGCCACTGTGTTACACAACAACTATCTTTATTTCGATGATCACATGCAAGATATGATTTATTTTGCCATCCAGCTGTCTCAGCTTTTGCTCGAAAATCTTGTGAACATTTGTCGTACTTTGCTTAAAACATGGAAGTCGGGAGCTTCTAAAATTATCTTAATAATCTGTTCTTAAATTAAACGTTTTGTTACTGGGTGCTAATTAGTAATTGTATTAGGGGACTTTGCATTTTACTTAAGGAAGACGAAATCCAAAAAAAATACATTTATGACATGCTCATAGTTCTTTTAAGCCCATTTGAAGATGTTATGTTTGTTTTTACTTGAATGGCAGATTTTTACATGAAAGCTCCACACATCATTCTTTACATATTATAACACAAGAAAAGTGCTTCCCATTCTGGTCACACACCACCGTTTCTAATTGCAATAAATGTAAATACTTATTCTGTGTGGCACTCTGTGGTACACTTGCACTGTGCAATCTTTTATACTGAACTTGCATGTATACCTGTGTGCATATGATTACTTTTTTATGTGATATCTCTTCTCAACCTACCATGTAGACCTTTACATCCCTCTTCTTAACATGTTGTTTCTAACTTTGTCTTGACTTTCTTATTTTACCTAATATCACATTCTACAGTACTTCATTTCTTCTTACTTTATTTTTACAGATATTTTTTTTTTTTTAGTTTGAACATGGTCTGGCAACAGGGTGGCTTAGTGGTTAGCACTGTTGCCTTAACCCTCCAGGGTCCTCTGTGTGCTCTGGTTTCCTCCCACAGTCCAAAGACATGCAGTAGGTTAATTGCTGTTCCCAAATTGTCCGTAGTGTGCGAATGAGTGTGTGAGTGTGTGTTCATATACGTGTATGTCCTGTGATGGACAGGGTGAACCCCGCCTCAGGCCGATGTCTTCTGGAATCAGCTCCAGGCTCACTGAGACCCTGTATTCAATATGAAGCGGTATAGACGGTGAGTGAGGTGAGTGAGTGAGTGAATGAGTATCCAAACAATATCTCATTGTACACTGACAATGAATAGAAACTATCTTTTCATTTTAACAAAGTCCTGAACACCTTAGACCTAAATACAATGATATTAGCTGTGGTAGTGCTGAACCCTTTATGAGCAGTTATTAGATATGCTCCTACTGAAAGTGTTTATTATTATATAATTATTTTGAGAGTTTAAATAACCTTAATGTATTATTTGAAGTTAATAAGCAATGCTGATTAAAATCTTATCATCATCATCATCATCTCTCTCTCTCTCTCTCTCTCTCTCAACAGATGGGCTGTTAACATGCCTGTTGCCACAGACATGCAGCTTGAGAGATAGGAGGCTGTGCCAAACCCCTGCCGGCTTGACTTCAGTTACTATGCTTCTCTGTCCCCTGCCAAATCTCCCCACTTGGTTTCCCCCTGCAAATGACACCGCCATAACTGCAGCTCTGACATTATAACACGATTATTAACAAATAGCACACAGCTCAGAGCACCATGGCATATAAGGGCATGACAGAGAGAAATAGTCTCTCTCTCTCTCTCGCTCTCTCTCTCTCACACACACACACACACACACTTATATCTACTAGCACAGTGATAAACAGGTCCCAGGCACAACATGCAACATGTGCCTTTTCATTCAGTCATGTTTGTCAAATGCTGCAAATGTTGCTTTTTCCTTTCGCAAATTTGGCTGCAGGTGCCCAAGAAGCACGCAAACATAGTGTAAGTGTGTGAGAGTGATACAGATTAAAGATTTGGCAAATGAAATGAGAAATGTAGAAATGTGGCTCATGACTTATTTACAGTTCAGAATTCAGTATTTCCAGGCTCTGAGTTATGAATATTTCGTTTTCATTTACAGTTTTTAAACACGTATGAGTTTCAACACACCGGGACTATGTACAGTATATCTGAAATGATATCTGTAATGTTTTAAACAAATGTTTTTATTTTTAAGCATAAATGCCAATTTATTATGCAAGATAGATAGATAGATATGTTTGTGATTAACCAAGTGTGTTGGTCCATTTTCCCTTCCTTCCCTGACACTTTATCTGCGCTCTCTCTCTCACACACACACACACGCACACACACACCGCAACGCCAATCTCACTTCAGGATACAACCAACACACTCCGAGCTCTGCGCATCACGACGTATGTTTGTAAAACAACCTGATCCCGATTGTGTGAATCCGTGTGAGAGAAGGTGAGGGTGCACCGCTCTACGTTTTTTTTTTGTTTTTGCGCAACTATTTGAATTCATCCAGCGTCACAGCTGTTACCTGGAGAAAACCATGATCCGAGATTGTTCCTGCATCTGGCGCGCGCTTTGGGTCGCTGTTAGTTCCGGACTGTTAAAGCGGCGCTGAAACCCGACCGCTGCACTCTGTTTGTCTAACTTTGATTTCTCGGTGGTCACTCAAGTCTAAAAACTCTCTCCTCTGTCCGGACTCATGGCTCTGTGGAGAATGGACCTGATCAGACTTTATTTGCTCCAGCTGGCTGTAATCGGTGAGTTTTCTTTTACTGTCACTACGTGCTCTTTATTCTTTATTCTTCAAAGGGCTTCATAAACAAAAGCTCAGCCGCCGCGGATGCGCAACGTGCCGAGATCCATGAGTTGTACCGTGATTCTCTCCTCTCATTCTAGCCCTGCTACAGTAATCTCACAGCCTTCTAAGATGCCTTTCTTTCCTCTGTAACAATGTCACCGTCGGAGTTTGGAAAGTTGAGTCAATAACCTTGTGCGCGCCTGATCTTTATTACGCGCAACCGCGGCGCGCGCGCGCGTACAGCGCAAAAGACAGATCGGCTGACACGCTAATGTGATTATATTTGTGTGTTATAATTACCTGCCGTGGTGTTTAATAGCCTCGATCACGGCACATTACCCCCGTCATTAAACGGCAATGGCGCTGAAAGGCTGCGCGGCGACACACTGAGGCAAGCAGCGAGGACGCAGCAGCACCCCTCACTGAGCACAACTCAGTTTTAAACACCATCCTAAAGTTCGTGTCCGTCTCCACAAGGACGTCTAAGAATTAGTGCCCGTGACTGAAACCAATAAAACGTCATCCGGCCTAAGTCTTTACGCAGGGTCTCATAGTGAACTGCTTCTGATATGGAGCGCACAAGCCCATAGATGCTACTGTATATCTATACCTGTACGTCTCATCCGAGTCTCTAAACAGTATAACCTATTTATACTAAGAATGAAAAAAAAAAATGAAACGGCCATCATGAAAAAATTTCAACATTTTTCTGTCAACCTATTCAAGCAGATCTGCATTTTGAAATTTCAAGAAGAATGAAAGTCTGAAAGATGGCGTCAGATATTACAGGCATTTTTTTTTTTTATCTTACTGCACGGACACGCCTTCGAATGGGTACCGTTGCATTTTTGATGCAGTTAATCAAACCTCAAACTATATCAGATATTTACTCCAAGCCACAAATTTAGTCTTTTCAAACGTTAAATAACTCTCCTTAGGACAAAAGTGAGAAACTTGCATCACTCCAAAGTGAAATTGTAATAGCAGGTTTATGTACTGTAAGTGTCCCCATCATTAAAACAGGTGTGTCCATGCACACTCACTCGTTCACCCGGTGTTTGAGTTAGAATATGAGAAGACATCTGACTTGCACGTCTGAAAGCAATCTGACTGCTACAATGTCTGTAGTAAATCCTGTATTTGCTCTATGTACACAGCTTTCACAGTAACCTCTACATCATTTCAATGTACATTGAAAAAGAGGAATTAGTGCTTATCCTAACCTAAATCGCAAAGCTCACTTTAAACCAAAATTGTGCCACTTGACCAGATGTGAGTAAAATATTTTGCCCCCCTGAAAGAGCAGTTCCCCCAGGCATAGTCTGCAGTTTGCAGCAGTTAGAGCCTGGAGCCCAAAACCTGTTAGACCAAAAGCACACATTGTCTTATATCACACACACAAGTAACTCTGGTTATAGCAGAAAACTGCTTTCCATACTTTATAGTTTATAATCTTTACACTGACATATTCATATTTCAAGCTGGAGATAAACATAGTACATACACACATAAATTCAAACAATCACATCCCCAAAATGTCCCACTAATGCCACTCAGGGTGAATCAAATCTCTTTGCTTATGTATTGGATAACCTGTATTCTTGTGCGTGGCATATGGCAAAAAAGCAGCAAATGCACAGGTAACCATATTTATTATATTTATATTTTATATTTAACTTATAAAATACAACTGGCTTACTAGCAATAGCTACAGAGCCAATAAAGTTACCTTCTATCTTTAGTTAATATTCATTTTCTACTGAATAACCGTTCAAATATTTAGGTAGTAAAAACTCTTTTAATATTGTACCAAAATGCTTGAGAGCAATAATCATCTTGCATTAATCTGACATTTTTTAAAAACTATTTAACAAAGAACTTATTTAATAAGGAACTGAGGCAAAATCAGGGGTCATTGTTGTCATTTCTTTAATCCAGGAGTGTGGTAGTGACAGGGATAAAACATGATCTGTGTGCAAATGGAGAAATCCATAACAGACGCAGAGTCTGACTATACCATCTATATACCATCTGGAGACTTTAAACAACAGAATAGAGTTAGCAGCTAACACACTGATATTATATATAAAGTAGATCAGTTAACCCCCCTGGTACTGTAAGTGAGAAATGTTTGTGAACTTGGGAAACTGTGAGAGTGCTACACTTAGAGTGATGTAAGTATGCAGGGTTATCTGCAGGGCTAGCACCTTAACACTCAGTTCACCCCACCTTTTTATTAAGAAAGCAACTGTATGTGCTGCATTTCCGACAAATGTGGTACACGTCACATTGGACGCAGAGGGTTTTGGGTTAAATGCCATGCCAATTCTAATAGTGAAATGCTATGCCGTGCTTAACTGCAGACACTGAGGTGACTTAGAGCCAAATTTGTGGCTTGTGTGTGAATTTGTGGCTTGTGAGTGAATTACAATACGGAGGGGGGGGGGGGGTATCATTGCCTTTATAAAGTGATTTCTGTGTAAAAAAAAAAAAAAAAAAGGCTAGAAATACATTTTCACTCCAACATTTGGAAGTGGTGAGGAGCATGACCACGTGTCATAGTTTGGCCCCAAAATTGTTTCTATGCATTTGAGACAATAACAAAGGACCACCAAATTCTACTTTGTAAAATTAAATGACTTCTCGCCAATTATTTTGAAAATTATTAATCTAAGCTGATTCTCTATTAATTTGCTCATGCTGCACAGTTGCACAGCTTTGGGGTGTCACACAACAATGCAGTTGACAGGGTGATGCCACCAACTTCTGCCTTCTGTTGTTGTTTGTTTACGCTCCTCCCCATCTTGTCACTAGTTGTCTCCCTTGTGTGTCAAGATCGTTCACAGGTGCTTTGAGTTTCACACTTTTATTTGCTACGTATAAAAACCTGTGTTTCTTTGTCTTGTTGCGAAGTAAACATTCTGGTCCTAATGCCTAACATCACAGAGTAATTTTTTTGTACTTTGTTTTTTTCCTGTTCTTGAGTTTGCTTTACCCTGTTTTGTTTGCTCACTGCCTTGTTATTGGACATTGCTTTTGAACGCTGTTTTGGATTTGGCTACCTGTTTAAATAAAACACCTTTCCTTTTTTGGTATCTGTCTTAACCTTCTACATGTGACATTGGGCAATGTGCTTAGCAGACCCACTTAGCTCGCTATCAGCTAATTATTGCATCTACAGGTCAAAATGAGAATTGCAACAAGCACAAATAGACAAAAAAAATGTTTTTGCCCCATCCTCATTAGACAGCAGAGTTGATGACAGGATAGCCAGATTAGGTTCAGTTAAAGCATGCTGATATATTGTTTTTTTTGTTTGATTTAAATAATATATTAATAATAAGTTTAAAGTATTTAAATTAAATTTGATGTTAATTTGAAAAATGGCAAAGTATAAGGGTAGAGAGTGTGTCTAGCACCAGAATGTTGGAAATTCATCCTTTGGGTGCCGTGAGTTGCAGGGTGGACCCCCGTGGATCGGACTTGTTTGTTCAGTGCATTCCATGGGTGCTTAATCTGATTGGGATCTGGTGAGATTGGAGGCCGTGTCGGAGGCCTTGGGATCTTTGCCTGCCATGCCCTGTGTACAGTTGGCTCTTCTGGTGCCTTTTTGTAGTGGCCGGCATTGACTTTATTTGTCAGTTTGTGTTGCATTAGCTTTTTGGTGTGATCGGACCAGACAGGCTGGCCTTGCGGGTCCCTGAAGACATGGGTGAGTCTTGTGTGCCCATGATCCTGTCACTACTTTACTGGTATGTAATTGATTGTCAGTGTTATCAGTGTGTTAATGTTATGTAGTATATTATTATTATATGGCTCATTAGTGTATTGCAAAGATTGAGAGAAAGAAAGGGGGCATATAGAGTGAAAAATGTGGGTATAGATACTTGAGAGGATTAGCATGACTTTTCTGCATAAAAACAAATGCAAAGGAAGACTGATGTAGTAAATGTGCACAACACAAGTGGTCACTGGAGATGCATTCAAAATGCCAAATGCAAACAAAAAATGTTTTTTCAACTATCCTACATCACTAGAGACAGATGTTAATAAAATGGCCTTTGGTACTTTGCTTAAGCATTATTATTTTGACGTATTTTATACTTTATTTAAGCATTACTGAAACTTCTGCTCTTATCTAATTAAATATAATAAGGGAGACATGAACTCGGTCTAATTTAAAAAATGTCAGGTTTAGATGATTTGCTATCATTAATTGGTTATTTTAATATATTAAAAATTAAGTTGTTCATGGTAAATATTGTTTATGTATGTAGTATTTTACTTTTGGTCAATTCAATACTATACTAAATTATAAAGTAAAAAAAGTTAATTTCACATAAAAATGATGATTCAGTTAAGAAACAGGATGTTGTATAGTTTCTTTTTACTACACAATATTAGTTCAGATGTTACAGGCCATGTGCTTTTAATAAGTTAACACTCTTGTGCTGCTTGTTTGTATGCAGTCTTTACGTAAGTCCTTCCAAAAGGTGGTGATTACTTCTGCTGCTCTTTACATAATAATTACTTTGCATTGTAAGCAAGAAAATTATTTTGTTGCCATATATTCAGTTTGAAATTGTTACAATATGAATTAATTCTGGTACAGCAGTGACATCTCATCATGTTGAATGAAGACAATGTCTTTCTCCCTTGACCTCAGAACCCACACTCTGATCAAACTGTTAATTAACCTCTGGTGTCTTATATAATAGTCTAAACTTCCTCTGTGATTGAGGTACAATCGTATTTTACATACAGTATACATTTAAATTGGGGTGTTTTACAAGGCAAAATATTTAGTTATATATTTTATGGTATATATATGTATTATGCATTAAAATATCATGGTCATGTTTACAGCCATCAGTGATCCATCACTTCAGCCATCAGAATGCATTACACAAGTACACTGCCTGATGAAAGCGACACAATCAAATATTTCGTTCAACCGCTTATAGCTTTGATTATGGCGCACAATGTAATGACAAATTTATGTGTGAAAATCTTTCTCCCAGATAGCCATCCTGAAACGCTCTTTATTCTACGAATCCAATCTTTATTATTCCAAGCAAATTGAAGCCTTTTTTATAATGAATCCCAATAATATATGTTTTTCCCATGGCCACATAATTATTAGTTCCGATCCTGTGAGTTCACATTGCACTTTTCAACATGGCAGTTAATTCTACTGTTGAATTCTTAAGATGCTGCTTTGCCAAGTGTTTAAGTGATCTCAGATCCTAGTAATTTGTGGGTATTTTCATCCATTTCTTTCTGGGAAATGGATGGTTAAGCACTATCCTTCCAGGATTTAATAATGCTTTGCAAAGTTCTTAACCCAATTTCAGCTATTTTAAAATTTTCTTTGCTTGAGGCAGGCCAATAATTTGGGCCATTCTGAAAAAGCCTTTTTTTTTTTGGCCAGGCAGTGTTCTGTATATCACAGGGTCATTGGGAATCCTCGGCATAGCCAATGTAATACCATTCACACATCTAGCATTACTGGTATAGCTCAGTAGTACACTAAAGTTTAGAGTTGCTTCCTCACAGCTCCGGGGTCCCTGGATTGATCCTGTACTTAGGTTAATGGCTGTGTGTGTTTTTTTCCTGTGTGGTGTTTCATCTGGCTTTTTTGGTTTCCTCCAACATTGATAAAAATGTCATTTGTTTGGCTGGGTGTCAGGGATGTTTTCCTTTGTGTATACATGTGTTATTGTTTTTTATTATTTTTATCATGAATTTTGTTACACTTACATATGTAATGAATATACTGTATAAGAATTATGACAAATAAAAAAATAGTAAATCTTACAAATGTAAGTGTTAGGTTTATGGTTTGCAAGTCACATACTGTACGTACAAGGGCCAAATCAAAATTAATGCAAGGGATAATTTTTTTACTAACTGACATAGGTTCTCCAATTCCGGGTTCGATTCCCAGCCAGACTCGATTCCCATCTATAATGTGCATGGAGCTTGCATGTTCTCCCTGTGCTTGGTAGGTTTCCTCCGGGTACTCCGTTTTCCTCCCACAGTCCAAAGACCTGCAGATTAGGCTGCTTGGTGTTCCCAAATTGCCCATATTTTGTGAATGAATGTGTGAGTGAGTGTATTTGTGTGTGTCCTGCGATGGATTGGCACCCTGTCCAGGGTGCACCCCACCTCGTGCCCTAAGCCTCCTGGGATAGGCTCCAGGCCCCCTGCGTCCCTGAATACAGGATCAAGCGGTATAGACGATGAGTGAGTGAGTGAGGTTGTCCAATTTGCATATGTTGGTAGAGGAGCTCTTCGTCTCCATCAGCACCCTTTAAGAGAAACCACTTACCTTATCTTTAACTGCAAACTAATGGTCATTCTGGTGGGGGGAAAGTTTTTTTTCCATTTACCTACAGTAAATCTATCTGTCATTTCTTGTTTTTCAAAAACATAATTTTGAGTATATGACATATGTAAAAAACAAAATCTCTGTCATACAGTACTTGGATTAATCAACGAGCTTTAAACATGAGAGGAAGAGAGAGAGAAAGATGGGTCTTAGTTATGCATTATCACCTGCTGCTGAGTGTTGCATGCTGTAGCTCTCTGCCCATTATCACTTTGCAGCACTTCCACATTGTCAGGTATTTTTTTTTGTTACCATGTGCTTATTGTTTAGATTCATGGCTTTTCTACCCCCATATACTGTCATTGGTTGTTCTCCCTGTTGTATCATAATCTCACCTGTTCTCCATTTGTGCTCTGATCAGTCTGTGTATTTAAGGCTGCATGTTCCTTTGCTCTATGCAAAGTACTGTTTACTTCATGTCTAAGTTTCTGCCAGTACTTCATTCACCAAGCCATCTATTGCTGTTTTGCTATTGTGGGTTTCGATCCTGTTTCTGGTTCCATGAGTGTTTTGTTTTTTGAGTGAAGTAAAGTTTGCTCTACCTATATTGATATCCTCTCTTCTGTCAATAACAGTCTATATCTGAGGAAGGAATAAAAACACTAAGCAATCTGTTACAATAAGCAGAAAGGCATGAAAATGTATTTAATCAGATTAATGATGTAAGAGTTTTATAAAAATAAGTTTTGGCTGGTATTGGAAACATGAGTGTACAGGCTCAGACTCAACATGATGAGAAAGGGTGGTGAAGAACTACCCAAAGATTAACACTTGAAACACTTGATTAGAATTTAATGATTTAGTTGTTTCATGAGATTAAATGTAAATGTATAATGACGATCACTGGCCTGAATACAAGGATTGCACAATCACTGTTCAATATGGATGCGGATAAGCTTTCAAGCTGTTTTGTGGCTAGTGGTCCACAGACCACTAGCCATTAAATTGGGAGTTTAATGGCATACTAAAGGCCTCTAAAGTTCCAGATTATTTTAGCTTGAAACTAGGTTGCCTTTTCTAGTTGTATGAGTTGGTAATAGATGAATGTTTCAACAAAATCTTAAACACACAACCGAATTGACGTTGTAGTGGGTGAAGGCACAAAATAAATCTGTATTTTTCAATGACTAATTCAGTTTCTGGTTTTGACCCCTGTTGAAAAGCTGCGGTCAGAATTGAAGATAGCATTGGGCCTAACAAAACTAAGAAGATGAAAGAGCTTGAAATGTTCTGTATGAAGGAGTGTTTAAAAAGCTCTCTACAAGAGTCATCAACCTTGTTAGACATAATGCGTAGAGGCCCAGTGCTGTTGTTTACCTCCTGCATACAGTATGTTTCAACAAATATTAGTTCGTTAATAATTGGAAATATAATGCCCAAAAACAGCTGGTGATTATACTGTACAGTTGGTTTGCCATGGATTTTCTTATTAACAGTTTAGGGAATGTTATGCTTAAATCCGTTCTTTAATTATGTCATATAAAGAATTAATTAAATATTAATTATCAATTACGTATTTTCTACATGAACTAGCCATTGTATATCTCCTACATGACAAAATTAGCTTATCTTTAGACAAAAAGATTAGGCAAGGCCAATAAAGAAAACAGGAGAAATTAAGCCTTTAAATTCACACTAAGTGAGAAAAAAATAAAGACTTTGTCTCCTGCACACCCTTGTGGACCAAGTTCGAGGAAAGTGATCGCAGAGGAGGCGACAGAGCCGCTCATTATGGTAACAGCTCGTCATTCTGCTGTCTTTTATTAAAGCGCAATTATGCTGCCGGAACAATTACTCGTTAAAAAGAACTGCTACCTCTGTGGTCCATATCTGACACAGAGACAGGGCAAATGAGAGGCCTGCGAATTGTCTGGGGTGATTTCATCTGTACTGGATGGAAGAAGCGGCCTGCCACCTTGCATATGGTGAGTGTTCTTGTTAGGGAGGTGTGAGCTGCTGGTGCAGAGGGAATGGAGGGGCGGTCTCGCACTGAGCGCAGCTCAACCAGTCACAAGAATACAAATGAACAGTGTGAGGTCCCGCAGCTGGGCTCTGTGTGTGTGTGAATGCATAGCAGCCACAGGAATACTGATGAACAATGCAAGGTCTCCCAGCTTCTTCGGGGCTTGTCAGTGTTGGAGTGTATGTATGTGTGTGCTGAAAAAGACTTCCATGCTCTGTGGTACATCTCCTAAGCAACTCTATCTCCTAAGCGAGGTGCATTGTTCAGTATACTTGATAAAATGAACAAAGGCAGGAGTCTTCCTCCTGAAGCATCTAGAATCTAAAAGGCATGACAGATTTAGACTCATAGGCCAGACACAATGACATCTTCCCTCTGAAAACTGTACCTTTCTTAGTTGTTGTGGTGATAACATCAAGTGTATGTGATTTGTACTTTCAGTACATACCTTTATTTCTTAAAAGCACATTTCTAAGGATCACTGATGGTTTAACTCTAAAAACTATATAGATACACCACAAAGACCTTTTCAGGTAAAAGTAATAAAGATACCAGATACATTGAAAAAGTGCTAAAAAATCCACACTGGCAACAAGGTAAAGTACAGTTTGGTACATTTGATAAGGAGTGATAAGGAAACAGTCCCAAATAAAGTTAGATTACTACATTTATAATAGACATATTGTAAGAGCAGAATCTCCAGAACCCAACTATAGACACATAATCATAAAAATTCATAAAGTGATACCTGTAGTAATTTTGCCTTTGGCTCTGCAATCACTCAGAAAGGCAAACGGCTTCACATAAGCTCTGAGTAAAAGAAGTGTGTCATGAAGATTATCCCAGAAGTGTGCCTCCTAAACAGGTCACAATGTCCAAAATCCTCTCTGTGGAAACTGACCCCAAAAAACTCCCAGCTGACACTCATTTCTTTTTCTTCATCCATACCTCTGGTAAATCGGTAATGCAGGGGTCTAATACCCTTTCTGCTCCCAATGTACTGTAGATTACACAGTTGCCTACATAGGATATTGTGGCAATCAGTGAGAAAGAAACATGAAACACGTAACCCAATGCACTTGTTCATTTACATAAAAGGCTAAATCAAAAAAGTTTATTTTAAACTAATCATGATACCACAAACGTTTATGGTTATGCAAATAAGAGTGCATTCATTTAATAACAGCGATGTTGCATTGCAGGACTGTCCCAATTTAAAATGCTTGAGAGTTCTTGGTCACTTGACTCTGAGATGTCGCATGCTCTAATATCCTGTGAATTGACTACATATTAAGAAGCTGTCCCACATTTCTCATCCCAAAGTGGTGTTTGAGAACATAGAAATTCATAGAGAGATTGTCAGGAATCAAATTTGTCCATGTCAACACTAAACAAGGAATGTGTTATATATTTATTTTTTATTAATTTATCTAATTACAAAGTGGGGCAAACAACCTAGAAACAGCTACAAATCATGTTTAATAACTTGTGAAATGTTTGATTTTTATTTTTGTCAGTGACTAAATTTCAAAACTTCCAGCATGGAGAAAATGTTTTTGTCCAGTTGGAATTGCTCCTGGGCCACAAAATGCCGTACTGGTCGCCTTATGATTTTTCTATGGTCTCAATATCATGTCAAATCGGGATCAAATCAGGCATGTGGAAAAGGCCCCTAAGTATCTGGGCATTTTTTTCCTCTGTAACCCACCACAATGACTTAAAATGAAGCAATCAAGATGTGCTTGAAATGTTAAAAGAGTTTCATCTTCAATTCAAGAGGCTTAACTAAATTATTGTGTTAACCTGTAAGGATTTTTAGAGGCTCAAAATTGGACAACTGACTGATAAGTAGTTTAATGGCCAGGTGTGGCCAGGTAGGTACAGTATTACTTGACACCTTATGAACATTAAAGGCATTGAGTTGATTTCAAGTGTTAAATATGCACAAGGCATTTGTTCATGGAAACTCTCAATATGTCCAGAGAAATGTTGATGAAAGTGAAAGGGACATTTATTAAGCTAAAAAAACAAAACAGACCTAAAAGAGAAATTTAAGAAACTTTAGGAGTGGTGATCTCACCAACCATCAACCTTTCTTTAGGTAGGAAAAACCATTGACTCCATCTATAACTTTTTGAGGTGGTGGAATCATTATTGTCGAAGTCTACGATCAAGAGACGCCTTCATGAATGTAAATAAAGAGAGTTTACAGGAGACTGCAAACCACTGCTAACAATCAATAACAGAAAGGCCAGATAAGAGGCTATAATGCCTTTTAAAAAGACTTTCCAGTTTTCATTCAGAATGAATTTGTACCATAAGTAGAATAGAAATTAATGGAGAAGGAAAGGATCCAAAGCATACCACATTGTTATGAAGCATGGTTGAGGCAGTGTTATGTCAGGGTCACTGGTGTTTATTGACTAAGTGACTTAAGACAGAAGGAGAAGGATGAATTGCTAAAGTGTATAGAATTGCTACTATTCTGATTCAGTCAAATCCTGTAAAAACTGACTAATTCTTCACACTACATTTGGAGAATGACCCAAAATGCATCACAAAAGCAACCCACGGCAAAGAAATTGAATGTCATTAAAGACTTGAGTAAGTCACATAACTTCAACCCAACTGAGAAGGCTTTTCACTTACTGAAGACAAAACTGAGACAAAATCCATAAATACTGTAGGCAGCATCTGAAGGGGGGGAAACTCAGCATTTGGTTATGTCTAGGTATTCCAGACATCAGGCATTCATTGCCACATTGGATTTGCATCCAGATATTTAAAATAATAATAATATATATATATATATATTATTACAGTTTCATCATGGTGCTTGATGGGTTTTGCAAATGCACTTGACAATATTTACATTTAGGCATTTGGCAGACGCTCTTATCCAGAGCAACTTACATTTTTTATAAGGGCCCAACAGTGGCAACTTGGTGGTTGTGGGGTTAACCACTGAGCTACCCCTGGCCCGCAGGGTAAAACAATACTGTTCTTTGACAGAACTATTCCAGAACAGCAGACCTTTGGGTCTTAAAATAACAACTGACTGTTGTTGTTATTGTTGTTTTGCTTAATTGTGTGTTATTTCAAAGATTTGAAAGAAAAAAAGAAAAAATCCAGTATTGTAGAAAATAAATCCAAACTTGTGTCCAAACATTTGACGTGTACTGTATGTTAGTTTATAAGTTCACTCACTCACTCATCTTCTATACCGCTTTATCCTGTATTCAGGGTCGCGGGGACCTGGAGCCTATCCCAGGAGG
>JAQMYJ010000039.1:20542363-20554823 GCA_030014305.1 Clarias laeviceps
CCAATTAGCCTAACCTGCATATCTTTGGACTGTGGGAGGAAACTGGAGTACCCGGAGGAAACCCACCAAGCACGGGGCGAACATGCAAACTCGGGAATCAAGCCTGGCTGGGAATCGAGGTGCAAGGCGACAGTGCTAACCACTACACCACCATGCCGCCAGTTAAATCGTCCAATTACATTTAAGCCTTTGAAAATGGAGAGAATGTGTAAATAAATATGTAGAATTTCTAAATGGTTAGTTCAATATTTTGCTAAACCTCTTGTACTTTAATTACATCTTGATAAATTTATTTCTAAACCATTAAAAAAATAAATTTTATGTCACTGTCCAATTACTTCTGGACACTCAACCAAATTATTTACCATGTGTGAATTTTTATGCATGTTGTACTACTTTTCTCAAATGAATTTGCATTAACAGAAAGACTGCAACATTCATTAATCATTACTTAAACTGAAAACCTATTCACAGTCACATTGTAACCATTTGCGACTATCACAACTGCCAATCATCTGTATTCATCTCCAACATGTATTTAATGACTAGTGTCACTGGGAGAAGTGTACATGCTTGCTCTTGTTTATAATTCGGTGAGACCACATTGTTCTCTTACTTACTTTTTAAAAGAGTGGAGAGTGATGCAGCAATGGCTAATCAGACTAAACATTCATCACAGTACGTGGGCGGCACGACTAAACACACTTGACTGATTGGCTCTTAATGAGTAGATCAGCTAAAACTCCCTGAGCTGATTGGTTCCTAATGACCGTTGGAAATGGAAGGGTGGGTGACCTAGTCATGAGCATGTAAACTGTTATTATTATACACAACATAATACTACTAGTTGGCCCTAATGTTGTCAGCAAGAGACATTCAATGCACTATTTATTGTGATTTGACGTTTCCTCTATGACAATATGGCATAAATGTCCATTCTCAGTGGGCACATAAAGAACTGCCAGAGCATGAGCAGCATACAAAGAGGTAATAAACAGAAATAAACAGCATTCAAAGATCACACTGAGAAACAGAATCAGCTTGTTAAATATCAGCTGTGTGGCATTAATGCAATCGTTTTGTCCGCAAAACATCTACCACCGAAACCTACAGTATACCACCTTTTCACAAGCAAAAATGTTGAGTAGGATTTGAATTTAATACTTTTTTTATTTAGTACTTCTGCATGATGATTTTTCTGAATATCTTTGCACGAAAACAAAATAAATTCTACAAGTGTTGTAAGAAACTAAGGAGAGTACAATGTGACAGACAATATTTGCATTTCTGCTCATCGGGCTATGAAAAGGTTTTTCTGCACTTCATCTGCTGGTAAACTTATGCACAGTTTATGTCTAGAATAAAGTAAGGTTACAATGAAGACATCAATTTGTTTTGTTGATATTGTGAGGTCTTTTCATATTCAATATATGGAAATACACATGTGGGTATGATTGTTATTGCTCACCCTAGCTTTACAGCACAACACTATCACAAATTTCATATCATTACCAGTAACTACCATAAGTATAGGGTAAGACATGAGATCAAATCACTACAACAAAAACTAATCATTTGTGAATAGGACAAACAAATGTACTCATATATTTTTGATTAACAAAATGGTTTCTTAATATAATTTGTTCTCAAGAGTTTTTGCTCTCTCATTTGTCTGCATGTTTTGAGACTGTGGTGCTGATTTTCCCAAATCTCAATTGGTCAGAAGTTATTGAGTGATTCTATTACAGCAGCACTGATAAAAAAATTCTGGCTAATACAAATCACAAGGTTATTTCATGTTGGGTCAAATATACAGTATGTGCAAGTTGTGTTCAAGTTGAACCGGGACTTTTGATTGTGCAGAATAACATAACAGTTATGAGAGTAAAATCTACCTTTATTTCTTTATATAATCCCCTGCTGCACTAATGCACTTATCCTAGCATTTCACTATTGCTTGGATACCATCAATGTAGAAAGTTTTCGGTTTATGCCTTCATTCAAAAGAAATTTATGCACTGGTCCCGGTTTGACTTGAACACCTCTCGTATTATTGTTTCTATAGTAACAGCTCATTCACAGAGGCTTGCATGTCAGATGCTCAACATAATCAAAGATTGATAATAACTGGATTCAAAAGATGTGATATAAAATATTTATTCGTATGAATACGTTTTCTGTGAGGAGAAGTTCATTTAGCATTTATGGAAACAGTCTCAGTTGTAAGACTACAGGATAGTCTTCAAGGACTAAAGCCTAGAGTGTGAACTGTTTATAGGTATTATAATACTTCACATATTGAATGTGAAAATAAGAACTACATGCATAACATTAAATCTAACTTACAGTACAGTTAATTTAAATAGATGGCAAATCACTGTGGTTAAAAAATAAAATAAAAAAGATTGAAATATATTCTGCTTAACATCCACCAGCTGAGACAGAATGTTCTTAGGACATCAATTGGTATTCAATAAGGTCGACAATGTTAGCAGGCAAAATTGGAGAAATAATATTAATGCTTTGTTCTAAAAATGTCTACTGTAATAATGGTTTATATCAGTATGTTATTTGAATGTTGCTCATACAGGCTTTCAATTTTCAAAGCACTTAGTAATAAGTGGCTTTACAATGTTTAAAGAAATCCCTCTTCTCTTTATTTCAGACTTGACATGCTACAAACTTGCATAATTTAATTAATTTTTTTAGCAGATTAATTGCTCAAGGAAAAAAGTAACACTTATGATGTTGCATGACAAGAAATTTAACTAACATTTAATTTAATGCTGTTTGGATTACCAATTTTCTTTTAAGTATTGTATGGTAATTAGAAAGCTTATGAAAATGCATGGAGACTTTACACAGTTTCTGTGTGAGCATCCTCAATGCTGGAAGGCTTTGGATAGTCACTACCAAAATGCATGCTAAA
This sequence comes from Clarias laeviceps, assembly GCA_030014305.1. Lineage (NCBI taxonomy): Eukaryota > Metazoa > Chordata > Actinopteri > Siluriformes > Clariidae > Clarias > Clarias laeviceps. Next base: position 20,545,293 of record JAQMYJ010000039.1, read on the forward strand.
AATTCACTGTCACAAGGGATAGAGGAAAAGCTTAGTGCGAGAAAATTGGTGTGTCTTTCAGAAATCTCTGTTTTGCTTCGCTCAAGACTTCACACACAAACACACAAAGTCTGTGATGAATACAAACCTTTACTAATTAGCTCAAATCAAACAGTTCCATCACACAAACAGACATACTGTACTGTATGTGCACATGGGCGACTGTGTATTTGCTGTGAACACAATAAGCATGTGTTCGGCTGTTACAGCTCACTGTGAAACCATGCACGCACACACACACACACACACACACACACACACACACACACACACATGTAGAGGGTTAGTGAGTTGTTGTATAGTTTGCAGTTACTAAACAATTGATTTACCAGATTTCAATTTTCATTTCATTGGCTTGCTCTGTTTATTCAATAAAGGCCATTTCCTGGCAGTTACTGTGGAGGCCATGGAACACCTATATAGATTGCTTAGATAAGGAGTGGACTGTCAGCTAAGTGAGTTAGTCACCCTTCTCTGGAACACTGTCAGTTTCAGCCTGTTTGACCTGCTGAGGTATAGTAATGAATACGAAATGAAAATGTCAATATTTGAAATCATACACCACCTGGGTCTTTATGAAAACAGCAGTGGATAAAAATAGATAAAAAGTGGACAAATGCATTATGTATTATGTAAATGATTATGTAGTACTATATCTTTAAACTCTTTAATCATTTTTCCAGTGGTCCACAGCACAAACACTTAACACTGCTGACACGAACACAATGGTAGAGTCTTACAAACATTTGACTGTCGATGTATTTTTCACAAGTTTAAGTCTTTGATACAATTTAATAAAAAGAACTTCAAAGCTATTAGCATGCCACTGTAAATAATGTTACTATATTTTAATGTTACCATATTTACTTTATTTACATGCACACATTTTGCATACATGGTTTCACTTTCCCCTTTTTTATTTATTTATTTGCTATCTTTGTAATAATTGTATTATTTGTTGTTATTGTTGTTATACTTTCTCGATGTATCGTACACCAATTCCACAAATTCCTAGCACATGCAAATGCACCTGGCAAATAAAATAAGTTCAATTCAGGATCTTAACATCAATTATACAACACTAAGTTCTAACTGTAGTAATCTGATTGGTGAAGAGGCATTCCACTAGCATTAGGATGTTTAACTATATCTACTGTATTACTCTGCGTCACATGCATTAGCACTGGTGTGATACCACAGCCTTGCTAATACTCAGCATGACCTTGAGTGTGATATTGCTTAAGTGAAAGTTATGATGGTTAAGCAGTCCTTAATAACACAGATGATAATAATTATTAATAATATTTATTATATATATATATATATATATATAATATTTTTGAGTTAAACAATTCCTATCATCATTGTATTTCGAATATGTTCCTATTATAAGAAATTTAAATGTCCAATCAGTGCAGTTTTGACCATTAGTGCTAGTGTTTACTTACTTCTCTGCTGAGGGCTTTTTATGTTTTTTTAAACATTATGTATACTGTAGATCAGGGGTTGCTAAACTAGTGGCCATTACCCCAAATACAGTCACTTACTTTACACAAAGGACTGTGGCAAAATTCAGCAAGTTTTACAAATTACTATTGAAAATAGTGATTTGTGTGATAATATATAGACATTTTATTTTTAATTATGGTACATAGTAAAACAATATTAAAGTTATTATATATATATTAATTATTATAAATTAACACATTAAGAAATTATGAAATTTCACAATTTAAACAAGGCATAATCCTTTAATGCTGCAATGGTGTGGAATTTTTTTTGTTATTATTGGCATTGTAAAATATATCTTGGCATTGTTAACTGTAAGAAATACAAATGTTTTTTTTCTAGTGTAGTTTTTCTAAATTTTTATATAAATACTTTTCAAGGTCAGATCAGGGTTTTGAATTAGTGGCACAGCTCATGACAGCAATTACAATAACAGGAGAAAATAAAAATGAATCAGAGTTAGATGTGTTAAACATTGCTACAGTAAGTATCTTAATTTGTGGGGACGGGGTGACCAGACCAGACTGTCCTGCAGTGAACCCAAAGTTATGCCCTTGTTACAGTGTGATTTAAAAATCTGATAGGATGGGATTTTTTGGTTCTGACATGCCATCTTGTGAATACTATATTTAATCCTTCAAATAAGCAAACAAGTGTATGAACTGTATCACTCATGTTGCTTCTGCTTCTACATACGCTCACAAAGTCAAATGTCAATTTTTTTCTTCAGGCTCCTCTGCTTCACGTCAGTCCCAGTGTTGATACTTTTTCTATAACAACAGAACATGTCTTTTGGTTTTAAGTCATATAAGTTATACAAATATATGGTGTATGTTGCTAAGAATAACATGATAATACAGTAGTGTAACTGTAAATTAAACATTTGGAAGAAAACAAAAATTAGTGCACCTGGGATTGGAATTTCACAAAATTCACAATATACTGTACAAATTTACAAGTTGTTTTGCCGAATTGTTTGAGACATTCAGCTTGCTGAGAAGAGGGAAGTTTCAGTCTGTGCATAAACTGCACTGAAATGAATGTATTCAGTATTGCAAAGTCCAAACTGTAATCATTTAATCATTCATCTTTAAAAAAAAAAAAAAAGAAAAAAGAAATTTCCTAGTCCAGGTCATAGTAAATTCACGATGGAAATAAGCCAGGTATACATCACGGATAGGACACCCGTCACTGTGCACAGAAACAATCCCCCGCATTCAGAGAAGTAATAATGTGTCACATTTTTGAGGGAAACTATATTTTTCAGAAACTATATTTTAGTGAAGAGCATACTGTGTTTTAAATAAATATAGCCAGCGTGTCACACACTAATGTACACACTGTTTTATTTACTAGTGTGCAATTCATAAATCATTCAACTTGGTTGCAACCATCAGTCTAGTTGCAAGGTAAAAAGAAACTGTGTGGGACTGCTAGATTGTCCAAACAGTCATCAGGTTGAGTAGTTAAAGAGTGGGACAGTTATTAAGCAGTGTGTATTGATTGCTGTCTTCTCAGCATGCTCCAGGGATTACCCAGTGTCCTCCTGGAAGGCTATCAATGTTCATTAGTCACCATGACATAGAGTGATGATCCTGCTGACCAAGAGGTCAGCAGAGATAGATGAACAAAGGAGGCAAGGATATGGATACCATTTTCTCAACAGCACGTGGGAAGCGGTCTTGAAACTGATTTAGAGCCTCATCTATACATTTGAAGGTTAACGGGAATAGCATAGCAGTAAAGACAGTTCATAAATAACTGTCAGCGATTCTGATTTTCAGGAAGGTGTACATTTCTCTACATTTAGAAATATATAACCATAAGGTGCAATATAGAAACAAATTTCATGGGTATGTTAGGAATTTATTATATCAATAAATAAATACATCGCTACACATACCTTTAATCCTACTTTCAGTTCAATTCAATTTTATTTATATAGCGCTTTTAACGATGGTCATTGTCTCAAAGCAGCTTCACAAAATCAAAAGAAGATTATTGAAATGTGTATGAAATGTGAGAAAATGTGTATAAATCATAATGCTCAGATTGTCCCTGATGAGCAAGTCGAGGCCGATGGTGACGGTGGCAAGGAAACACTTCTTTCAAGGGATGTGATGTGAATAGTTTGTTTTCACTGCAATACTTCAATTTGTATTTAAATTCTTGGAGCTCAATCCATCCTCCTTGCTTTATTTTAAGGCAAATTTCTCCACCGGTATATTGTGTTGCTCCATCATTCCATTGTGATTTAGCAGCTAATCTGGCATCTGCATGGATGTGTGCCACAGTCGAGCACTTAACATTCCCCTTAATTTTCTTCTAGTTTGAAAATGCACAGTGCTAAGTTTTAATTATAGCTTGAAAAAGGCTGTACAGTTCACATAATGGCAAAGGTTAGCATCAACCAGTTCCGGCGCTCATGATATTTGCTGTGATGTCTGTATTTTTTTACTTTGATACTGTAGTGCATGTGGGGTTAACGAAAGCAACTATTTGGAGAAACTGTTGGCAGAAGATGTGTTATATGCTGTTCTAATAACAAAAAGAAATGAAATTTAAGCTTATAATAACTTCACTTATTTGATCTTTAAAACTGGATCATAATAATTCACACTTGAAGCCATTCTGTGAACTATCTAACTATATAAGAAAAAGCAAGCTGAAATCTGGCAGTGAAATGTTTTATAATTAGAACACAGTCTGAGCCCAATGAAAAAAAGTCATTTAGCGAACTTTAAAACCCTGCTGAGGGAGATACAGTGGTTGTTTGTGTAGTAGATAAGAAAAAAGATAAGTATCTATTCTTTCTACAAAGTAGACTTCAAAACCTGCAGCACGCATCTGCATGAAACTCATCTCTATGTAGGAGGTGGGGTAGGATTTAGCATGGGTCTGCACTGGAGGAAAGGTTTTAAGGACAAACTTAAGAGGTAATGACTAAAATGGCACACCTTAGTCCATTTGTCCTACATGTTTTCTTTCATTTTAACTGAAAGGTGAACTGAGTGTGTTTAAATATAAGCAGAGCGAAGCTAGGGTCAGGCAGAAAGCAGTTAGCAAGCTTTATATCTGCAACATAATGTGTTTTGAGAAAAGTATAACCGTATGATGCTGATTACCAGGCCAAGGTCATGAACTCAAATAAAAAGCTCACATGTTCTCTTACCCTTAAGGTCTGTGGTGTTGTCTGAGCAGCCGAGATTGCTACGGATTAAAATGCATGTTGAACAACATATTATCTGGTTGTACAAAGATGTAGAAAATGCGTATGTGTAAACAGTGTAGGTATCTTTGGATATTCACATCATTCATTCATTCATTCCTTTACTGGTAAAATAGATATGAGCTGGCAAGTAAATATTTGTTCACTAACAAAATTATGTCCATATTAACCTGTATTCATTTGGACACAAACTAATTCTAGAGCCTGTAGCATGTTACAGATTCACATAAATCAAATAAGATAGGAAAAGGGACAAAAAGACAAAGTAGATGGTGTGCACTGAAGTTGTTATAGGCAGCACCATATTCAATTAGGTTTAAATTACACACACTGTTTCTCTCACTTCGTCTCATTTTTCTCTGATGTCAAAACCGGAGGCCTGTCATTCATCTGAAGTGAGCAGGTTTTTATGTCTGTGACCTTTCTGCTGTCTCATGATTTGATTTCTTTTTTAATCATTGCTCCTCATATCAAATTTGGTGACCTGTGTGTATATGCACTTCTGTGGGGTTAGGCAGAGGACACGGACTGAACCTAACACAGTCTGGAAAAAAGAAACAAGTTTCAGAGCATTTTAAAATAAACTGAAATGCATACTGTATTGTGCACTTTTAAAATGAACCTGAACACGAGTTGAATTTTTGCTTTGGTGGTTGGCCGGATGTTTCCTGCTGTGCTGCAGTTGGGAACCTAATATAATGTGAGAGATCTATTTTTTCCCCCCTGCATGCTATCTTCTACTCTTTCTAGTCATCAAGGACTTTAAGTGAAATGATGGTAAATTTCATTTTCTCTTAAATGTGTCCACACCAGATGATTAGGGGACCATCATCTCATAATCACGAATGTCAAGGGAATCAGTGCAATCAATGATCACATGTAAAGAACAGTGTAAGATTTGAAAACACAATTTGGGAATGAACATTTACGGGGATGTGACATCAGTCTCAGACTTACATAAGGTCATTCTTCTTCTCTGCTGTGCAGTTAATGCAGAACATTTACACATCTATTGATTATTTTTCTGTCTCATTTGTGCCATTTGTTATTACCTGTATTAGTTTTGTGCTCTGTCAGCACAAAATATTATGCATTTCAAACGTTGAAACAAATCAAAACATTGAAATGAACTAAAGACATCTTGCATTAGAGCAGCAGTCAGAGGAAATCTGGATTTAAGACCTCTAATCCTATTCCCTGGGGGACTGTATGTACCCAAGCAAAGGTTCCTAATAATGCATCAACTGTGACATGAATGATTTAAGCTGTAATAAACAAATTTTAGGTGTGACAGACTGGCTTCTGGGGTTACCAGAATTTTAACATACTGTACTGAACAAGACTAAACTATTTTACTAAAATCATTTATGTGTGATTTGGAACCTGTCATAATGAATAAATCACCATGTCGGACTACAAGTAAGACTTTCACCACCTTAGTTCATTTGCTCTGGTCTAAATCACTTAAAGAGTTCATAGCGTTTTCCACTTGGTTCACACAGATTAAAAGCGCACATCATTTCAAACCATGCAAGAATGTCTTTTCTGCTTATTGGACAGATGTATGTCACAAGGACAAAAAAATAGGAAATACAGGAAGAGATTCTGTGTTATAGACTACTGCATGTTTCTGTGACATGGGAGAGACATTTTCACAATGGAGGTTAACCTACTGTATGCTGGCTGGCCCTCGCCCTGGTGATTGTTCATCACATTGCTTGCCTTTTCCACATGAAGCATGACTACAGTTGGACAACAGTATGTTGATGCACTGGAGGCTTTGAAGGCACATCTAAAGACAATACACCAGGCAGCATGCATTAAACCTATCGAACTGTGACATGCTCATCAGTTATATTTATTTTCAAAGATGTGTCAGCTATGCACACTTATCCTGTTTTGGTTTGGTGTGCTTTCTCACCCGGAAGAACACCAGAATTCACCAGATGATTTGGATCGAGATCATTTCTTTTTGGAGTCTCGGTCCAGTTGTTTTGGTCCATACCTGAGTGCGATTAGTGTGTTCGCACCAGATGAAACAAACCACACAAGAGAGAAAACATAATCAGACTAAAGCACCCTTAGACTTGGGTAAAAATTGAGAAACTCAGGGGAGACTGAAGCTCATCCAACAGTGCTTTATGTGAAATGCAAGCATAGCTAAGCTCTAATCACTAATATAAACATATAAAAATTCATTCATTTTCTGTAACTGCTTTATCCTGGTCCAGGGTGTAGTGGATCTGGAGCCTATCCCAGAACACTCTGCATGAGGTGAGAATACACCCTGGATGAGAATGCCTGTCCATCAAAAGGCACCATGCACACAAACATTCACACCTGGGGCAATTTATTGTCACCAAGCCACCTGCCACATATTTTTGAGAGGTGCGACAAAATATTTCACTTTATTTAAGGCCATTTTTAAAAGCTGCATTCATAGACATTTCTATGAAAGCAAAATGTATTGGTTTCATTACTTTAAAAGAGGCTTTGTTTTATGGTGTATTATTGGTAGAATAGAATATGAAGATTCATAAAGTTTGAATTACAGAATGAACTTTAAAAAGTCTATAGTGACTAAATTAAGCTCTTAGCTCTGAAATAGATATATCATGTATCACAGTGCTGTTGGATTCTCAAAACTGATTGATCAGAAGGTGTTAATTAATTATGTACAGTATAACAGCCAAGCTCTGACAGTTGGGTTTTTCTTTTTTTTTTATGTACCCAAATCTCATCCTTCATTTTGACTACTTTAAAGTATTTCTCTTTCTATGGATGGTCTATTATTCACCTTTTTCCTGTTTTATATGCTTTGCCAGCATTGTCATCTGTTTTACAGTCTTTTTTTCTTTGTTCTTCCTGTTTCTGTCTTATCCTTGTAAAACAGAGATAGCAAACAGTAACTCTGTCCCAATTTTAAAAATTAATTGTGTTATGATTTATTTCAAGAATAGCTATTTAAGCAAGTAAAAAAAGAAAGAATTAATGTTTCTATCAAATGAATGCGTAATACAGTGTTAAAAAACGCAAAATAATAGTCCTGTTGTGGGCCTGAATTGCTACTGTAGATGTTCCTAAAAGACAGTGGCACACCATTGTCAGTTCATTCTGTCACTATATTGGTCCTATAATCTAATACAATTTATACACATGCTATTCAACATGCTGATTCTTTTGTAAGCAAGAAGACATCTGATTTGTGGTCAAAATGGGTGGTTTTTCCATATGTCGTAGGTCTATACAGCCATGTTCAATTGTTGGTATCCCTCTTTTAATTCTGTGTGTTTTTGTGTAAAAACACAATCAAAATCATCTGAGTCTTAGGATTTGGCAATATCAACCTCAGACGGGAAAAAACTCATAAACATGTAGGCAATACTAAGTACCCCTGATTCAATAGATTATAGATCCACTTTCAGCAGCAACAACTTGAAGTAATCATTAATTGTATGGCTTTATCAGTATCTCACATCATTTTGGCTCATTCGTCTTTACAACATTGCATTAGGTTTTTGGGTATATTCGCTTATGCATAGCTTTGTTAAGATCCTGCGCCAGCATTTCAAGTGGGTTGAGGTCTGAACTTGGCCATTCTAAAACCTTGATTCTTTTATTTTTCAGCCATTATGATGTAGATTTACTGTACTGTATGGGTTTCGGATCATTGTCCTGTTGCATTATATAATTTATAATTTTAAACAAAATTTTAGCTAAAGGACAGATGGCCTCACATTTGCCTATAGAATTCCCTGGTACAGAGGAGATCATTTTCAACTCAATGACTGCAAGGTTCCCATGTCTTGTGGCTAGACAAAACACGAAAAGACGAAATACTGGGGATTGAGGAAATGGCACTGGGGATTGAGGCCAAAAAACTCCACTTTGGTCTCTTCTGTCCATAGCACACTGATTCAGAAACTTTGTGGTTTGTTCAGATGCAGTCAAACCTTCCATGTGCTTCCATGTTTTTTTTTTTTTAGACAGATGAGATTTCACCTGGCAACCTTTTCAAGCAATCTATACTTGTTTAGTCTTCTTCCATTTGTGCTCAGTGAGACCTGTAGGGTCAGAGATAAGTTTGAGTTTTCTTTTTTGATGAGTGGGTGGAGTGCATGGTCTGACCTTGAGGTGAATGTGTTGTGATGTCCACCCCAGAGAAGATTGGCAACTGTCATGAATGCTTTTCACTTGTGAATAATCTTTTTCACTGTAGAATGTTGAACTCCAAATTGTTTGGAAATGGTTTATAACCCTGTCCAAAATGATATACAGCAACAATTGTTTCTCTTAGACCATTGTTTATGTCTTTCTCTCATAGCTTTGTTATAAAAATAATAACCTGAATGCTCCAGACCAGCAAACTGCCGAAACTTCTGCTTTTATAGTGGTCTGGGTACTTTCAAATGATGTTAATCAAGGACTGATGTTTAGCAACACCTAGCTGCAAATTCCCTCTTAAATCCTGTTGTAGCAGTAATGGGGTACTTAGTATTGCCTGCTTTTTTGTGTGAGTTTTTTTTTTTTTTGTTACTTAAGTAATGCACACAGTAAACAAAAACCTCGAAAAAATGGTATACGACCCCAACAAATACTGGACAAATCACAGACAGGTTGATTTGCACAGGGACTAATATTATCACAGGATCTCAGTGTCCACAAATTATGGTAGGTCACAGTGGCGGCTACTGGTCTGTCAAATAGGGGAAGCTCATTTTCGGCCTCACTTTCACGGCTCATTTTCACTTGAA
>JAQMYJ010000039.1:20585383-20600678 GCA_030014305.1 Clarias laeviceps
TTGAGGAAGGGAATAGAGGTGATGCGAATGTTATGGGCAGGTTTGGTCTTCAGGACAGGAAAGCAGAAAGACAGATGGTAGTGGACTTTGCAAAGAGGATGGAAATGGCAGGAGTGAATTCTTTCTTCCAAAAGAGGCAAGAACATAGGGTGACATAAGAGTGGAGGCAAAAGCACTCAGGTGGACTACATTTTGTGTTGTTGTTGTTGTTGTTAGAATCTGAAAGAACTCAGTGTCTGCAAAATATTGGTAGGGGAGAGTGTAGCCAGACAACACAGGATGGTGGTGTGTAAAATGACCCTGGTGGTGAGAGAGGTGAAGAGGACAAAGGAAGAATGTTGTGTAATTTTCAGGGAGGAGTAAAGACAGGCTCTGGGTGGTCAGGAGATGCTTTCAGAGATACTGTAGCTAATGTGATCAGGGAGACAGGTAGGAGGCTACTTGGTGTATCATCAAAGGGAAAAGTGGACAATGAGACTTGGTGGTGGAACAAGGAAGTCCAGGAGTGTATACAGAGAAAGAGGTTAGCTAAGAAGACGTGGGACACTGAGAGGACTGAAGAGAGTAGACAGGAGTACAGGGAGATGCAGCATAAGGCCTAACAAAGAGCATATGAAGCCTTGAATGCTAGGTTAGCACAGTAAGGAGGGAGTGGTGGATCTGTACAGGCTGGCGAGGCAGAGAGATAGAGATGGGAAGGATGTGCAGCAGGTTAGAGTGATTAAAGATAGGGATGGAAATGTACTGACAGGTGCCAGGAGAGTGATGGGAAGTTGGAAGGATGAGGAGTTGATGAATGAGGAAAATGAAAGAGAACGAAGAGTAGAAGAGGTAACTGTTGTGGAGCAGGAAGTAGCAAAAGTTAGTGAGTTGGGTGAGGTGAGGAGGGCGTTGAAGAGTGGAAAGGCAGTTGGTCCTGATGGCATACCTGTGGTGGGATGGATGTGCGTAGGAGAGGTAGTAGTTTCTGACTATTCTGTTTAACAAGATCTTGGAGAATAAGTGGATCCCAAAGAAATGGAGGGGAATTGGTGCCAATCTTTAAGAACAATTGAGATGTGCAGAGCTGTGGCAACTACCGAGGAATAAAGCTGATGGGCAGAGGTGAGCATTTGTGAGCAGCATTATGGTTTCATACCTAGAAATAGTACATCAGATTCAGTATTTGCTTTGAGGATGCTGATGGAGAACTACAGAGAAGGTAACAGGGAGTTACATTGTGTCTTTGTAAATTTAGAGATAGCGTATGACAGGGTGCAGAGAGAGGAGCGGTGGTATTGTCTGAGGAAGTCTGGAATGAGAGATAAGTATGTTAAAGTGGTGAAGGACAAGTATGAGAGCTGTGAAGTTGTGAGATGTGCTGTAGGTGTGCCAGACAGTTTAAAGTGGAGGTGTGTCTGCATCAAGGATCGGCTCTAATCCCTTCTTGTTAGCTCTGGTGATGGACAGGATGACAGATTAGACAAGAGTCTCCATGAACTATAATGGTTGCAGATGACATTGTGCTTTGTAACGAGAGCAGGGAACAGGTGGAGGAAATTCTAGAGAGGTGGAGGTATGCTCTGGAAAGCATAGAAATTAAGGTTAGCCGCAGCAAGACAGGATACATGTGTGTGAATTAGAAGGACTCAAGTGGAACTGTGAGGCTACAGGGAGCAGAGGTAAAGCAGGACTTAGGATCAACGGTCTAGAGCAACAGAGAGTGTGGAAAGAAGGTAAAGAGGTGTACAGGCATGGAACGGGTAGAGAAAAGTATCAGGTGTGTGAAGGAAAGCTGTACAAGACAGTGATGAAACCAGCGATGCTCAATGGCTTAGAGATAGTGGCACTAAAGAAAAGACAGGAGGCAGAGTTGGAGGTAGCAGAGATGAAGATGTTGAGGTTCTCTTTGGGAGTGACAAGGATGATAGAATCAAGAAGGAGTCCATCAGAGGGACAACCCATGTTAGATGTTTTGAAGATAAAGTCAGAGAGGCCAGATTGAGGTGGTTTGGACATGTTCAGAAGAGGGATTGTGAATGTATTGGTAGAAGGATGCTGAGGGTGGCACTGCCAGGCATGAGGGTTAGAGGTAGACCAAAGAGGAGATTTATGGATGCAGTGAGAGAGGACATGAAGTTAGTTTGTGTATGAGAAGAAGATTCAGAGGATAGGGTTAGATGGAGGTTGATTCACTGTGGTGACCCCTGAAACGGAACAGCCAAAAGACAAAGAAGAAGAAGAAAAAGAAACGACTTACCTGAGATCTCATCTTAGAGTTTTCTTTGCTAAGGGAACACATAATAGACCAGACTCCACACATATCACAATCTAAGACACATGCAAAATACAATGGCTGGCCCAAAAAAAGAAAAATGTCACAGTTCAATAGGGTCAAATTAATTGATTATTAATTAATGCAATTGACCAGCATTAAAGAAATAAAACTAAAAACTGAAATCAGTTACAGGAATTCAGTTAAGTAAGTTTAGTTTTTATTAAAATTTGGAAATCTTCATGGAAGAAAGGTAGTCAGAAAAAAAAAATCATGAATAGTGATTACCTAAATGATTGGGGAAGTTGGATCATTAAACATCAACTGCCGAATTCACAGCTTTGTATAATAGTAAGAACATTTCCACATGCTCAGTTCAACAAAAACTTACAAAATTGGGAGTGAGGCTAATCAGAAAAAAGGTTTCAACTCACTAGGGCTTTGACTAGATTGGGCTTCGGAGCACTGAAAAAAGGTCATGTGCACTGACGAGTTCAGATTTCATCTGTTCCAGAGCAATGGGAATGTCAATGTAAGAAGGGACGTGCATAAAGCAATGCACCAATCATGAATAATGCCTACTGTACAATCCTCTGGAGGCAGAGTTATGTTCTGGGGTTGCTTTAGTTGGTCAGGTCTAGACTCGGAAAATGTTACAGTATGTGGCAAGAAAAAAATCTCAGCTGACTACCTGAATGTACTGGATGACCAGGTTATCACATCAATGCAGTTTTTCTTCCCTTTTGGCTTTAGCATATACCAGACCTCAAATTTTAATTGTGTTACAAGGAATCATTCGCAAACATGAATTGGCCACCACAATGTGAACCATAATCAAAGCTAGAGGCGGTAGAATGAAATCTTTTTTATTATTTTTTTGTCAGACATGGTATACCATGGTGGAAATACTATAGTATACTATAGTATAATATAATGGAAATGATCGGGAAAAGAGAACTGATAGAACGGATAAGATTAGGTTTCTTTTTTGCCAACACACATACACACACTAACGGAAACACTTGCTCTGTCTGGATTCTTTTTAAAGGTCAAATGCAGGTTAATTTGTTTTATTTTTACTTTATATTTTGTATAAATCATTTTTATATGAATATTTTTGGGTTGTGGAACGAATCATCAGAGTTTCCATTATTTCGAAATTCACTTTGATATATGAGTGTTTTGATATACAAGCATGCTTCCAGAACAAATTATGCTTGCAATCCAAGGTTGGACTGTATCTTCAAGCATAAGCTTTAATGATTGTCACTTTCAAACAATCCAAGCACTTAACAAGCACATTCCTTAAACTTAAAAAAGATAGACCAAATTAAGCACACATTAGCAACAATGACATACTGTATTCATAGAAAAACAGGCCAAATTTTCAAACTTTGACCTTGACTATTCTTTGTTGAGTCCTTCTCTCAAATGAGTTTCATACAGTTTTTACAAAGTCTGACCCATAGCTTAAACACATGGATGCTTGTTAGTTTAACTACGAATTCTCCCTTTTCAGTACAGTATTTCAGAATGACATATGCCTGGAAAAGCTCAAACACAGGAATTAACAACTTTATAAAACTGTTTTAAAGTTGCATAAACAGTTTAAACAGTCAAAATATTACATTAGGCTAATGATCACATCCTGAACGCTGAACTGAGATGCATCAAATCTGCCTGCACCACAGTACCTACTAAGCATACAATTTTTTCATGAATTCAATTAATCCATTTGGCTTATTTACAGTTAAAGACAAACTTTTACGTGTTTTCATTTGACTTTTGCCATCTTTTAAATTCTATGTAGAAGCAGAGAACCTTGGTTACTAAAAGCTGTGAAGAAAACGCTATTTGTGATCTAGGAAAAAAAAACTTTTGGAATGTGAGCTGAACTTCTTGGCAGTATTAGAAAAACATGTGAAGAAAATTGGTCTACAGTGACGTAGCGGCCAAGAAATTCAGCCTATATCAACCCCAGCATAGATATGGAGAGACTGTGGCATAATGAAGAGTTCCAGGATGGCATATTCAAACAGAAATATCAGGATGTTTTTCCTCCTACTAAATCATGACATTTGTCTTGTCTCAAACATTTGCTTAATTATTTGTCAAAGAGTTAACTGTGTATTCTTTAAATAACATAAACATACATTCATTATAACAGGTTAGAACAGTTATATCATATGGTCATTACAGAAGTTGATGTGATGCAGACAGTGAGCTCCACAGACAGTACGAGTGTCTGTAGCAGGGTAATGAGTGCTGGTGTGAGGAAGCTCAGCAGTGTATTGATCAGTGGCCTACTCAGGAAGAAATCCAGTAATGACGGATGAAAATGAAATGCTGCCAAACCACTCTCTGATTACAGTCCTCTCTGCACACAATGCAACAGAGCTTTATCTTCGACTGAGTGAGAGAGAATGATAAAAAATGAATTGTAATGAAGAAGAAGAAAAATATAGAATGTGCTTCCGTCATGCCATAGGAATATAGAATAATAAGAAGAGTCGGATGTGGGACAAAAAGATTCACATACAGTATAATGAGGAAAAATAAGGAGAAACTTGTGAAGATTTTTCTTTTTAATCGGCAGCTATCGAATTCATATAAACTGACATTGTTACCAATGCAAGAAGCTCTGCAGAACCCAGTGCTGTTACAGTATATGTCAGATCCCATGTCATTTTTATGATTTTCATAGAGAATTATAGATAAGAAAGAATCAGTGAAGTCCAAGCACCACAACCACTGCAATCACTAAAACAGTGCCCTCAAAACCTCTTGATCTATGGCTACAAGATTAGTAAAGATCGGACCAAGCTTCTGCAAGTTGTATTGACCCTTAATTATCTGAAAAGTCATATTATAATAATATTTAATTATTTGTATATTTTGAAGCCAAAATCAAGTTCATAAATATTTATTTATTTATTCTTGTGAGATTTCATCAATTATGGAATTTCCAGAAATGGACATCCCTTTTAAGGTTTGTGCTAATTGTTCCTGTGCAATAGATAATTGAACAGTTAATCATTATCTATGGTACATGAATTACAAGTTTTATAAGAATCTAACAATGCATTCATGAACTACAATTACATGCAGGCTCCACATCAGACAATTTGATCAGAGAACATGGGTAATATCATCAAGAAATGCCAATATGTTTTGCTAAGTATTGATTTGGAAAGAAAAAGTAAAAACCATGACTTTCATCTTATTTTTAAAATATGATTTAAAAAATATTCTTCTCTGTCTGCCAAACAACCATCAGAAAACCTGCTAACACTTCATCCAGTGAGGTCACCTTCTTTTGCCAACCTCCTAAATTCTAGTTTGAGGGATTTCCCCTGAGGGAAACCTAATGCTAATTGAAACGTAAGGAATCAATTTGCTTCTGCAAGATATCAACAAGAGACCAGGATCATTAATGTTTAAATTGAAATCATTTAAAGTCCTGTCTAAACACACACACAAACCACTAATTAGTTTGTTACAATTGATTGCTTTAGTGTTTAAATATTCTGCTCACAAATAAAAAAAAACAACACATGCACTTCCCACTAATTAACTGCTATTTATCAAGCTCATTCATTCACATTTCTTAACATCACCTTACATTTAATAAATCATTTAATGTCACTGATAAAAGCAGGAGAAATAAACCCTTGAGAACCATTACCACAATCTGAGAAGTAAGGCACTATCAACTCTAAATCATGTCACACACACATACAATGGAAAATAATAATTTTGCCATTCCCACTATTTTCCTATGGTCTGTAAAATATTTATTGGTCCCACAGAAACAAATTAAAAAAACAAACTGTTACTT
This sequence comes from Clarias laeviceps, assembly GCA_030014305.1. Classification (NCBI taxonomy): domain Eukaryota; kingdom Metazoa; phylum Chordata; class Actinopteri; order Siluriformes; family Clariidae; genus Clarias; species Clarias laeviceps. The sequence continues at coordinate 20,591,476 of JAQMYJ010000039.1, forward strand.
CTGCTTTATGCATAGCTCAGATAGGTGAGCATGTGTGTTTATTCTAGACGCTTCCACTGAAATAGAAGTTGATGATTTAAAACCCCACATCTAAGGCATCCAACATGCTCTGTACTATAAAACAAGTTACAAGCTGAGTAGGTGTTTTACATGTGGGTGCAGGAATGTATTATTAATGTCAGATTTCTCCTCTGAATCCGGACATTTACTTCAACGTTTCTTACTATGTTCTGTTCTGGCAACTTGGTGGTGGAATGAACTTCCTCTAAATGTCCGCGCACTTTTGTAAGTCGCTCTGGATAAGAGCGTCTGCCAAATGCAAAGGTACTCTAATTCTGATGGGTCGAGGAAATGCAGTCGTTTTAATGTCTTTCTACTAAGATATCAATTAGTAAATGCTTGCTTCTCTTGTTCTGTTTTACCATGTGCTTGCATCCACCACTTTAGCTTCACTTGAAGAAAGAGATGCTCTTGAGCTCATAAATTGTAAACCATCAACACAAAGAACTTTAAAAAAAACTTACCAGTATACAATAATACAATAAAAGGTGAGAATGCAGAAGAGTGTTCAAGTGTAAGACCTCGGGTATAATCATCCTTTTCTTTTCTTTTCTTTTTTTTATTTTTCTCTCGTTCACGCGAACTGAAAGGGATGGATTATCAGGACAGTGGGAGAAACGTGATCTGACACTCAGTATTTGACACATAGCATAGAGAAGTTTCACACAGAGCATTTCAACTAGTCTCTCAGCATGATAGGATGTACCTATAGACGTGTGTGAAATAAAAATGTTAAAGGAGGAGAAAAAAATAATTGAGACAAAAGGACCACAAGGAAGTATCATGTTGGTTTTACCGATTATGTTCTGAAATAGCGATTAAGTACACGTCTATGAGATAAATCATGAGCTGTGTGATGAACTGTCTTAACAATATAGTTTTACTGATTATAGTTACTTTTTGTTGTTGTTATTGTTGAAAATCATGACTTTCGACATTTGAACAGTTGGGAAGAATGTTGTCCTCGTCATAATTTTTTTGCTTGTTTGTTTGTTTTTCACAATTAATATCTTACTGTAACAATGGCAATTTTTGTTCCTTATCTGTAATGGAGAAACATTATCAACTAAATCTTATTGTTTTCTTTATTTTATTGTACTTATTGCACTATAAATTACATTCATTCTTCCTTCATCTATGCGGTGAAATTTGTATAGAGAAAGATTTATGCATTTATCACTTCAACACAGCTATAAATTAGTGTCACAGATATATAGTGAGTCAAGGCAAGCTAAGAGTGCTAATGTAGAGCACATCAGAGCAATAGATGCATGAGGCATACTGTAGGTGACAGCCTGTAAGAGCTGAGAATGGTAATTAAGGTTTCTTCATGAACCTTTGTCTGAACTGCCAGAGTGTTCAAGAACACACATAGACAGACTTGACTTAGGCAAATACATAATCATGACCAGAGGAGTAGACAGACAAGGTCAACACAATAACAAGGTACCAGGAGAATCCATGGTTATAAATAAGGCCTAGTATGACTCATAATGGTACAAGGTCTTTTCAGAGACCAGAGGCTAACTTTGAACTATATATGAGTTTCCTACGGAATCCATAATTACGGAGCAGGTGCCGATGCTAATAAGCAGTAGGCGCATATATGAAGTTGGATTTGTTGTACATCAGGAGGCAGAGCAGGTGTGAAGTCTTTCAGAGCATACACTTTGTGACACTAGACGTGGGCTGGATAGATATAATCCTCACTGTGTATTAGGAACGCCTCACATATCATATACCGCCTCCTTTTACATGTGCACACACGAACACACACTGATTGAGACAGACAGGCCAGGATCAAAAAGAATGGAAGGAAGGGATGAAATAAATAGCAAAGTAATATTTAAAACAAACATGGGACTCATTTATCATGTCTGTGTAAAAGTTGTGTACATAAACATTTTTTTACAGGTTTCTTCTGACAGAATGTGATTTATCAAGATTTTTGTGCATGAGAGTGTGTATATATAAAGTACTATTTCTGGCCATGTGTTAGCAGAAACTCGTGGCAGTCAAGCTGATTATTGTAATCATAATTGACAGAGCATGTATAAAAGACGCGTCTAAAACCTGATTAGAGTGAAGCAGACAATTGTTCACCTTGCCTTGCTTAAAGATTTTGCACACACATCTCCGCGCAGGAAATATTGTAGGTTTTAAAAGGACATGGGAATGCCTTTTCTGAGAGTGTTGAGCTCATCAGTCAATTTCATTTACCCACTTAATCCCTTCTAGCAACTTGGCCCACTTTTGCAAATGCATCAACAGCATCCATGTACACGCTCAAGTCCTTTTTGCTCTAGGGTTTTGAGGCACATTTCAAAGTAAAACTAAAGACAGATCTGGCATTTCCAAAACAACTTCTCTATAAGACAAATAACGACAAATGTTTTGCATACATTAATATCGCTAATACCTCAGTACATAAGATTTCCAAATAAAGCAATGAAAAATAAAACTATTAAGAAGGACAGCTTCTTCTAATTTACCCAGGACAATATACTGTAGCTGTGGCTAAAAGTTTTGAGAATGACACAAATATTCATTTTCACAAAGTCTGCTGCATCAGTGTTTTTCTCAGATGTTACTATGGTATACTGAAGTATAATTACAAGCATTTCATAAGTGTAAAATGCTTTTATTGACAATTGCATTAAATTTATGCAAAGAGTCAATGTTTGCAATGTTGACCCAGCTTTTTCAAGGCCCCTTGCAAATGCTCAATCTACTTCTGACCACAAGTTCTTAATGGGATTAAGGTCTGGGGAGTTTCCTGGCCATGCACCTACAGTAAAATTTTGATGTTTCGTTCCCTGAACCACTTAATTATCACCTTTGCCTTATGGCAGCATGCTCTTTCATGCTGGAAAAGTATTGTTTGTCATCAAACTGTTTTTGGATGGTTGGGGGAAGTTGCTCTTGAAGGATGTTTTCGTACCATTCTTTCTTCATGGCTGCGTTCTTACTGTAGGCAAAATTATGAGTAACTCCCTTGGCTGAGAAGTAAATCCACACATAAATGGTTCCAGGATGTTTTAGTGGTGACACAGATGGTAGCACTCATTTCTTCTCTGGACAAACAACCAGAAAGTGGCTTCATCAGAAACATTGACTGTACCCCAGTCCTCAGCAGTCTCCGTACCTTTTGCGGAATAATTGTCCATCCCTTTTGTTTTTCCTGAGAGAACTTTGCTGCCCTTCTTGACCCCAGGGCAACCTCCAAAAGTCTTCAACTTACTATGCATGCAAATGCACTCACAACTGCCAGCTGCCACTCCTGTGAAAGCTCTGCACTGGTGGTTACCCGATCCTGCAGTTAAATCAACTTTAGAAGAGGGTTCTGGCGCTTGCTGGACTTGGGCACCCTGAAGCCTTCTTCACAGCAATTGAACCCCTCTCCTTGAAGTTCTTGTTCCAATAAATGGTTAATTTAGGAGCAAACTTACAGTAGTATCAGCAATATCCTTGCCTGTGAATCCCTTTTTGTGCAAAGTTGACTGCATGTGTTTTCTTGCAGGTAAACATGGGTAACAGAAGAAGAACAATGGTTTCAAGCACCACATTACTTTTAAAGCTTCCAGTCTGTTATTGTAACTCAATCAGCATGACAGAGTGATCTCCAGCCTTGTCCTCACCAACACTCTTACCTGTGTTAATGAGAGAATCACTCACATGATCTCAGCTGGTCCTTTTGTTGCAGGGCTGAAATGCAGTGGAAATGTTTTTTTGAGGGGATTGAGTTCATTTTAATGGCAAAAAGGGACTTGACTAATTGCAATTCATCTGATCAATATTCTTCATATCTTCATAACATTCTGGTGTATATGCAAGTTGCCTACATTAAAAAATGAGGCAGCAGACTTAAAAATATAAAAATATATGTTTCATTGTCAAAACCTTTGGTCATGGCTGTAGATTGCGCACACAGCCATAAAATCATACTTTTAAGGGAAGTTGCTTTGATGCTCTGATGATCACATGCCTTGATAAATGCAAATTTGGTGTCAAATGAAGCATTGTAAGAAGGTGGCCTTGTCTGTTGAATGATGGTTTCTTTTACACATTTTTACATCATGTGGATGTCTGGATGTGTCTGGTTTGTTTACAATCAGGGGCAGTCTGATGCTTTGGGTGATGTTCTGCTGGGAATCCTTGGGTCCTGACATTTATGTGGATTTTATTTTGACTCATACCATCTACATAAACATTGTTGCAGATGCAGCACACTGTCATGTGGCAAAAAATTGAAGACCCACGAATGACCCTCCTCGCAAATTACAAAATTGTGGTGCCCATGCCTTGATGGGTTAGAGCTGGTTTTTGTGGCATATTGTGTGGCACAATATTAGACAGGTGGTTACAATGTTATGACTCAGACAGTAGGTATATCTGACAAGTGTACCACATTTGCACGTATTTCGGAATCTCTCTCAAAGACTGGTGGTGTAACAAATATTCAGACAGTACATAAAGATTCATACTCTATGGTGATATTAACAAGAGGATAAATCATGTTTAAGTACAAATCCTTTAAATCCTGTCATGTTGTGTCAGGGACCTTCAAAAACAGCACAAGGACATGAAGCTATAATAAAACTTTACACCACCTCATATTGATGATGCAAGCCAGAAGAGTGTATTTTCCTGTGTTTCACCACATGGTACAAAGGTACACATAATGCCCTGAGACCTATATTGAAAGCGGTGTGTAGGGGAACTAAATGTTAGTAGTGTTAACTTTCATTTGAAACTTTAAATGTTTCATGTTCCAAAGCTAAGTAACTAAGTAATTAAGATGTGAAAGATTAGTGGGATCTGAGAGAGATCTCTAGGGCAGTGTAAGAGTGACACACATTTACTTTGCAATTGGAGTGTAACCATATTGAGAATGCTTTCCTCCATATTTTACTACAAATTCCATCTTCTGTTTAGTTCTAGTGTATAGAATGACAGCTACCAGCCTGGGATGAGACTAAAGTGTCATTTCCTTTGTAAGACCCCTGAAGCCAATCACAGTATCTTTTCTAACTGCTGTTCATGCAAATTCACAGGGCAGCTAAACACTTAGAAGAATGTGCAAATTACACTCTCTTTCATACATGAGTTTCACCAAAGCCAATGACTGGTTAGTTTCACTCTGAATGATAGTAAAGAAAGTAAAAGCATCTCATCAGGGAGTATAAATTATTTATTGGGCTCTCTTGGATTTATAGCCACACATCCCAGCTACGGCTGTAGGCAACAGTGTTTATGCTTCTCTGTTATGTACCTATTCGTATTAGATACATATAAGAAATATATAAAACTAAAAGTCTCAATGATTTTATTTATTATGAAGATTTGAAAGTAATTCTGAGGCAGAAAAGTCCAAAACTAAATATACAGCCAGATAATGTCTGTTCCCATCTTGATTGTTGATTTTGACACAAATACTTTACGCCCACTACAGTACATAATGTACCTGTCCTTGACCTGGCCAACTGTTGTGAAGAGGTTTTTCTTCAGCAGGAAAATAATTCTTACCAGCCTAATGATGGTTGGCTTCACTTTATGTTAAGAGTTAACAGGAAATGCACCACATGAAATCAACTGTAGAACTTTTACCTGCCAAAATGTAAATGAAATAAATAAGGAATAACACACAAATGTCCATGGAACAGCTGAGCATCCAGATACTTCCCAGATAGCACCTGGATGTGATCCACTTCTGGCAAAGACATGGCTCTGCTGGTCCACTTGCGACACTGGTAAAAATGAATAAATAAATAAATAATTCAATTAATTAATGTAATAAAGATGTACATGGCTATAGGTGGGCCGGAACTGGACCATAATAATTTCTGGGTTTGGTCTCTTAAACAGGGAGATTACTTACAGTATATAAAGGTCTTAAAAAATTTAAATACTTAAAAATACTAAAATACTAAAAGTTCAAAGTATGAAAGTCTGCACTCTGTTTTCACATTCATAATTTAATTTCAAATCAATATGCTGTAGTTGCAGCAAAAAAAAAACATCTCGCAAAAAAACTTTTTTGGTATATATATAGATCTGATTGTGATTAGAAGATCAAAAAAGCCACAACCAGCTTTATTTTACCAGTACTTAGGTCTTTAAAACACTCTTGAAAAAGTTTCTCAAGGGGTTACTGAATAAATTTGTATTCTTAGGTTCTAAAAAAAATCCCCTGGGAGAACTTTCTTATATTGAAGCATTCTGTTGTAGAGTTAAGTAAAGGTTCTCCCAGTTCAAAAACCAAAGAACTGATAAGGGTTCTAAAGATTCTATTAGTGTTGAAATAGTAATAAACCCAGATACAGTATTAAGATACAAAAGGTGTCAAAATATGAAAGAATTCAAGTTAAACTCTGTTATAGACCTGTTCTTTTTTTTTTATATATAAACATTAGTCATCATAAGTCAAGTCTTATAAACATTATATCTAGTTACAGTATTGGAACTCAGTCTTGAATGTGTGTGTGTGTGAGAAAGAGAGAGAGAGAGAGAGAGAGAGATAATCTTAGATGTCTCTGATCTGTATGTGTGTGTATGTTCAAAATAGGGAGAGAGCATGAGAGTGAGATATACTGTAGTAGGCTCTTTGTTCTCTATTTGTGTGTGTGTACAGTATGTGTGTGTGTGTGTCATATACATGTGGGTGAAAGTAAAAGTGAGAATAACAGGTATATTGTAGCATTCAGCAGTCCTTTTGTTCTATTGCCAGATGGAAAAAAAATCTGTACTTAAAAAATTAAATAATTATCACTGGGAATTTCACTCTCAAATCTATGGATCAGAGTTCTGACTGCACCACAAATATCCTCAGATACTATTAATAGCATATGGGAGCTTTTAAAAGGTTATTTGCAATCAAATATAGGAACATTGACAAGTGTTTGAAATACAAATGTGTCATAAAGAGAAATATGTTCATTTGCAAACAGTAAAATCTGCAGGTCATAATCATGGATGTTGATTATTTGTTAATTATTCTGGTATTGGCACCAATTATTTCTACTATAGAAATGGTTTATATATAGCCTATATTACACCATTCCATCTACAGTATCTATATCTACATTATATTTAAAAAAAGTAGTAGATCTTACCCAGAACGTGATTCAGTTTTAATTGTAAACGTACACGGAGCAGGGTTAAACCCCATCTCATCAACAGTCTGGCGTTGTGACAGGAACATAGCTGACACTGTTCCAGTGAGGGATCAGCTTCTTGAGCACTGAAGCACTTGAGCAGGAGACCTGTGTATTCCTCTAGTGTCTTCCCTGTGATGATGGAGCTGCTATAGAATTCTGCCAGAATACTCAGAGTGAGTTCAATTGTATGTAATGAGTGCATGAGTGAGTGATGCTGGGTGTAAGGGTAGACAGGGCTTTTCAAATGCCCTCATGGCCAGTATAGAAGTGTTAAGGGGATGCTGGGAGAAGCTAGAGAAACAAACAGTGAAGGAACTAAAGCAGACTCAAATAACATCACACAACCCACTCATAAAATCTTAAAGATGCTGTTCAGTTGAATGGCAAAAAATACAGTCTTCACTATCAGTAACAGCAAATTTCACTTCAACATTTCATCATCTTTGATTTTCCTATGTATCTGTTTTTATTCACCATCAAAAAAATTTATATACAGTATTTCCACACTGTACTGTATAGCTACCTAATGTTAGTTGTTTACTGAACCGCTACTTTCCCCACAGAAAAACATCATAACAAACTGGTCTAAAACCAAAATGCATCTGCAACAACAAATAAAAAAAACAGGCAAATATGGCAAATTTTGTTTTGCTGAAAATGAAAATGATGCCTATAATTGTCACTTTGCCTAGTTTTTAAGATATGCTACTGTGTGAATATTAATGAGCCTGATCAGAATGCCTGAGATTAACTGAGGCAACAGGTTTTAAAGTAATAAAACCAATTGTCTAAAATACAAGTTTTGTAGGCAGATTTTCCCACCAAATGATGGCGTAGGAAGTGATGAGTATGGTGAGAAATCAGGATATCAGGATATATTATTATTATTATTATTATTAGTTGTTCATCGGGATATAAGCTCTGTGGAAATAAGGTATCAAGGCAAACTGGATCAATCAATGGATTTCTGTTGAACAGTAAGAACAGATTCTCCTTTCAAGAAATACCCTGAAGAACAATTTTAAGATTTAAGACGTTTTTAATCGGAGATGAAAACCGCTAATTATTATGTATTTAAGCTGAATTAAAACAGGTGTAAAACAAATCTTTCAAGATGTGTGGGTGTTCATTTTAGGCCTATATATATATATATATATATATATTGTACATGTTATACTAAATATATTATATTATACATTATATTTGTGTTTTCAGCAAACAAAACAATACAAATAAAAGATAAGTTCTCTTAATATTGTATACACTGTCCGGTCCAAAGAAAAAAAAAGAGTCACTACCTAGAGTCTTCCATTGGATCCTTACTACAGTGATTAATATGTTTCAGCTGGCAACAAGTTATTTAACCCTAATTGATGCAGTAAGTAGTCTCATTTCTTAAACACCCATGTCAGAGAACATATCCTTTGGTCATGGCAAAGATGTTACTCTGTTTCAGAAGGGTTAAATTATTGGCCTGCATAAAGCAAAGAAAACAACTAAGGACATTGCTGAAATTACTAAAAAAAAACAAAAAAACAGTAGAACTCATGGCTATGTTTAATAGAGAAAATAAGAGCATTTCCACATTTACAATGCAAGGAGAACTCAAGAACTCAAATGTTTAGTCCCAAGGCATTGTGTAGTCTTAAAAAAAAAAATACTTCTCAGCGAATCTAATCGGTGTAAAGGTTTCAGTTTGCTAGGAAACATAAAGAATGGATTGTGTAGCACTGCAAAAAGGTCATGTGGTTTGATGAGTCAAGAATAATCCTGAGTGATCCGTCCATCATGCCTAGTGCCTACTGTACAAGCCTGTGGTTGTAGTGTTATGATCTGGACTTGCTTCTGTTTACAACGTTATGTGCCCAAAAAAGATCAGCTGAAGACCTAAATATCCTGAATGACCAGAGGCCTCATGTACAAAGACTTGCGTTGAATTCATACTAAAACATTGCGTACGGACAAAGCTGTAAATGTGCATACGCA
>JAQMYJ010000039.1:20600778-20628815 GCA_030014305.1 Clarias laeviceps
AAACAAACACACACAAGAAATACACGTACGCCAGACATGAAGTTGGCGTGGAAGAACGCACATTCTCACGTTAATTTCATTGTTAGTAAATCCGACCGTGAGCGTGAAAACTGGCGTAAGCAAAGTGTGTTCTTTTGTGCGTACGCAGCGTTGATACATGAGGCCCAAGCACATTCCAAGATAACAATGCCAGGAGTCATCAGGCTTAAATTGTGAAAGAGTGGCTCAGGGAGCATAATGAGTCCAGACCTTAACGCAGACTTTACGCAGTGGTCTGACTCGGCCATCATTCATTAACAATTTTTAAACAGAAAAAAAACGTGACTCTGGAAAGAAATAGATGTTGTGACATTGCACAAGCTATGATGACTGCGTGCAGTAATCAAAGCAAAAGACTGCTAATTCAAATATTAGCGTGTACGACTTTTCTTTTTTGGGGGGGGCCAGGCAGTGTACAGTATATACAGTATACACTCACCAGCCTCCATTACAGTAGGTACACCTGTTCAACTGCTTGTTAACACAAATATCTTATCAGCCATTCAAATGGCAGCAACTCAATGCATTTAGGCAAGTAGACATGGGCACAACATATGGTCTGACTAAAAGTGCTAAAAATCTGAAACTGCTGATTTAGGATTTTCACACACAACCATCTCTAGGGGTTACAGAGAATGAAAAAGAGAAAATATTAAGTGAGTGTCAGTTCTCTGCAATAGTGCTTTGTTGATGGCAGAGGTCAGAGGAGGATGACCAGATTTGTTTGAGCTACTGTAAAAGAAAGGCAACAGTAACTCAAATAACATCTCATTACAACTGAAGTATCCTGAAGAGTATCTCTAAATGCAAAACACGTCGATCCTTAAAACAGATGGGCTACAACAGCAGAAGGCTACATTGGGTGCATCTCCTGTCAACTGAGAACAGGAAACTGAGGCAACCGTTCACATGGGCTCACCATCATTGGACAGCCGATGATTTGAAAAATGTTGTCTATTCTGAGGAGTCTCAATTTCATTTCTATTCTGAGGAGTCTCAATTGCAACATTCGGGAAGGGTCGGAATTTGGCATCATGAAACAACATGAAAGCATGGATCCATCGTGCCTTGTATCAACAGTTCAGACTGGTGGCGGCATTGTAATGTCGTAGGGGAATGGGGTACCAATTGAGCCAAAGCCTACCTACGAATTCTTGCTCGCAGGATAACGTGCCATGTCACGAAGCTAAAATCATCTCAAACTGGCTTCATTGAACATGACGATGAGTTGTCTCAAATGGCCTCCACAGTCACCAGATCGCAATCAAATAGAAAACCTTTGGATGTGGTGGATGGGAGATTTCAATCATGGATGTTCAGCCGACAAATCTGCTGCAACTGCATGCTGCTATGATGTCAATACAGACCAAAATCTCTCAGGAATGTTTCCAAAACCTTATTGAATCCAGGCCTGGAGGCAAAAGACATCTTTATAACTGTAGCCAGTAACTTGCTTAATTTCAGTTCAGGAAAATGCATAATAAATAGCAGCTTTCATCACTGAAGCAAATAAAATCTGAAAATGTGTGTACAGTGTAATCACCTGATTTTCTTTAATTTTTTAGCAAAAATACAGGATGAATTGCTGAAACACATTTTATAAATCTAATTTTATACTGAAATGTGATCACACCATCTAAATAAAATATGTGATTAAATTCTCTTCCGTGTGTGTCCATGTGGAAATGTAAACCTACTGTACATGCCCTACATTTTAAGTAATTGGTGAATAACGGTGCCCCATAATTAGAGTGAACAAACAAATTGTCGGTCACAGCACTATGCCAATTCCTATTGTTTACATATAGTATATTAAAGCCAAACTCATTTGTCATTGCATGGATGTCATTTTTATTTAACTGTCTATGACATGCAGGTCACTTTGCACGTTGCACTTGATTTAACTGCCTTTGAACAGATCCCATTTAAACAGACCCAGAGTTCCTTGGTCAAATTAGCAATATTATACGATTTGAAAAGTACACATCTCACATTTCATTCCAGTTTACTCAGGCAGAAAAATCATTACAGTAATACCAGAAGCACATACTGTACAGTATAAACACAGTAGTGCAATGTGATAATGGAGAACGAGGCAGGTGTTTAATAGAAAAGAAAACTGTTTTCAGGTGTGTATGATATGGCAAGTGAGAGAGAAGTGCACAGAAAACCAAAAGGTGGAAAATATCTGAATCCGATACATTTACGGTACACTGTTTAATCAACCATAGCTTGGTTAAGACTGAAGCATGTCGAAAAGTGCAGTCTCAGATCAACCTGTCCTAATCTTCAGTATGGTACAGTATATGTTCTGGGTAGGAATGAGTACTTGTGTGTAGTACATGTGTGTGTGAACAGTGAACTGTGATGAACTGGTGTCTCATCCAGAATGTACCTGTATTTATGCCAGCGTTCCAAATTTAGGCCTCCAGGATAATGGAGTTACTGAAAATGAGTGCATAAGAACAAGTACTCCTCCTCATCAAATACACCACACATTACTTACCATTGTAATGGCATTCTATAATATCTGTACTGTTGAAGCAGCATATGGCTTTTTTATTGTACAATCTAGTGGCAGAGTGTTACAACCAGAACAGGATATGGCAGTAGTCATACATAGTCATACTTGTCAACATAATTAGGACTATAAGGTATATAGATTCGGCATGCTGTTGACTTTGGAAGTATCTCCTCTGTGAGACTTTCTGCTTCAGACAGGATATTAAAGAGGCACATTAATTCATGGCAACTATATCGGGTTCCTTTCAAAAGAAATATCCAAAAAGAATTTACTTACCTCACTCCTCTTGTTCATTACAGGTTATGTCACTGTGCAAAGAGATTTCTGATAATGTGTTGATTCCATTCCTTGCTGCAGCCAGGCTTGTTTTTGTAAAAATGTATCGCTTTTTTTAATACTGGAATAAATTCATTTTTCCTTCTCAGTTATGGGTCGGCTGTACTGAGGTTTCTTTTGTCAGCAGCCTGACAATCTTTCAGTGAAATTTACTGGATCCGTGTTTAAGCAGTTATCAGGTGTGTTATCCATTCAGAAAGACCTAATGATTGATTGGCATTTTATGTTTTGATTTTGACACGTCGTTGAGTCTTTCAGGTTTTGGGAAATGCATTTACAGTACTGAGAACTGTATCTGAGCAACTGTCAAATGTTCCCATGTTGTGAAAGACAAGTTCAGTGCACAGGAGGATTAAGTTTACCAATTGTAATAGACATACTTATAGACAAATAAACAGATGGCTATGGCTAGAGCAGCAACAGCTGTACAGGAGCAACAGCTGTAAAAGAGTGGACTCAGGAAGCTGACTAACTCTGCAAATAGTTAAAGGAATATAAAAAAGCCTTTCCTTTGCACCAGTGCACAGCATAGTGCAACATTTTATATGTAAAGAGCTTTTTAAGTGCTTTTTTTATTTTGGAGATCACAAGCAATACTTACAACATCAATACATGGCTGGGAAGCCGAGGTCCAAGGAAGCACTGTTTGCCTTGCTGCATGTACGTTTCCCTTTCTGTTGATCAGAGGGACACATGGCAAACATGTACAGTATGGGTGTTTTTATATAGTATTTTATATAGTATACATGTTTTTTTTATTGAGCAACATGAAGAAGAAATTAATAGCAGTTTACATCTAGGCTTGCACAATGCAACACACAAAATCTAGGGCAGCTCATGGTGTGCCTTGGAACTGCACACTGGCAATGTTTATGAGATTACCCAGATAACAATATTAAACAAAAAAAAAAATTTTTTTAAATGGAGTCACTACATATTATTATATGTATGTAAAGACTGGATATCTAATATTGTCAATAAAACAAATTATATTAGATAGAAATGTGCTGTTTGCTACCTCTCTTTGATTTTGTCTCTCAAAGTGCAGCTGTGGTTTGTGCCTTTGTGCTGTGTGATACATCACAACAATATCTTATATAACAATAACTTATATAACTTATATACATATTTATATAAACAGTATATACCTATATACAGCTAATATCCATAATCAGAACAGAATGATTATATATATATTTAATAAAGGGCAGCAAAGAAGCCATCTTCTCTCCAGGAAAAACACCAGGGACAGACGGATAGTCTGCAAAAGGTACAGGGATTGGACTGCTGAGGACTGGGGTAAAGTCATTGTCTCTGATGAATCCCCTTTCTGATTGTTTGGGCCATCTGGAAAAAAGTTTGTCCAGAGAAGAAAAGGTGAGCACTACCATCAGTCCTGTGTCATGTCAACAACAAAGCATCCTGAGACCATTCATGTGCGGGGTTGCTTCTCAGCCAAGGGAGTGGGCTCATTCACAATTTTGCCTAAGAACACAGCTATGAATAAAGAATAGTACAAAAACATCCTCAGAGAGCAGCTTCTGCCAGGAACAGTTTGATGGCGATTGTTGCCTTTTCTGGCATGATTGAGCACCTTGCCATAAGGTAAGAGTGAAAACTAAGTGGCTTGGGCAACAAAACATCGAATTTTTGGGTCTATGGCCAGGAAACTCCTCAGACCTTCCTATTGAGAACTTGTTCAATCCTCAAGAGGCAAGTGGATAAACAAAACTCCACAAATTTCAATAAACCCCAACAGTTCATCTGATAAGTCAGAATGTGGCCCAGAAGTTTACAATAGCCTAAAATGATGGGGTGTATATACTGTATAATATATATATATATATATATATATATATATATATATAGGTTTCTAAATGTCAGTGATGTGCCTGCTCCGTTTATATTTTTGACTTTCTTTTTATCCTTTTGGAATATTGTTTTTACAAAAGTTATCAGTTATAAATGTAGAGGTAGGTATGGTGTCTGTTTAAATGCAATTTTCTCCTCACTTCATTTTGGAAATTTTAATGCTATAAATTCTTGTTAAGGTACGCATGAGAAAGACATATTTTGTTTCTATTTCAGAACTATGTACAGGCAAATAAAATTAAAAATTGATTATGTAAATGCTTTCTGCAGGCCACTGTGCCTAACACTACATGATTTACTGTACATTGGTAAAATCTTTCACATTTTCACATCCAATCATGCACTTGTATTCCAAAGGGTTCCTGAAATTTTCTTTGACTTTATCTAGTCTCCCTGCTAATGTATGCTTGTTGTACTGTATGCGGTTAATGATGTGCACCACATGACTGAACACAGGGCATTTTGTCCTGCTGCCAGAAGCCCATTCCCATTTTATGACTTTGTGTGCTTTAATGTTGCTTGGTTAAACTGTGTGATGTTACGTTGTAAATCTTATAATACATTTGTCAATGACAGTAGAAAACGTCAAAGCATGGTGTAAGGTGAAGAAGAATCATATTTTGAATTTTGGCTATCGGGCTGGTTTCTGGGCTTATTTTAATGGCCACTGGGCTGCTTGCCTGGAAGCCCTGCTGTTAGCAGCTTCATGTGAATATTTAAATTTTTTTGTTTTGTTTTGTGTAGCACAGTGAGAGTGAATGCATCATTAGCAGCTATGTAGTGATCTGTTTCATCAAAAACAAGACCTTTTTACATTATTAGTAGGTGTTTGCTTGTATGACTGCTTCCCGCAGCATGGTTGTATTGCATATTATCAGGATCGTTACGACTGTCAAATAATTGGATTGTCAAATTAAAATGCAGTCTGTGGTATTTATATGATTTATAAGGAGGTTCTTGCCTAGCTATAAATTAAGCTGTTATAAAATGTAATAATATGAAGCTATGAGCAGGGGTTACTTTAGATGACACTGGTTAATATTGTTTCGGTGATGCCACGTAAATCAAAATATAAAAACTTTCAATTATTTTAAACGTTCGAACAAGCCATTAAAGTGTGTTCTTCTGGCATTACCTCACTGAACAGTGTGATAATTTTCTCAACACTATGCACAAGAAATTGTCTGCCATCTATTTATTCCATGATGTTTTAGAGCTTCCCTTACTCCAGCTCCCTGTTCAAATTACAGCCAGCACTCCACCAGACTCTAAAGTGAACTAGTATTTTGTTGCTGCAATACCCTTTAACAGATGACCAAGATGCTCTCTATTTCCAAGATGCAGCTCTCATTAAGACCTTTAAACTGCACAAAATGAACTATTTATAACACATTTAATATTCATTACCAAACAAGGCATACCGGACTAGTGTGACCAAGTCGATCATTGAAGGTAATTAAACAGGAGCCTATACTTTACAGTCGCTGAGGGTATTTGCATAAATTATTCCTGCAATGTCCAAACAAATTTACTTCAACTCTGCTGTCAATCACTTCTTTACAGATGTTCTATAAATTAAACATCCATTAAAAGATCAAAGGAACTTTCCTGAACACACACACACAAGTAGTATTTAGTCCAAGCTGGCAAATCACCACGACCTGGAAGCGACTCATTATTAAGCAAGCTTCTGGCTTTTGTGATATATTTGTTACAAAACTCTCTATTTTCTGGAGAGCACGTGTACACACTGCTGTGGCGTTTTCTAGTTTGGTTAAGAATGTATCAACAATCTTTTTCTTTCTATCTGACACACATCAACATACACAAACAATCCTTTTTCACTTTACACATTTTACTCTCCACTGCACAATATGCAGACAATCGTTTTATCCTGTGTGGGTGTCCAGTTAGCAGCAGCGGAGAGAAGAGCAGAGGACACAAATGTGCACATACTGTGTGCCTTTACATAAGATGTACAAAGCAAAAAGAGTTTTTATTGTTGTGTTTTAATACTGCAATACACTCACAATTAGAACTGCATACCAGTAAAATTGAATGAACTATATCACAGAGAAGAAAGGTAGAGGGGATTAAAACACACAACAGCCAGTAAGAGATTTAACATAGTGAACTGTCAAATCAACAACTTTCAGATGGTCAATAGAAGAAATCTGACTGAACACAGGATGTTTAATTGTTTTTGCAAGATTTCTACAAAGAAGACTGATGGATTTCTAGATACGCGCCATTTTTGCTAGCTTTTTGTTTCTTACGTAAGTCCTATATCTGTTTC
Source organism: Clarias laeviceps (assembly GCA_030014305.1). Classification (NCBI taxonomy): domain Eukaryota; kingdom Metazoa; phylum Chordata; class Actinopteri; order Siluriformes; family Clariidae; genus Clarias; species Clarias laeviceps. The sequence goes on from JAQMYJ010000039.1 coordinate 20,607,846, forward strand.
TTAAGTCCTATGTCTGTTTCTTAAGTCTTATATTTATACCATGTGCCTGCAATGAAATTGTGAACAAACAAATTTGATTATCTGTGTGTTCAGTCTGCAGGACCATTATTTCTTATATATCTATAGTAACAGTGCTGGGATTCACAGACCAATTTATGCCAGACAGGGTAGTGCACTAGCATTTATTTTCTGAAATGTTGTAGTGGATTAGGATTTGCATATGAGTAATGAACAGTGATGCATCTGAATGTATTCAACTTGGTGAAGTTGCATGGTAAAAAAAAATCAACAGTAAAAACCATGGCTATGGTTAATAGTGAAAGTAAAAACATTTCCATATGTGCACAATGTGATGAGAACTCAGGATTAGGACTAAATGGCTGAGTGGCTATAAGAAAACCACTTGTTAGTGAGACTAATTAGGAAAATGGCTTCAATTTGCTGGGGAGCATAAAGAGCAATAGAAAAAAATTCATGTGGACTGATAAATTTAGATTTACCCTATTTCAGAGCGATGGGGGAATGAAGGAAAGCGCATGAAGCAAATATGCATAATGGCCACTGTATAAGCCTCTGGAGGCTTACACAACACAGAGTGTTGTGATCTGTGATTGCTTCCATTGGTCAGGTCTAGACTCACAAACATTATGTGGCCATAAAATGAACTCAGCTGATGACCTAAATGTACTAAATAACCAGCTTATAAGATCAATGGAGTTTTTCTTCCCTGATGGCACAGGCATATTCCAGGTCTCAAATTGTGAAAGTGCTTAGACTTCTGGCAGCATGAGGAATCACTTTCACACATGAACTGATCACCACATTGTGTGCTGTCATCAAAGCTAAAGGTGACTGTATGAAACCTTAGAGTGACGAGACTTGACAAGACGAGACTTGTTTGCTATTTGGAATCTGCTTAAATCAGATTAACCAAAACATGGAATTAGATCTGCCAGTCTGAACACTGCTAATGAAAGGAAATCAGATTTACACTCATGTATATTTTAGGCGCTTCACTCCTAAAATATAATTTAGGCTTTAATTAATTAAGCAATAAGGCTTGATATGTGAAGATATCAATTCAGATGCTTCAGTAATATATTCACAATCAAGCAACCCAGAAATGATCGTAATGAATTTAGCTGTTATTGTTATTCTTTAAATGCAACACATTGCTGGTTCTATTGTTAGGACAGTCAATGGATTATAACAGCAAGTGGCTAAGGTGATAACACAGATACATTTCCAATAAATGAATCACTGGTGTGACTATTAGCCTTACTTCAATAATTATGTTTCTGAAGAATATCATGAATACAAATGCATACCTGCTTGTCACCACACTGCTGCCTCCTTAGCTGTATAGTAGATTCATTAACACTGTAAAACCACTTTTAAATCAAAATATATAATATTAACTCATGAATGATACCAATATGACATTTAACATCTACAAAAGATGGCACTATTGTTGCCCTGTCAAAGGATGTATTCAGGCATATATACTACATACAGTATATGCATTTATTGTAGTAGAATGCAGTATAATACAGTATGCAGTATGTGACCAATCATTATTTCATACATTATACATTCACATGACTGCCAGAAGGTCGAATTTGCTCAAGGGCTTGTTTCTGTTAGATGACTTTATTTAAAGTTTTTCCCCCATTACTGTGAACGCAAAAATGATTCAAGGAGGCAGCCCAGACTGTTTTAATTCAGACAAAACAATATACATTTAGCCTTAAATTAAGATGGAAATGCTAATGCAGTAACAGAATACAATAATTAGCCCAAGAAGTCTATTTTTGGTGTAGGACGTAATAAGATGTCAGCCAGTTTTTAGGGCTTTAAATAAATAAATAAATTGATGAATTAACACACAGATAAATAAATGAACAAAGATAAAAGAATGAGAAACAGAGGAAGAAAACGAAGGAGAAGGATACACGCAGTAAGGAAGACACATAAAATGAACCACAGATTCAGTTTGTGAGTTCTTATTTCTCATGTGTGGTAATAGAATCTGCTTCCTTTCTCGCTTCTCTGCATTCCCTCATGTGGCCAGCAACATCAAGAGCCACATGCTGCGTTCAAACAACACTTCTTTAATAGGAAACCTTTTCAGTAGCAGGTCATCTGTGACCAAAGACTTTTGTTTTTGAATGCATTTACTGGTATATATGAAACAGCGTAGGTCCACCTCCACTCGGTGAATATTTTTTACTCCCACCAGTTTTCTTTAACCCCTACAAGCAAATTAATTATAATTCTTTTTAAGATAAAGAGCAGTTAATTTATCCCATTTATTATCACATTCAAATGTTACTGTTTAGTAACTGTTGTTTTTAACATTTAACAATGTTACAATGTAACAATTATTTAACAACAACTTCTCTATCTTAACTCTATATATTATTGTTCATGCAGTGCATTAGGGAAGATTTAAACGAGAGAAATTGGCTTCTGAGTAGAGCGACAGAAAAGTGTTAACACACTACTGTCCAGAGACTGTGAGTTCAATGATCCCATAGCCATCTGTGGCCAAGAGCCAAGAGCGCCAAGAAAATGTCTACGCTCAGTGGTACAGTACATACATGTACCCCTATCATTCACAGCAACACAAGCCATTCATGGGTGTCTTTGGGCTTATGCATGCGGGAGAAGGAAGAATGTGCTTTCCTACAAATCTGTTAAACCTCACCCCATAGCGAAGCATGACCAGTAGTTTAAAGAGATGCCATTAGCTGGCTTTACTAATTAGTTTACTAATTAGTTGTAACAATGGCTTTATGATTGAGTAGAAGACCACCAGGACTTCAGCTTCTTCTTAGCTTGACAAGCATTCCTATTGGCTTGTTTTCTTGTTGGCTACCAATAGTAGGGCCATCACACAATGACTGTGATCCCATGTGAAAAGTCTACTTTAGAGCATATTTCCCAGCAAACATTTGGACATTTGATGACCATTGAAATGACGTCCCTCCGACATGTCCCATCATGGTTGAAAAATAGTTCCAAAATGAAAGTTAAACGGACGTGTTTGACATTATCTAATTCACAATTGCTGTCATAAACGGTCATCATCCAAATCATAATCGTCCACATTTTTGCTTGGAGGGTATATATTGAACAACACTTAGATAAACGTCAGAGTAACAACTATACATGCAACCCCAGACAACTGTAGACATGTACAAACGTATCTGAATGCATTTTTAGGTTCTGTGTCACATATTTTTACCAATTAATGCCTTCATTGTAAACTCTTTACCAATTAATGCCATCCTACCGCATAGGACCAGTGTTTGCTGGGTAATAACTTAGCTTTCTAATACTGGCTTGTGTTGAGGGCAAAAAAACAAAGGAAGCTGGTGATATTGTCCGCAGTTGAAGATAAGAATCACAATGTATTAAAATGGCATTCTATTTACTTGCCACAGAGCAAATGGGTCCCAATGACCAAAATTTAGTCTGTAAAATGTGGCCAAGATTTATTTGATACATTTATTGATACACTGCATTCTCAGTATCTTTGGCAGGAATGCAGTGCTTTGCTACAGTTTGGCTTTGCTACACTAACACATCCAAATTTCCTCCCTTTCTGGTTGTGTGGCTGGCTATTAAAGCTTGGTCTTAGGTAAGACATTTCACTGGGTGATTGAAAATGTAGCCAAACAACTAATACAACTTCAATTTCAATGAAATAGATATCCACATGTCGAGCCTCATTTGTCCATTTTCTTTTCTCCTTTGCCCATTTTTGTGTCTGCATTTATGATAAAGACATCCTCGTGTTGTGTCAAAATGGCTTGCATGGCCCATGCAATTTTCTTAGAGATGAAATGTGCAGTCTGTCAAATGACTCATCTCATAATTGACTTTCAGTTTAGCTCCACATATAAGATCAGAAGCTCTCAGAAGCTCTGTCTGGTTCCTCACCTGCTGTTGGGATTGTCACCGTAGCAGTCAGTCATCTAAATAATGGAGATCCTACTGTAGCAATACAGGGGCTCTAGGGTGCTAAAACTATAACAAAGGGAAAGACTATAAACTGATATGTGAGTCTGCTTCTGTTGAGGCAAAAGAATCGTCTGTACACCCCAACAGTGTGTAAATATGCATGCTTCGGTTATCTGCTTGCAAACCAGTCATGTTTCTTCATGGCTTGTACAGTATCTAATCATATATGCATAACATACAGAAATGCAGTCTTTTTAAGACAACATTTAAGCTCTTAGATAGGCACTAGCCTGGAGTTATCAAGCTAAAATGGTGAAGTTGAAGATGGGAGACTCATCTTACCATCATCTTAATCAATTCAAATACAACAGAAATTGATTTATAGGATTTGGAGACACTAAAACTATCTTTGGGTTCTGATCTGATGTAGTGGCTTCAAGGTGATGCCACACTGCACTCCACATAGTTCCTTCCATTCACTGTTTTGCAGTCTTTGAAACAATTTAGCAGAAATAATTTGCCAGCACAGATGAATGCCTAAGAGGAATCTGGTGGGTCTTGTGTTTCTAGTCTCAGACAGAAGGACATTTGATCATTTAATGCCACTGGGGCCAATGCACAAAAATCCAGATACCCATTGCACCTGGCACACAGGGTTTTTAAACATGTTTAAAAAAATGTCCATACCTTGTTGCTATAGCTTGAAGTAGCTTTCACTTTCAAAGCCTGAAGTGCTGTCTGTAGGATCTCTGTTCCCCCTGTATCTCTGGTTGTATGTTCTTTCCACAAACCACCAAACGAGAACTCCCCACACGAGAACTCTGCAAGTTCAGAAAATGTGCTTATCAGAGTCTGTTGCTGTAAGTCAGGAAAATGTACTAGGCTCCCTCAAGATGTGCAATTCACTGAGCTGTTGCATTGTGGCTAGAAGTTTGTTGCATTTGGCCAATGCTTACCCTTACTCCGCTAATCTGCATTCCAATGCAGTAAAGGCACTTAGTGTTCTTCTGTTCAACTTCTGTTGCTGCAATGCAGTGTAGAAGCTTACCAATCTTTCCAGTGGGATCTGTATCCATATTAACTGTTTGATTTACAACTTGCTGTAGCAGAACAAGAGCAAAGAAAGGTAAAGGTAACATAGACTATACCATTCAGCCACAACATTTAAACCAACAACCTACCTGGACAACCAGAAACCTTCAGTCCTGGCATTTACTGTATAAGAATGTTGACTCAAATCACCTACCTAAACTTTGGTACCGATCAAGTGGCCTCTTTCAGCAGGATATTGCATATTGAAATACCAGAAAGATTGTCCAAGAGTGGTTTGAGGAACCTGACAAATACTTCACATCGATCCAAGCCGCAAATCTCTGGGATGTGCTGGATGAAAAAATATCCCATTAATGAGACCCCACCTCACACTTTACAGGACTTAAAGGATCTGCATCAACAGGTCAGATCTGTCAAGATCTGACAGCACAACAATATCATGCATGTGGCTCAGAGCCAGGCCGCTCTTTACATGCAATAAGCAAACTGCATAGGGCCCTGCAAATTATACAATTTCAATATTAAGCATCAACCTACGAGTCAATGGCAGTCGTAGTGGATTTATGGGCAGGGTGCTAACGCAGTCAACCATGATGTATTTTGGTATGGTATGATAGGTAGGATTTATAGAACACCACAGCCTGTCTTCTGTGACTTTGCACATGACAAAAGTGAGTGCAAAACAACTATTTATTATGTTTTACAACCACAAATTGGCAACTTCAGCTCGGAAAAGATAAGTGCATCTTCCCTGCACATGCTTTCATTTGCACATACACAAAATAAAACTTGCACTTTCCAGCATCACCCTCTGTGGAGACCAGTCCATATAAAGTACAGGTGTGATGGCACTCCTGACAGGGGCACTTGCTTGAAACACCACAAGACAATGATTGTCTAGTCACACTGATAGGGTTTACTTATAACTGTGGACTAATGAAAAATGGAACTTAGTTGAATATTGATGCATATAATATGGATGCAAATAACAATAATGTGTAATAACCATTAAGTACTCAGCATAGTATTTACATTTATTGTATGCATTTATTTATTGATGCATTCTACAAAAGAAATCAGAGGGAGTCAGTTTTAATGGGCTTGATGCAGCTGGTAAAATCTATATAAACAAAAGAAAAGTTTTGTCTGTGCATTGGTAAGAACTCACTCTTTTAATGATATCTTTGATTGGAGGACCAGAAACTAGTCTCATGAAATTTCTGTCTGTCTGCATGTCTGTCTGTCTGCATGTCTGTATGTCTGTTCAGCCAATTTTGTCACAGCATCATACAAAACTGTCTGTAAAGAATTTAATAAAACTTTCCAGTCCTTCTGTATTTGCCCAAGGTTAAATCAAATAAATAAATAAATACATTTTAAAAAATCCAAATGTTGATTAGAAGGACGTTATAAGCGGTTTTGTGCTTTTTTTGTGAGCAGCTATATTTTGGAGAAATATAGTGCTTTTTCTCCCGAGGTGGGTGTGGCTATATGTGACTCAACACAGCCAATCAACACAATAGTTTATCATAAATACAGTACACACAGAGTATGTGGAAGACAGAGAAACTACTGTAATGCATCTATAATGGTGTCCATATCCTTTTGGCCATATAATGTAACAGTTTCCCCATAGCCTGCTAGACACATTTTGCAGTGGTGCTGATGGGATTATACTGCAGTTAGAGCCAAACTCTGTAAGTGCCTGTCAAATATGTTCAGGTTCCAAACATCTTGGATATTCATCCCATCTATCATCCAACTGCATAGGAGCTTGGCAGAACAAAGTTTTCCTGTATTTCTTTTCTAACATACACAAGAGGTTGGGAAACTTGACAGAGCTTCAACATTTCACACCATTTATAGCTTCATGGACTTGTTAAGACTATAAGATTAGTTTGCAAGATTTGATTATAAGACTCTGCATCCGCAGCACAAACACTGTTATATGTCAACTCAAACAACTGGCCATGCATCTTGGCAACAATAGTAATAAATCAAAAACTAGAATCACCTTCACATAGAGTGAACATTTATACACTCTAAAGGACAGCATAGATTTGGCCAAAACACAGTATTGATGCTTATGTTCTACATATAATACAGAATATTTGTGTGTCACAGAATCTAAAGTTGCAATATGGAAGTAACCAATCTTGTTTCCCCAAAAATTTCAAGCCATTTTGGAGAGATCATTTTACAGTATACTGTATGTTCCTGTCGAGGCCGGCACCAGAGATGGGCATGCGCCTCAATCTGTTATGGCTCCTCGATCATTCCTTAGGGTGACCAAGCAGGTAGCCTCCCATTTTGCAAGTGTGCGAAGGGAAGGGCCGCTGGAAACGGGCATGGCTGCGAAGTAATCAGCGCTAATGGATCGCTGGCTTCTCCCCACGTTATAAAAACAAGGCGGGGAGTGTAGCTTGGGGTCTGACCCTAGAGATCATGCAGCGGACACTAAAAAACATGGATGAGTGGCATGCGAGTGGAGTGACACACCCCAGGGACTTCAAAGAAACTGAAAGCAGCCAATTGATCGGCACGTGAAGGACAGCCGCGAGAACATTGCACAAGCTCCTATGGCACTCCTGTGTAGAGCCAGACTTCGGGATCCTACTGTCCTCCGTTCCCAGCTGGGAAAGCCGTCCATCGGACATCAGAAGGGACTGCTAAGGCCACACCAAATGGAGACTTGAGAGGGGCCGGTTGACCAGGTCAGCGGGAAGAAGAGTGCTCAAGGAGACACAGGGGTGGTCCCACTCTGCCACTCTGCTCACCGCCATCCCTCGCCAGCCTGTGTCTGCATGCCAGCTGGGAACTGCCACCAGACCTGCATGTGCACACCTTCACATACTTTCCTTCCCTTTCTTTCCATCCCCCCTCCTTAAACTCATTTCCTTCCAAATGTTTCTAAATAAAATTCCCCCATTTCCTTAAGACCTCGCCTCATGTTTGTGTTTGTGGTGCTGCCCATGCGTAAAATTCATTACAGTGACCCAAAAATGGCCATTTTTCAGCGTTATACTGTCTCGCTTCAAACAATCATAATTTGAAAAGCTAATTATTCAGATTTCTTTATGAGTACAGGTAGTACCTGACTTATGAACATTCAAGTTACACATTTCCGCAGATACGATCATTTCCGCAGAACAGCGGTCTGCAGTTCGCATGTAACATTTGTAGATGGATACAAATTGCAGAAGTAGCTCACGTGTATTGTACAAAAATAGACATTGTAGTGCACTAGATACCAATATTTACAATCATATACAATATTTTCAGTAAGTAAGTAAATGTATAAAGTCTTTGTCGGACCCCAACTTACGAACAAATCTGACTTAGGAAGATGCTCCTGGAACAGAACTTGTTCGTAAATAGGGGACAACCTGTATTGATAAACTTGGTGTAAGCTTCTAGAAACATATGACCCGTAAAAATCGTTGCTTAAATTGTTTTTTGGTAAAACTTTAAAAAGAAATAATCTGTACATCACAACCAAATTCAAGTTACAATATCTTAACAATTTTGCATTTTAGAATAATACACTCGTCTTTTCATGTGAAACCTAAATTGAGTTTCACCTGAATGACAATTAAGATCATTGGAAGATTTGACTTAAAAAAAGGTATGAACACTACATAAAAGGGGATGAAATTGTATTTAGCAAATGTGTTTCTTTTTATCCACATGATGTAACAGAGAACATAATCCATCAAGCCAGGCCACCTTACTCTACTGCTACCTCTAATGCTCACATCCTCACTGTAGCAGCTTTCATCAGTGGACAAGGGTCAGTATGGGTCAGTATGAGTATTTGACCAGTCTGTAGCTACGCAGCACCATATGCAGCAAGCTGTGATATGCTGTGTGCTCTCACAACTTTCTGTTGTAGGCAGCGTTAACTTTTTCATCAGTTTGTTCTACAGTAGCTTTTCCTTGTTCTACAGTCTGCACTCCCCACACACATCAGTGAGCCTTGGACACCCATGACCCTGACGTTGGTTCACAAGTTATCCCTCTTTTGACCGCTTTTGGCAGGTACTAAACACTCCATACTTGTTTGATACATCAAAACACCTTCAAGAACTGACTTTTCACTTGCTTCATAATGTATCCCACCCCTTAGCAGGTGCCACTGTAACAAATTAATCAACATTTCACTAGTGTATTCGTGTCAAACCTTTATGAATAAGATTCTGATTTTAAAAAAATGACATTAAGGTATTGTTGCTACATAATTTTCATATCTCTTAGTTATACTTTTAAATTTGTGTGTGAGAGAGAGACAGCCTACAGGGGTTTAACGGTTCATTCATTAATTTGCTAGTCAAAACACTTTAATGTAATATTTAGTGAAATCTTCCTCACGCATATTATATCTGCTTAGAGAAGAACCTTTCATCTTTGTAGTGTCATTCACAAGATTAATTTTTTTTAAAACAATTTAAAACAACATCTTGCCTGCAAATTCAGAATGATGTCTTGTACCCATAGTCGGAGATGCTGTATTGTTTGGGTTTTGAGATTAAAAGTGCAAGCTTCAGCAGACTTCGCCACAATTGCGGACTTTAATTTGAACTTTACATTAATGTCACAGACGGCATGGCTAAGATGTTTTATTCACTCTGTGAAAAGGTTTGACTTGCCACTTTCCTGTAGAAATGTAGAACACACACACTTACTCACACTTACACATTTTCCATATTCCATATATCCAAAAAATTATTTTATGTTTATTTTGCCTTAATAGTCCTGTTCAGTGAAGGATTCATTTCTTATGGTCATTCTCCCCATTTCTATTTTTTCCTTTACCTCACACCAGAGATTCCTGAACTGTGGGCTGCGGTGCAGGTGATTACATTTAATGTCCTTTATTGTGTTCACGACTCTTCTGCCTTGTGCTCAGAAAATTTATTAGAGAATGAATTATCCAATAATTAAAAAAAAATATGGTGCTGAGATTTTTCATCTAACCATATCTATTGATTAAGTAATATCACACGAGAGGGAGTGCTGTTGTGGTGATTATCCAGCACAACTGCACAACCTGGAGCGTTATATTGCTTTTATACACAACTTTTATACAAGTTCCACACACACGCACACCATTTATTATGAACAGATTTGTTTATTTATTACCAGCTATTTTGCTCCACCAACACATATCTTTCTGTAACTAGTGGAACTTACTAACCGAACTGGCAACCAATAGCTAATGTAATTAATAGCGGTGAAGTTCAATTAAATTAAATACAATTTTATTTATAGGATTTAAAATTTGTTTTACATTTTTACCAGTACAAGGTAAACAAAAAGTTAGGATAATAACCAATGAAGGTGGTGGACAGTCCTGTAAATGTCAAAAGTTTCTCTTTATATTTCTACTTATTCCATTTTAAGATTTTATCTACATTAACTTCTGGGTTCTGGAGTTAAATTTCAAATACTGTTAAATGGAAACTAGTGCAATAGTCTGCACAATCCCTTGTTCCACACACTACGTGGTGCACTTGATTAGGGGTTAGAGAGGCATTTGGGATATAGACTTGTTTTAGATGTTAGTTAGCTTTGTAGCTTAAGTGTAAATATAAACATAAAAGGGACTTAGGAACACTTATTAAGGAGACAAAGTATTGTTTATAATGACATCATGTTATCAGGTGTGTTTTCTTGCTGAAAGTGCTTCCATGACTGGTTCTGAGTGTGGGTTTAGGCAGGCAGTGGTTATTATTGCACTAGTGCTGTTACCAGCCATTACCACCACCCGTGGAATGCCTGTCATCTGATCAGATTACTAAGTTAGAACTAACTGTTGTATAATAAGTAATATATTTAAATGGGAATAATGTTATGTAGCAAAGTGCAGAGTGGCCATGACCCTCAGTGATTCAAGACACAACAAGGTCAGAAAAGCTTGATGGAAGTTGGAGGCCTCTGCAACTCTAGCCCTAGCAGAAGGGAACCTAGCGCTCAAAGACATCATAGGGAGGCACCATGTACAGGAAGGCAAGGCCTGGGAATGACTCACTTCCAACACTGTGGAGAGAAGAGTTATGGTCCAGGTGGAAATAAGGGACCTAGCGGTAGAGCGGTGGAAAGCAAAGGTTGTGGAACTAGGAACCTAGGAGGCTTGGACAAGGTGTGATCTCCCCAAGATAAAGGTGACATGGGCAGACCTGTAGAGGTTTTTGTTATACCAGATTTCCTTTTTGCTTAGGCCGTCTATGACACGCTTCCAACCCATGTGAACCTACACAGATGGGGGAAGAGGGACGACCCAACATGCAAGGACTGCGGGCAAAAGGAAATTATGGCACACACCTTGACAGGATGTAAGACTTTGCTTGCCCAGGGCAGATACAGATGGCCCTATGAAAAAGTACTGGCTGTGCTAGCTGATATCTTAGAGCAGGAGAGGACCAGCAAATGACAACTTAAGAGTAAGCCACCATTAGGTATAAGATTCGTCAAGAAGGGGACAAGGCCACCAGGGCCAAATACTGTAAAACCGGGGTAAGTCTTCTTCTGCCCAAGCATGGGAGCTTAGGATGGACCGGAAGAGAAGGCTTCAGTTCCCAGATGTCGTCCACACTACCTTAAGACCTGACACAGTGCTTTTCTCCATGGAAGGAAAGAAGATCATCCTAGTGGAGCCTAGTGCAAAGAGGTGTTTGAGAGGAAGTCTGAATGCTATAAAGATCTAGTGTGGAACTGCAGGGACAAAGGCTGGCAGACATGGTTGTACACAGTTGAGATGGGATGCAGGGCCTTCCCAGCCAGTGCGAAGACTGGGGGAGGCAGCAGAGAGAGCCTCTTGTTGGATTTCGAGCATGAGGGAAGAGTTGTGCTGGCAGTCAGGAGGGAGTGACTAGTGACTACTACTGCTGACTCGCCAACAGGAAAATGGTTAAAGGGTCAAAACACATCAGGATCGTGGCTCCTGGCTATAGGTATGCAGCAGACACTGCATGATGAGAAAACTGCAGTAAATTCTGTATTATTTAACTATTTTTATACATGTATACATTTTATACATGTAATCCTACTAATCGTAGTTGTGATTCTATATGAAAGCTGATATTTGGCTGATTTTGTCCTACCTAATGGGTCTGTTGTAGTTTAATTTGATTCAACCTCTTTAATTGGTGGAATCAACATCTTTGTCTTGTTTTAGTTATTCATTCCAGATGTTCGGTGTTCTGCTGAGACGTTGAATGCTGGCGCTTTTCATGACAAAAAACATTTATTTTTACAAAAGCGTAATAATTTCCGTTGGTGTGTTTGCACAGCAGATAGCATTGCCGCTTCACAGCTTCATAGTTCCCGTTTTCTCCAGCTTGGGTCAAAGCTTTTACAGAGTTTTGTCTGTTCTCATCGTGTACATGTACAGTACTGTATGTTTGCTCTTGGTTGTCTGGTGTCCTCCTGGTAACAAAACTGTCTACTGTCTACTGTATGACCCCTTATTTATAAAGAGAACAGTTGAGCATTGGACAATTTCACTGTGGATTGCTTCGTAGACTTATCTTGTTTCACGGCACAAGAATGCTATTGTCTTTTCATTAGGTTTCTGTAAAAACAAACAAACAAAAAAAACCAGGAGCTTTTGCATACACACCAGAATATACACACACCCTCCCGCGCAAACAAATATTGTCATGACTGCTTGGTGAATGCTTGCAGTATTGGCCATCAGACACAAGTAATTGCTACATTCGTTGTGTGTCATATTCTGTAGCTCCTGTCTGTGCAAAAAGCAGAGAAGTGGGATGATGAGTAAACAGTTCTGGGACAACAATATAAGAAGCTGAGCTTGCGTGTCACTCTTTTAGCCTGCTAGCAGACGTTTCAGAGTTATGTGACAGCATCAACACTTGGTGGGTGGGGGGGCATCCTGCCCTCACTACTCACACACTACTACTTGTGCACAAAAATACACACAGTGCAGGGATGTGACGTTAATGAGAAGAACATGTACCCCTTAAGGAGAGATGCCAGAACAAGGTTCGTCATTTTGGAATAATTTGCAAAACTGAAACGTGCTCAACATATCTGTGGAGTGAGACTAATTTTGTCTAGATTCTGTTGCTACCATTAAGATCTGTTCACTCAGAAACCAGACCTACATACAGTCTGTAGACTCCTAATTAATACCTCTGCCCTATGCCCATACCGCCACTCACATCTATTCCAATCCAACTGCCAATAGTCATTGGGAGAAAGTGTTCAACTTTCCAAAAGCAGCCATTAACACCTCAATAACTGGGAATGCATTCTAACACCTACCGATTTATAAGGGTGTCATAATAAAATCATTAAAGGTTTATTTTTTATCTTTTGGTGACTTTCCAAATTGGCTCTATTACTTTGACCGGCATCGGGATTGCAAACTCTTGTCGTACTTCGGCTCCACAAGTCAAATCATATGGCGCCATACCTGTATTTGCACCGCTTTTTTTTTTTTTACACTTACACACATTGCTTTCACTCGCTCAGATTCTCCCTCCTTCTATTAAGATCTCAAACACAGAGCAAAGACTGGAAGAAGGCCAATTCTAATTGGCTGGTTCTGGTTTTAAGGAAACAGCCAATCAGAATTAACCTGTCATCCGGGATTTCTTTTTCAACTGAGAGATGTTGAGAAAGCGTGAGGATTTGAGCGAGCCAAAATACAAGTGTACAAAATACAAATGTGTCAATAAAAATGTGTTTTTCGCTCAAAAATAACCGGCAAATTTAAAGCCATACTTAGCAGAGCTCGTGAACGTGTACACATGCACATACAGTATTAAACTATTTAATGTAACCTATAGCCTCCTTCAATTGTCTTCTCTTTTTGTATTCACAGATGAATAATTTAGGTCTCTTACTGTAGATATGATGATGCATTGTTTACTTAATCTCACATTGGTATCCCTTAGCCAGACAACAATTGGGTTGTGATGCATGATTGACACATTCCTCAGCAAATCACTCGGCTTACATAATTACAGTAAGAGTTTTCCACTACTCTGTGATTTTTCCTTTTTTTTTTTTTTTTCCATTGCCCTTGGCAAAGTGCTACGCTAGGCAATTACCTACTTCACCTACTGTATATGGACACACCCGCTCTAGGTGAAGGGAAGATATTTGTTGTTATTGAGGCAAGCAAAGCATTTGGTGCATTAATTCCACCTGCAGCACTCCACTCATGCTTAGAACCGGTCATGGCCAGTATACAGTATAATTATGTCAGAAGTCATGCACTCATGCGTGTATGGCTCTATCACAGATAGAAAAGCAGAGCAAATATTTAAGTAACAACTATAGATAAAAGATTATAGGATTTTCCATTGCTTTTTCTATGGTCTATCAAAAAGTTTCTCTGTACTGTGAAAAAAAAAACGTCAAGTCTGCACAGTTCTTGGTGGCAAATAATATTTTATTTATTTATTTATGCCAGAAAGCACTAATAGCCAGCAGCTACTCCCCTGTCATGCAGAATGACATTAGCCAGCGTTGCATGTCAGTAAGTTCGTGTATGTGGAGGAGGACAGTGATCACTGTCCTCTTAATGTGTTCAGCTGCACTGTAATGTTGCATGAGTGGAAGTTTAAAATGATAGTGGGCAGACAGAGTCGATGATTAGATTTAGACAGCTAGTTATATTAATAGGGTGACTATGCTGTTGGGGAAACTAACAGGAAAATTACTGTCCAATATTTTCATTATGAAAATAGGAGGGAAAAAATTAAATAAACATTTCTGATTATTTCATAAGCCAGCAAAGCAAAGAAGAATAATAGTAATAACCAAGTTAAACAACTTTCTTACCTTAACCCACTTGGACTTTTCCCTCATGAGATAAAAATACAAGAGTTCTAATATGTTGCTCAGGAATAAAAGACATTTTAGAGTCTTTGAGGTGAATGTGTGCAGATGAAAGAGCTGTTTTGGTTATTATACAGCCAACACGTCATGTCCAAAACTCATTGGAAACAGAAATATTACCGATATTACCCTCCTGACCATGAGGTAAATGAAAGTGCAATGCAGATAATAATATTCTTTATTTCACACGGAGCCTGAAATGAAAGGTAATTTAAAAGGTATTTGTTTGGGGATTAAAAAGATTTGCATTTTTCTATTTCACCCAGTCCTTCAAAATTAACCTTCTCTCTTTTCTTTCTTATTTTCTTTTATTAAAGGTGGTTTTTACTTTCAGGACAGATTCATGCTTATGCCCACAAAATGCGAAAGCTGAGAGACGTGTTTGTATAATAAGCGAACGTGTCAGTGTCAGGGCTTGTGAGGGAGAAACAGAAGCACGCTGTGAAGAAGCCAGTCACATTGAGATAGCGTTTTAACACGGCAGGGGAGAGATCACATGCCCATGGACGCACTCACGTACACACACTAATCATCCACACATGCAGAGTGTGTATTCAGCTCTATGATTGTATTCAGGACTAATTGAGGGGAAAAGCTCATAGACACGGGGTTTCACCTCCAGTCTTAGCCTGCAGAGTTTGAAATGTTCTGTACTGCCAACTCACCTGATCCAGCTGCCTAAACGCTTCATGAGTTGGATTCTAGCTGAGAACCCTTGGAGTACTTCATTATTTCATCAGTGTAGACGCACACCTTCACATCATCACCATCATCACTAATTGTTCTGCATAGTTCTCTCTCTCTCTCTCTCTTGCCCTCTCTCTATGTTAATTGCAGTCATGGACACGCATTAATTTCAGTGCGAAGATGCGAAAGGTATTAGAATCAATCTGGAGGACAAAAAATTGATTGCTTTCAGCAGGCTGCTTTGAAGCACTAGGAGTATTGCGCTGAGGCATTTGTGGCTGCTTCAAAGCTGTGTCGCACATCATCAAATCACTTCATAAACAAATGACCTGATTATAGAATAATCTGTGATTCGGGTTGATCTTTCACACAAGATTAGCCACTTTGGGTCACAAGGGGCTTGCTGTTAAAGTGATACATTTGGTTTATGTGTTTATCTAATATGAAGTACCAGAGCTGCTTCTCAGCCTTTTTTTCTCTTCTCGTTTCTGTTGTTGTTCCCTCTTTGTCACAGGTTAACCCGCTTTCTTAAACCTTCATCTTTTTTTCCACCCACAGCACTGTGACTCACTCAATGTCAGGTGGTTCAGTGCTGCTGTGTGTATATGTATGTGTGTGTTTAGCAACCAACCTACCATCATATTTAGGCACAGTTAATCTAAAAGTCAGGAAAGTCAGACGGGCTGAATAGTACATTATACTATTAGGTACACACAGAGGGGACTGTATAAACTAAACAGTACCACATCAGCTGTATTAAATATAATTGTGCAAGCACTGGCTGAACATCTGGCAACCAACAAAATGACAAGTGGTTGTCAAGAAGTCTTTTCTTAGCAGCAACGCATTCATTTTGCTGACTGCAGCAGTCCATGCTATATGGCAATTCTAATGCTTAGCTAATTATCTCCAGCCTTATCATAAAAAAAGCTTATTCTTTTTGCCAGAAGTTTAGATGATCACGGTAGAGCAAATCACGCTAAACATTAAACATGGCCAGATTTGTGTTATTCTTTCGTTCATGCGACATTGCATTCATCTGTTCTTGAAACATCATGATGTTCGGTGGGAAAGTCACTGCACTATCAAGCATAATCTATTTCACGAAGGTCTGCAAACTTTTGTTTTTTTTCCCCCCTGATATGAATTGCTTTATGAGGTGTACACAACACTTAGCTCTAGTTCAGTGTTGACTTAGACAAATCAGATAGTTAATCGGGATGCTAACTTTAAATCAAAGACAATTTATCAAAGTTGGGACACAGTGTTACCTACAGTATAGTAAATATTGTTGACAGTGGTAAGTGTCATGTGATTAAGATTCCTTCTTGCTTTGGAATCAAGCAAAAATAATTGCCAGGAATTGCAGACTTTTCTGATTCCATAGGATTCCTGATTACTTAGGTGTATCTAAGCCTTTATGTGTCTATGGTGTGTCATTTTAAGATCAAAGCCAGACTTTTTTGTACGGTATGTCAAGCAGCTCTTGTTTATGCCGCTCAGAGTGAGGATATTGATGCAGCAGGTTTATTGTTTACAAGTTAATTGTAATTCATGTAATAACTCAAGGCATTCTGTGCATAATTTTAATTGCATCATTAAACAAATGGATATTGATTAGACACTTGGAACACATTTGTTCATTATATTACATATCACAAATTCCCTAGGATTATGGTGCTTTAGCAGTAATCTTATTGTGATCAGCCATTACATTAAAAACATTAATTCTAAGCACCTAGGCTTTGTGTTCTCCTCAGGGTCTGACTCTTGGGGCAGGGCCTCGGGGGATGTACCCCAAAAGTGTCTGGCATTCAAAATTATCAGACTTGTTTATCGGTGCATCTGATGGGTGCTTGATTGGATTGGGATCTGTTGAGTTTGAAGGCCAGGTCAGTGGGCCTTGAGCTCTTTGCCATGGTGTACTGGGTGTGTTGGTGCCTTTCTATCGTGGTCAGCATTGACTTTTTTCAGTGATTTGGGCTGCATTTGCTTTTCTGTGGGTCAGACCTGGTGGGCTGGTCGTTGTTCTCGGATCAGTGTATTTTCTTTCATGTTTCAGTTCCTTCTTCTTATGCTCTCTCATGGAAGTCATCCTGATTGTTTCCACCACGCTTATTGTGACATTAACACTGTATCATTCTGTTTGATGGATTTTAATGTACATTCAAGTACCTTAAACTTGGTAAGTAATTAAATTGTATTTACCTAGATTATCTTTATATTAGGAGTTTTTGGGTCACACTTACTTCCCATTAACTATGATATCAACTGAACTGACTATCATTCCATTGATGGGCATGAACACCTTAGTTTACATTTACATTTATATTTAGGAATTTGGCAGATGCCATTATCCAGAGCGACTTACAAAAAGTGCTTAGAAGTTTCCGTCATTGGATAGATACTTACCCTGGTTTACTAGGTTACCACCTAAGTACCATCAGTCAAACACAGTTGGGAAGGTTTTTTTTGGGGGGGGGATTAGTCCAAGTATTAAAGAAAAAGATACGTCTTGAGTTGTCGTTTAAAGATGGTCAGAGACTCAGCTGTACTGACATCTAGAGGAAGTTCATTCCACCATCTAGGTGCCAGAATAGAAAAGAGTCTGGATGAATGTGGGACAAGACGAGCAGTGCTGGAGGATCAGAGGGAACATGGTGCAGTGCGTAGTGTGTTTTATTTGAAAGTCTGAAAATTTGTGCAATCTCTTCAACCATTGTGCTTTGAAATGAAATCTACAATGTCAAGATGCTACAAAACAGTGATTATCCTAGTACACCCTGGACAGGGTGCCAATCCATCGCAGGGCACACACAGACACACACTCACACTCTATGGGCAATTTGTGAACGCCAATTAGCCTAACCTGCATGTTTTTGGACTGTGGGAGGAAACCGGAGCACCTGGAGGAAACCCACCAAGAACATACAAACTCCATGCACACGGAGACGGGAATCGAGCCTAGCCGGGAATCGCACCCGGACCCTGGAGGCGCAAGGCGACAGTGCTAACCACTACACCACCGTGCTGCCCTGATTAGTACTTAACTTGTTAATTTAGGGTAAGCTCAGTTTATCAACAGACATTAAGAACAGGGATTAAAAATACATGAGAAATTCACGATGGAATGGAGTAGAAGGGTATTCAACATAATTTACCCCGTTTATGATTATTTTGAAATAACAGAATAGGCTGTAACTATTTTTGGTCACTATTATGTTTGCAATATAGCAATTTCAAATGACAAAGGATATTGCACTAAATAGACAACACCATTTCTTTGCACAGAAAAGATCCCTGTGATTTTTGTGTGTATGTGTGGATTTCTGTCTCATGCCGTTTTAGTGGCTGCAGTAGTCTGGTGTTCTGAGCCACCAGGGTGACATGCCTGGTGATTTTGCAGGTCATGGAAAAATGGGACATTTTTAGCTTCCAGGTGTTACAGATCTTTAAAACACAAGGGCCTTAATTACCATGTGGTGTTAAATTGTACTGCAGCAGACTTTAAAGCATGAACATCTATGCATGTGTAAAAAAAAACCTGCACATTTTAGTCTAGAGTTTCTAATTATCCTAGAACAAATCATGTCTACGCAATAATCATTATATGAGCACGATGTAGCAAGTGTTTATTTCTCCTGTAGTTGCTTCAGGTTCCATAGTAAACACTGATATATGTGATGTAATTGCCCATTTCCTGTGTGCAGGAGTACCCTGGCTGGTGTTGGCAGGGCAGTGGGACTGCCTGACTGCAGGCGATTCATGCTCCAGTGATGAGGTGTGCAGTCCACGACTACGCACTCTGCGTCAGTGTGTGGCAGGTGGGGGGAGCGTGAAGCTGGGGCCAGGGGCCCGTAACCACTGCGAGAACGCTGTAACCGCTCTGCTAGCCAGTCCTTTACACCGCTGCCAGTGTAAACGTGGCATGAAGAAGGAGAAGAACTGTCTCAGCATCTACTGGAGCCTCAAGCAGTCTGTTATACATGGTAAACACACACACGGGTCAAAACAAACAATGACAAAATCACTAATACACACAGAGTAAACCATGATATGCCCAAAGCCACTTTACTGAGCAATTAAGTTCCAATGTGTGTGTGTGTGTGTGTGTGTGTGTGTGGGTGTGTGCGGGTGCGTGGGTGCATTTGTAGGACTGAACCTTGTAGAGAGTTATCCATATGAGCCTGTGGAGCGAGGGTTTGATTATGTTCGACTGGCTTCCATCGCTGCAGGTATGTATTTTACACACACAAACACACACACACACACACACATACACGCACATAGTTAATCAGTGCAAACAGTTTTACCAACTAATACAGATTTGCAACCCTCTGACAAGCATGTTGCATCATATCAGCCTGCAATTAAATCCGCCTGTTCTGTATTGTATTATAGGTTAATTTGCTGTATAAATATTCATGTTTCCCTAATTGCTTCCATAACATATGGCTGCATGCTTATCACACATTTGGGTTAAGATGTTTCCTATGTGAGAATTATATTTGTGATAATTCAACCTCTCACCTTCTATTATATATAAAAAATAAAAGCACAGTATTCAGTCAGTGCTAAGAAATATTTAGTGAAACTAATAGGAAAGTTACAGTATGTAGTGAAGGGGACGCTATGGAGAAGGTAAATCTCTACCTGCTAATAATGGTGTACAGCATTCACGATGATGAAAAGAGAAAATAGTGGTTGGCTTTATGACGCAAAACTGAAACATCGGATATAGAAAAAGACACGATAAGCTGTATGTATGTTTGGCTACAAATGTCTCTTCCCCTGCCAGTTAGCATTGTCTCTAATCTTCCTGTCTTTCAATAGCTACACTGACAAATGCTCGAAACACAGTTTAGTTAAACATGTTATTGCACGGCATGGAAGCTTAAATAAAAATGCTGGTTTGTCAGTCTTGGGTTGTAGGTGCTCAAGGCATGAGCTGAATTATATGGGCCTTGAGGGCAGAACATAATGAGATAGTTACTCATCAGCAACCACACACACACACACACACACATTTTTTGAGACCTAGTAACGTCATATACAGTACGAAACACTTCAAATGTAGTGGGAATGATGGGGAAGAGAAACATTCATAGGACTGAGGGGCAGAGATTAATTGTCTGCCAGTAATGGTAGTGATTTAAATGCAGTCTATTCAATCTATTCGTGTACAATCACATGGTGCGCACATATTGTACACATACTCACACACTCATTTACACACTATACAGGCAATTTGGGAACGTCAATTAACCTAATCCGCATGTCTTTGGACTGTGGGAGGAAATCAGAGTACCCGGAGGAAACCAGTGGTGTCAAAAGTATTCACATTCATTACTTGGGTAGAAGTATAGATACTAGGGTTTAAAAAGACTTCTTTAG
>JAQMYJ010000039.1:20628944-20649339 GCA_030014305.1 Clarias laeviceps
GTACAGATAATTGCGTGAAAATGTAAGGAGTAGAAGTAAAAAGTCAGCTGAAAAATAATTACTCCAGTAAAGTATAGGTACCCAAAATTTCTACTTAAGTGAGCTAACGAAGTATTTGTACTTTGTTACTTGACATCTCTGGAGGAAACCCACCAAGGACGGGAACACGCAAGCTCTATACAGAGTTGGGAATTGAACCCAGACCCTGGAGGTGCAAGACCGGCATCAGTAAACTAGAATAATACATAAATACGGTAAAATAAAAAAAATTAAGAAATGCAGGAACATGAGAAAATGAGGCTTTGATTTGAAGATACTTGACATTTGCACAATAAGACTTTTGCAGTGAGAACAAGAAGCAGCCTGTTCTACACAGACAAGCTAATGAAGTGTAAACAGTAAACAGACCAACGACAGGGATAAAGCCAGGACTAGAACAAAAACAAAGGGCTCTGCAAAATATGCAAAAGCACATGGATGACAGAACATGCACAAGCGAACAGCACTGCACATTTGTGAAATAGGCATTTTAGAGCCCATTATACCTGTGAAACAAGTACCTATTTTGCAACACAACACACTTAGTTAAGGTGATAGGAATATTTACTATTGGGTTAACTGGGTCATTTAGCCAGCGTACGCCATGTGCTCATGACAGGATACAGAGTACATGAGATTATGAAGTACACTGAAATCAACAAACCGAACAGTGAAAGATGGAAGAGGTTTAAAGAAAAGCTTGGTCTTACAGTAAAAGAGTAAAACATTTTCTCCCTGACAACATCGATCAACAGTTATTTCCCTCACTTTAAAGTCAGTCTGACCTGTAAACAAGCTGTTTTACCAGCTTATTATTCAGTGTGAGAAATTCCACACAATAGCACACATTCTTCTTTGCACTGTACAGTTACAACCTTTGTTTGTTTGTGTGTGTGTCAATTAAGGCTGGTACACGAAATATTAGGTTGTGTCACAGCAGTAGCTTATGTGATGCTATGATACAGACAGTGAGCTCCACAGACAGTACGAGTGTCTGTAGCAGGGTAATGAGTGCTGGTGTGAGGAAGCTCAGCAGTGTATTGATCAGTGGCCTACTCAGGAAGAAATCCAGTAATGACGGATGAAAATGAAATGCTGCCAAACCACTCTCTGATTACAGTCATCTCTGCATACAATGCGACAGGGCTTTCTCTGTGACGAGAGAGAATGATAGAAAATGACTTGTGATTGTCATGGACGGATGAAGAGAGGCTCAGGCTCGTCTTTAATGTGAATATTAAAGCGAAAGAACAAACACAAAACAGCACTGAACTCAGAACTAGGTTTAGCATTAGCATAATGTAGCATGGCGACGCAGTTGTAAAATTAACAAAAGCAACACAGCAACATCTCTGAATTTTGAACTTAAATAACCCCACCATTTGAGAAACGAACAAAAAAACGCATTCGTGGGATTACAAGGTCAACACCGTGTGACTGCGCATAAAGCTGCGGCTGTCCTCATGACGTCCACTTGCCCTTCTGGTGCGTGGACGTCATGTGTCTGGTAAAGAGAAGAAGATGATGAAGGGGAAAAAAAGGATACTAAAGGGCTTTCCAATTCGAAATAATGAATCCTATACCGAGCACTTTATAAAGGAAATGCCCATAGCAGTCATTTAGAGAGTTGTTCAAACTGAAGTGATGAAAAGCATTAAATTTAAAGGGTTGTTAAGTTTAAAATGAGAGAGAGAGAGAAAAAAAAGATTGCTTGAAATATTCGCCATGCTCTGAAATGCTAACGTGTCTGCTTCGACACTTGCCAACTGGGAGAGAGACGGTCACACACAACACACATACACACAGCATGCATGACAGTGTCTAAATGTTCTGTCTTCTTTATTAACAGCATAGACAGAGCATTTAAGTTTTGAGCCAAACACCAGGTGTCAAATACATCTGTTACATTAAAGAGCAAAGGTAATTAACAGCTTCTGGTTAAGTTCCAGGAAGGATGTTGCATAGATATGTGGTGATAGACTAACCACAAGAAGTATTACTGAATGAGGAGTGCTTACGGCAACAATGATGGAGGTGTTTTATAGACATTTGACAAAGAACAAAGTAAGAGGTAAGAGACAGAGGCATGCGAAGGTTCACACAATGTCAGAAAACCCAAACAATCAGATTCAAAATGGTCTTTTTTAAAGCAACCTAGGAACATTTTACCTCCAAGATGAAGAAAATGGCCACAGGAACAGATTGGCTTATCAGAAGGTAGAGTAGATGATTTAAAAAGTCCTTTGTTTTGAAACTACACATTTCCACAAACAAAGAAATATTAAGGTCCAACCTGACAATCCTAATTTGGCCTTGACTTCATTAAGAACCTTTTGTCTTTAAACAAAACCAAAAAATTTAGATTTACCACAGTACATGTAATGTAAGTGTTCAAAGTGTGCACCTCCTCGCTGTACGCAGTGTTCATTACGTTCATGCAGATTCTCAAACATATCGCGGAACAAATGTTTCTGCAGATTCCTGCAAAAGAAGATTTGCTTGGGGAATGTGGATACAGTGCTCTACCAGAAAGGCAAAATGTCATAACAATAAACAAGATAACTGTGCTACTTTTGCAGTCTTATAACATCTCTCTCTGAACTGTTCTGCCACCTTTTTCAATCTTGGTCCCCATTCACGGAAATAATACTCAACTATGAACACTTTTTTCGCCGTTGAGAAACCCAACAACTGCACAACACAACTTCCTTTTCACTGCTGGGAACACATGCGACTTGAGCTATGCCCCCTTGACAAACGCAAATGTGCATTAGAGATGCAAAGTTCCAGTACTGTATATTTTGGCGCATGCCCTATAAAACCATGAAACTCAAAATGATGGGTTAGGTTCCACTCCTATCAGCAAAGAAAATGAGTCTGAGATAGAATGAGATAGAATGAGCACAGGATCATCCAAACTTGACAAACATAACAGGCAAAGACATTTTTTTGCTCTTCAAATTTTTAAATGACTTGTTTTAGTGATTTTACTTTAGTGCCCACCATAGGTCTGGTCTTCTGCTGTGGTAGCCCATGCAAATCAAGGTTTGATGTTTTCTTTTTCACCATGCGTCTAGTGATTATTTGAATTACTGCATATTTTCTGTTGGCTTGAACCTCTCTTGTCAAGACAGAACTGTTACTCACTTGATGTCTTGATGTTTTTTGTTTCACACCATTCTGTGTAAATGAAATTGTTGTGCATGAAATTCCCAGGAGATCAGCAGTGATAGAAATATTCCAACTAGCCCATCTGGCAGCAGCAATCATGCCACAGTCACATCAATGAGATCACATTTTCCCCCCATTCTGATGGTTGATTTGAACAATACCTGAATCTGCTTGCCCATATCTCCTTGATTTTATACACTGCAATGCTGCCACACTATATGTCCATATATATCTTCATTTGTTTCCCCAAATACTCCAAAATACATAAACAAAATAAAGCAACTAAACATTTGCAAATAAAAATTATTTTCTGTGTTTTTCATTTATACTATGTTTGGGTAATCATGGAAAGGCTAATTATAAAAATTACTATTGACAAGTCCAAGCAAAGTCAGAACTCATAAAGACTCAAATTCCAAAGCAAGTCTGAGAGTGATTTTGATTCGCAATGCAAACTCGGGTTCCCATTGTAGTAGACATGTAGGTTAGTCTTATTAAACATCTAACTAACTAAAATGAACAACTAAAATAGCTATAAATATTTTTGAGGGTTTTTCTGTTTTATCACTATTTAAGGTCAAAAGTCATTTGCATATTTTTGTTTGTTTGCCTTTACAAACATACAAATTAATCTAACATCAGCCCCTAAATGAGAATGAGTGGGCAGATATTTGTTCCTTTGACCATCTGTTCTTCATTAATATATTCCAATACTTACACTTGTTTCCATGAGTGGCAATGAGAAAAAACAATGCCTCCAGTTTATGAAGTAATATTGTGAAGAGTCTAGCATTTGGAGAGAGTCTTGCATAGTAAAGGTTAATTTCATGTTGAGAGATAGAAATAATGTCTGAAGAAGAAGAAGACGAAATGGATTGGGGAGATGAAATGGTTTAAAGGATAGCAAGAAGATGAAGAAGACTGAGCAAGCAGATGGGAGAAAAATGATTCAAGGGAGAATGATAAGAAGAGCCCAATAGTGGTAATGCTAGCAGTCTGTCTCAATTGTCTACATTAGTCTGGTGTGAAAAATGAAGCAGTAGCAGAAGTAGTCTCAGCTGGGACATTCTTCCTGATACAGAGACCAGACTCATTCAACTTTTATCCCTACTCATGTTCTATTCACTAGCAGCACACAGGCCATGGAGGACTGGCACCCCCCTATAGTTAACCACATCCTATATTCATTAACAGTGTGTGAGGGGATTTGAGATGGGTGTTATTTTATAGTATGGGTGTAAATCTCTCTCTCTCTCTCTCTCTCTCTCTCTCTCTGTCTCTGAGATCATTTCTCTACAAAGTCTACATTATAACACAAAACAATACTATTAAATCCATAATGATTTGATACACTTTAGTTCACTACTTATCTGATTCACTTCAGTAAGAATGTGATTTGATTTAGTCCACATTTAGTTCCACCATGAGAAAGTTCACATAAGAGGAGTTTACTCTCTGTCTCCATTATAAGTATCTGTGAAAAAAAAGGTGAGCTGGTGTATAAAAGGATTTTGTATGTATGTGCAGAAAAGGACTGTTACACTTTCACTCAGGGAAGTGAGGTACCACACCATGCAGCACTATACTCTGCTTTGCACTTTCAACAAACCTCACTGAGGCTATAAAGCCAGAGGAGAAAGGCTTGTAAAAGACTGGGCATCTTCACCTCAGTGATTTACCTGAGCTTGCCTTCCTGACTGCAGCAGGCTCATGTCTGCAGTGAGAAAGTGTTTTTGATATTGATGCATCCACAAAGAGCATCTGGACAGAAAAGGCTGCAGAGAAATGCCTCCTGCCTCTGCAGAGCTTGTTCATAAGTCATCAACCATGTGACTCACTTCCTGCAAAAAGTATAAACCACACTGCCAAACACCTGAAAAACACTCATGAGTTCTGTCATCTACAGACTACAAATAAGCTTCCCAAATGTTTTACTTCTCAAAAAATAATAAATTGTGCAAGGTTTCTTGTATTTGTCCAATGATTTATACAATAATCCAGTAGATCCACCTGCTTAATATCGTGAACATCCAAAACAGCTCTGACCCATTGAGGCATGGACACCAAAAGACCTCTGAAGGTGTGCTGTTGTATCTATTAAGTTGGCACATTGGGGCCTCCGAGTGGGGCAGTGGTAAAGTGCTCGCCCTATCATCCGGAGATCGCTGGTTCGATTCCCGGGTGATGCTGTAACCTCTTACAGCTGGAGGTCTAGAGAGAGCTGATTGACCGAGCTCTCTCAGAGGGGAGGGATGAGAGGTACTTCGTGCTCCCACATTAATCACGGCTCTACAGCCAATCAGGGGCGTCTGTGAACTCACGCATGCGGCGGGAGCGGATAGCGCTGTCCTCAGAGTGTGTTACACCGCCCCCAACGGTGCATGAGCTGGTTGGTGTCGCGTTTTTCGTAGGAAACACGTGATAGTCTCCGGCCCTCCCGGAGTGGTAGTGGTAGCCTTAATGTGGGAGCCCCCTAGTGGTGGGGAGGAATTGGACACAACTAAATTAGGGAGAAAATCTGGAAAAAATCCAAAAAAAAAAAAAAAAAAAAGTTGGCACATTGAAAGCTTTGTCATGTTCTTCAAACCATTCCTAAACAGTTTTTGCAACGTGACAGGGTGCAAGATACTGCTGAAAGAGGTCACTGCCATTAGGGATTACTGTTGTTGCCTTGAAGGGGTGTACTTGATTTGTAGCACATATAACATCCATGTGAATAACAGGAAGGAAAGTTTTGCAGCAGAACACTACCTAGAGCAACACACTGCCTCTGCCGGCTTGCCTTCTTGCCATAGTACTGTACATCCTGGTGCCATCTCTTGCATGATAAGAAAGATGTTTAATTACTGTAACACTCTCCCGGTCATCATCCATGGTCTAGTTCTGATGCTTATATGCCAATTGTAGGCACTTTTAGCAGTGGACAGTTATACTTTTTTTTTAACACCTGTCTGTAGCTATACAGCCTAAAATGCAGCAAGCTGTGATGCACTGTGGGTTTTGACATCTTTCTTATCACCGCCAGTATTAACTTTTTCAGTAATTTGTGCTATAATTGCTTTTCTGTGGGATTGGATCATGTTGGCTAGCCTTCACTCCCCACATGGATCAGTGAGCCTTGGGCACCAATGACTTTTTTTGTTGTTCTTGAACCACTTTTTGGTAGGTAATCACCACCGCATACCAAGAAAAACTCACAAGACAAAAAATCAAGTGATTTTTACCTTCCTGCCTAATATATCCCTTGACAGGTGCCATTGTAATAATAATCAAAGTTTTTCACTTTACTTGTCAATAGTTTTGATGTGCTGACTGATGAATGTATATTTTAAGAATGCTCTAGACTTTTAGATATAGTTTAATCAAAATAATTGTATATATATATATACAGTAAATTAAAAGGTGTATATGTGACAAATAAAGGCTGAACTTAACTTAAATGAATGTACACTAAGCAGATTGGAGTTTTTTCATAAGTTTTTTTTTCAGCACTGGACAGTTCCTTTTATGAATTGTGAAACTAGATGCAACCCATTGTACAAATCAGTTACTAGTTTCAATTTACTAATAAAAATAATTCCAAAAAACAAGTTTTCAAATGGCAGCCATAGTCCTTTATCTTCTCATTTTGGTGGTTGACATTTTCTCCACTGATGTTGCACACTTAATGCTGACGAACAAGTTCAATTTGTTAGACAGAAATTTTAAGACACATTTTGCCATGTGACATTCTGCTATCACTAACTCCATCAACTATGATTCATCATAGGTATGATGATTCATCATTTCTGTAAAGAAAACATTGCAGAGTCCACTTCAGTTTATATGTTGCCACTTTTCATAAATAAAACATGGTTGTAAGCACTCTTTCAAACCCTCGTATGAGTAGTGAGAGCTTGTGTACTCACATTTTGACCGGTATGTTGACTCTAGTATGATTTTACACACAACCTCACTTCCATGTTTCATAAATAAGCCAGATGATTGATGCCCCTGCTTCTCTTTCCTCACCCTTGTCCGCAGAGTCTGACGCAGGTATGGCGACGGTGAATCACTGTCTGGATGCGGCTAAAGCCTGCAATGTGGATGATACGTGCCAGAAGCTGCGTACAGAGTATGTGTCAGCCTGCATCGCCCCAACTGGGAAAGCAGGGTCTTGTAACCGTGCACGGTGCAACAAAGCTCTGAGGAAGTTCTTTGACCGTGTGCCACCTGACTACACACATGAGTTGCTTTTCTGTCCGTGCTCAGACACAGCATGTTCTGAGCGCAGACGCCAAACTATTGTCCCTGTATGCTCATATGAGGAAAGAGAAAAACCCAACTGTCTGGCTCAGCTCAGTGCCTGTGAGGATGACCTTGTGTGCAAGTGAGTATGCGATCCATTTGAAACTAAGATCACTTTCATTTTTTCTCATCAAACAGTGATGGATGATTCATAGGTTAAAAATTTACAATATTATTTTTAAAAGGTGTCGAGCAAACCCTATGTAGGATGCTAATGTAATGGTTGTGGATATAGTCTACAGGCATAAAAATTTTTGATGTGCTGTTTGACATACTATTTAGCAGTCCCACAGCCCCAGTTTCGGTTAAGAGAAGTGGTGTAGCAAATAAACATCCTGCTTATTGCTTTTCAGCCATTTTGTGATACGGAGCTGTTGAAGTAGATGTGGTACTTGGCTAGTAAATTAGAGTGGGGCAAAGAGGGAGTATACTGACAGCAAAAGTCACTTCTCAAGACTCTCTGTGGAGTTAAAAATGAGAGCTCAGCTCTCTTTCCCTCTCTCTCACACACAAACTGTTCATGTCACAAACACAAACTCTTTCATCCATCTCTCCTGTTGATCACAATCCTACCACTCCCAGCTGCTGGCACTTACTGCCACAACGTCTTATTACCATACGCAATCAGGACTTATTGACAACCCCTTAAATCAATCGGCTGATTCCAGATCTCTGAGTGGTTAAATGTCTGGAAGTCATGGCAGCACTCCAGCAGTGCCTTTTTTGAACGCCTGCCATGCGGCTGATGACAAAGAGGAGACCTAACAAATCAAAATGTTTGTGGGTATGCAAGTAGAGAGAGAAACATAGAGTGGTTAAGTTTCAGAACAATAGGGTGTGTCAGTCTTGACACACTTCAGCCACCTTTGGTTCTGCCATGGCATCTTTTCTTTAACAGATTGTATGTGATAGAAAAGAAAAAGGCAGTGTGTCTCCTTTTATGTGGTTAACTGATCTTTTTTTTTTTTTTAGACAAAAATATCTGCTTTGTCATTTCCACATGTTTCCTGTGTCTGCTTATTTGGGGAACGTTGATGCCAATTTGAGCCTGATGTGACCCAAACTACCTCCATCTACCTTACTCAAACGTGGGAAGTGTGCGTGTCTGTGTGATAGAGGAATGTCCTGGCTGGCTGGATGATGGATGTGTTGTTATGATTCCCCCAGATCTCGTTGGGCCCAGTTCAAGCATGACTGCCAGCCATCAGAGCACACTGCCAGCGGCTGCCAACAAGAGAACTATGGAGCCTGCCTCATTGCCTACACTGGTCTGATAGGTGAGAATGTTAAATTTGAAGAGACACTCGTTTAATTACAACAAATGGAAAATCCTTCACTTTGAAGGATATTCATTGACTTTAGCTTGGTGACCATTGAGCATATACAGTATGCTTTATTGTGATGTTAACAAGGGACGATATGGTCTGAGAACGTGAAAAAGGCAGGGATGTAGAGAAAGAGATGAAGGGAAAAGTAGAGAATAGACAACTGGCCTAGTTCTTCAGCATTAAAGCAGAACGTTGTTAGGTGTGCTGTGCAGATGTTACACTTTTGTGTTCTGGGACAAAAGAAATCGATGTCTTTAAACAAGTCCATCTCAGGCCACAAAAGCACCAAAGTGCAGCACTTCTACTTTCTCCCGTTTGAGCTACAGCCAAGTCTCTCTCTCTCTCTCTCTCTCTCTCTCCCTCTCTCTCTCTTTCCACACAGACAATGAGTATGACAGCAGCATTTTTAATCCCCATAGAAAAAAATGCTTGCACACATCTTCCAGAGCTAGAAATGTCTAGAAAAAAAACTACAATCTCTAGTTGACACCCATGCACACAATTCACAATGGTAGCAGATATATAATCTGTCTTTCCATCTCTCTCTCTGTCTCTCAGTCCCTCACCCACACATACTGTATAGTATAAAAGTGTGAACATAAAGATTTTCTGAACCTTTCAGCACCCCCACAGCTGTGATGCGGGAGTAGTAGAAAAAAATTACTGTTTAACAATGTGTGAAATCATAGCAACCTGCAACCAAGCGACTACATAGATGCTTGTACACAGTGTTCTGGAACACTGCAGACCACTGAATATTCTGACTAAGAAGAACTAAGTTTGCTTTCATATGTACTTTCTGACTTTTTTCTCAGGAACCACCATCACCCCAAACTACTTGGATAACTCCACGTCTAACGTGGGACCGTGGTGTTCATGTGCAGCTAGTGGGAATCACAGGGAGCTGTGCTACGACTTCCTTAGCCATTTCCATGACAACACGTGTCTAAGTGAGTCCCTTCTATGTGAGCATAATGACGTTACGGTGTAACGAAATTACTAAACATATAGAGTCAAATTAAAAGTTAGATTTTACTGATTGTCTTCCGCTAAGAACCACAAGTCCAATTAAGCATAATGAGACACTGAGACAGTGTTTTGGCCCTTTCTGTTTTGTGAAGTATTGAGTTCAAGTATGGATTGACAGGGATGTTCATAGTGTGCTATAAAACATTATCAGGAGACATCAGCATCAACGAGCCAAATTCCCAATGTCATAGGGCTCTCCCCTATCAATCAAACTTACATTATTATGTTGCTCTATTTGGAGAGAAGACAATAAAATGTCAATAAAACCGAACATTTTTGGGACTTAATTTCGTCCCTCAAGAATAAGGGCTACTCTTTTGGTTGTTCAATCTTTGTCCTGGACCTGCATTCTATAAGACCCCCATAACGGTGTTCTAAAAATAACGGAGGACACAGTGGGAACAGGGTCAAATGGGAAAATGTGCATTTTTAAGTTCAGACTACTTCTTAGCACATCAGATCAGGTTTTCAATCTGTCCATCATGTCATTAATTTCCTATCACATATACTGTATGATCACGCTCTCACCAGGTCAAAAAAGATTGAACTCAATGTGTGATCAGATCGCACCACACACTTACTGTACATCGCATCTGGTAGGTTGATATAAATACCGCGGTGCTTATTACCACAAAGTGATGGTGTGAGGAACTGGTTCCAGTATTTGTACTAAATTCTACCTGGTTACCTGCTGTGTGTGCACCATAAGCATGGTACACACCAGGCGAAGGTAATACAAACTTAATGCAGTCTTCTTCAACATGGCATGGACCTACAGTACCATGGTCATAGCACAGGCCTGAAGAAGTTGTTGTTAGAATTCCATTGATGCAGCAACAACGCAGTGACATCCCGATGACAACTCAATCAGGATGCTATGCAAACTTCTTACCTGCAGCATGCTTGTACATCCATGAAGATGCTAGTTACACTGCCAAGTTGTACCAATTCTTACTGGTTCCCCCAATTCTTTTTGTGGACACTTGGGAACATGGCTCAGTGTTACAGGGGGCAATGCTTGAAAAGCCAGCAGAAGTGTCACCCTATAATCCTGAGTGTTTAAAGTCTAAGGATGTACAGTATAATTGAGCCTGCTGTCTAAGTGGGAAGGATGGCACTGTTTTACACTCCCTCTGCTGCAACACCAGCTGATCACAGACGTCTATCTGTTCATGTAAGCAGATGCATGGTTGCACTTATGTTGCCATGTGAGCAACAGATTTAGATCTCTCAGGGGATGCACTTGTTAGCCCTTTTGCCAGCGTGTCATCTGTCATGTGATTACAGGAAACCTACCTATTAAATCCTAAGTCTTGTGTACAGTATGTTGTTTAACTATAACCCAGCTGGGGGATTTATTCATTCCATTTTTCTTTGGTTACTACTTTATTCTAGTCATGACCTCAGTGTAAAATGTATGTGTCGGGTTATTGTGACATTCCTGCAATTAAAATAAACCAAATGTTGGCGTCCTACATCACTGCCTGCAGCAATTGGAAGTGTTGCGTAAAGAAAAGGAGTATAAATACAAGAAAACAGAAACAAAGTCCTTCTTAAAGTAAATCCTTTCACTTTGTCCTTGCTGAAGTTTAGTCATAGGCAATTCCCACTGTCATAGGGTTCTCTCCCCTATCAATCAAGCGTACACTATTCTGTTGCTCTACTCGGAGAGAAGACAATAAAATGTCAATATAACCGAACCTTTTGTCAAGAAAGAGTGACACATATTCATTTGAATTGTGTGTAATAGCTATATAGATTTTACTTGCGTGAACCCTTTACTGTGTGAACACACTTTTATGAAGCTTACTCCAAACTTCATAATCAGTTCAGGAAACTATTGTTAGGGTCAGACGTCTCTGTCCTTGCAGTGACAAAGCATTTTTCACTTGGAAGCCTTGGCTCACAGCTCAGTGGCATGAAACCGTGTAGCTTGGCTGCTTGCAGTAGTGCTAACTCACAGGCAATGGTGAGAAGTGATCACGGAGTCCAATACCAGCACTCAGAGTTCCTGTTCTCCAGCAAGTCTCTATTTCTGACATGTCTGCTACTGTATTTTAATTGCTCTCGGTGCACACTTCACTGCTCTCTCTCTCTCTCTCTCTCTCTCTCTCTCACACACACACACACACACACACACACACACACACACACACACACACACACACACACACACACACACACACATTGTCAGAGGCTCTGGCTTGTGAGAGAGTGAGTGTGTATTGGTTTAAGTCTAAGCGCTGACTCTGATGTCTCAGTAATTGCGTGTAATTTGGCTCCCTGCAGTAAAACTAATGGTGCAAAGAATCAGAGAGTTGCAAAGAGGAGAAAAGCAAAGATCAGCTCAGAAAGCAGCTGAGGGTTTTTTTTAAGAGTGAAAATTCACCGAGACTGAACTTAAGCTTCTCTAGAGGCATGCATGCAAGTTAACTGACCACCATCATCATCATCATCATCATCATCATCAACGTACTGTAACATTATCACTCTGGCTGTTACATCTAAATGATGAGATAATAACAATATGTGATTTGTATATGTACTACTGATTCCAGGAATGTATTGGAATTGTGTGTGTAAAGTGTGTGCATGCACAAAGTCTTAATTCCGGTCTCCGCAGGTTATGTCCAAAACACCAGTTTTATAAGACACTGTCTGAAAAATCTTATTCTAATGCAAGAACAGAACATTTGGGTAGACCAGACGCTGTTTGCATCCAATTTAGTCATCACACCTACAGCTTTGCATGTTACTATCAAACCAGAACCACCAGCATTAGAGCTTGAGACCTAACTACAGGCTATAATACTTCACCTAAATGTGGCTAGACTGGCAGTAAAATAAAGTCAGATATCTGATTTGTAATAATAGTTAAGCTGAACACTGGATACATGGTCTCATCGGGAGAGTGTTGTATTTAGGTAGCTTGGCTAATATTGCTACTCAAGAATGTTCCGTTCCTGTTAAGTATACACACCATTTTTTTATCTTTAAGGAAGTAAATAACTGTCTATACGGCCAATTACTGCATATTGTCACCTGTGTGTAAACAGACACCTAAAAACACTAAGCTGTTGGAAATAAGCTGCGTGTAAGTAATTTATTTCAAGAGAAAAATAAAATATATTGTATGAGATCTCTTTTTTTTCCGGAACAGCTAAGCACATCCTTTGATTTAGAATCTAGTAATGTTTTATTCACTACTGGCTCAATTTAACATTTCACACTCGGCTGTCAGATCACACATACTGCATTCCCTGGCTGAACACTGGAATGTGCAACTATTTACTTAATAAAGTAATACGACCACAAATGATGAACCTTTTTTTTTTCTTGTAAAGGTGAAAACCCTCTGTATTGCTGAGCTTTCACATGTGCAATGTTGTGCACCGGAGGATTTCGCTATGCTAGTAATCATTTTCATTTTGATGGGACAAAACACTCCAGAGTGCTTATTCATTCCAATTCTACTCTCACCTCCTGATTCCACTCACAACATTTCTTTTTTTTTTTTATTTATTGAGGAGCTCAGCTCATTTATGAAATCAGGCAGTGCTGTGATGAGTAAATATCTACAAAGGCTCCTGCAGTCACTGGATGAACCACTGCGAGTTATGCATTATGCCACGAGTCCATGTAATAAGTTTTCTGTTCTCGGTGGCCATCTTGGCAGCATTCACAGGCACTTATGTTCAGTCTGATATCTGCTTGAATGGGGACACGCAAACAGTAAACTAGAAACAGATATCATGATGTTTCAAATACAGATTTGAAAATGGTATAAATAATTACAATTAAATTAGAGCATGTGCCATAGTGGTAATGTCTTTATATGCTCCGTCCCTACTTATGATAACTATCTAAAGACCATGCGGTTTCAGCCATACAAGTGCTAGGACTGTTATGGAGCACGTCCATGTGCATGAGAAGTTGGTCTTCGCAAGCTATCACCAAACTCAGTTGTTAACTGCTGTGCGATATTGCATGGTAAATGTTATTCCTGCTACAAATCTATGATTTATTGTAGATGAAGTTAGTATGGCAACATACAGACAGAACCCAGTGATAAATACCTACCCACACAGGACATTCTGTACAAGTGAGACCACTTTCTCTACTCATTATTGATCTGTTTTTCATTGACTGTGCTCTGTGTGGTGAATGCTTTTCTTGGAAAACAGTACCTTGACTGCATTCTGAGCCTGTTCAGAAGGGCTTGACAAAGAAACGCAGGCTAAACAGAGAGCTTACCAAAGCAAGACGAAATCTAAAGCACTGACCATGTTTTCTCTCTTTCTCGCTGTCTCTCTCTCTTTCTTTTTATATTCCTCAAAACAGAAAATGCAATTCTTGCTTTTGGCAACGACACTGATTACAAATCAACAGCTAACCAGCCCGGAGCAGCTAATCCAAAGACCAACACTCCCAATCATCATCTGGCTACCAGTACCATAACCACTACCACCATCTCAATTCATGTGGAAAGCCAGCAGAACATCTTCCATCCTCAAATACCCACCCAGGTAAACTAACCGTCTATCACCAAGAGATTCTGTGCTCCGCGGCTTCTGTCTCTCTATGTATGAGTATGTGGTTGAGGTTTATGTAGGTCAATTCCTGCTGTGCAAGTTACTCTACTGATGCAAGATACGTGACCAGAGGGTAAAAGTGTGATGTGGGTGTGATGATAATTTAAAGGAGGTAGACAAAAAAAAATATATAAAAATGAGAAGAGACAAGCCAAACAGAACAGACAGAATGTGACTACAAACAAAAATGACACGAGCAGACATGCAAACTCTTATGCATCATGGAGCTAAATGCCTTCCTCCCACCCATTTTTTGTCCCTGTCCCTTTTTCTCTCACACAGATGAGCGAGAGAGACCGACTATTGATTGACTCTACCCTTCCATTACCTGACGTGTATGGCAGCAGCCCTGAATGCACTGACCTGGCAGTGACAGCTTTCCTCACCCCCATCCTCTTGCTGGCTCTTCATTTCTAGACTCGAGCCAGCCAATCACAGCTCAGCACAATGAAGCTGGGTTGGGACAGTGTGTAAGGATTTTCATCAAACTCCTCTGGTGTGAAAACAGATGAATGAATATAAGAGCACAAAAGAGAGAACTATCCAAAAAGGCTAAGTTTCCAGCCCACAATGTAAAGTAGTGATTTATTTTATGAGCACAGTTCTATGACTGACACTTGAGACTGAACTGGAGTAAAGAGTGTGTGTGTGTGTGTGTGTGTATATGTGTGTATGTATGTATGTCTATGTATAAAACTTTCTATGAAGGCCTGTGTTTAAAAAAAAAAAAGAGAGAGAAAAAGAAAAAAGAACACACTTTAAAGTGCAAAAAAAATTGAAATCAGTTTGTGGCTTATCATATAGTCCCTAATCATTCTTATTTTAATACCTGTTTTTTCAGCTACAGTGAGTTTGGTACAACTGTATTAATGAATCAGGTCAGGCCTCCAGCATGCATAAGGGACAAAGCACAGTGATGAGTGTCTTGTTTGAGAGCTGTAATCATACACTAGTCTTAGTGATGATGATGATGATGATGATGATGCCTCTTTAAAGGAAGACACTTCATCCTGAAGGAATTGCAGGGATGTTTAAATAATATGATGTACTTTATTTTTGTAATGTGTTGAAAATATTCATATCTCATTGGTGATAGCCTCTCTCGTTACAGTCATGATTTTTGTCTTCAGTGACGTCTGCAAATTCCACACCTTTGCATTAACCTGAGACTTAATGAACTGCCATGTGTTTGAACTTTTCAGTGAATTATCAGTGAGAAATCACTTTTCTTTGCAACAATTGCTTTATAGATCACACATGCTTAAATATAAATATAGCACAAAAGTTTACACTGAACTGCCAGTTTATTCTAAAAACCCACCTCCCCATCTTTACATCGATGAAACCTTTGACCAAGCTTTATGTCATGTGACTGTAATGTATAGTATAAATCAATCAGACCAGCACCAACTACAGTCCAGTTATGCATTGAGCGGAATGTGCAAATGTGTGATCAATAGCATTATTGTTTTTGCTGGAGCGGCATGTAAAGATGTCTTTCTAGTCCTGGGCTTCTCAGGCACAAGTGATTTATAGAAAATCTCCAAACGAGATCCTGTGGACAAAAGCACAGTGCCGATCAAAGAAGAATGGTGCAAGCAAACTCACATGCCACAGCCAGAAGCCAACACTGGTGTGCGATCTCCAACACATCCACTTAACAGCTCCAGTTGTCTAAGATCAGCAGCAGAGGGTATAAAGGCACATCTCAAGTCAAGACTGAAACACATGGACTTGACAAATGAATTCAGGTTCCTTTTGCATCACAACGGACGATCAGATTGTGAACATCAAGCTTCCTGCATAATGTGACTACACAGATCTACGCAGATTATTAAGATCTTAATACCACCTAATCAGCCCGGCATTTGCCGAGCAACTCCACCCCTTTCACAGTTCCACACTCAGAAAGATATTTTCAGTAGAGTAATGTATCGGATAACACGGCTCATGTTGTTCTTGAACGGCTCCAGGAATATGAGAGCAAATTGTTATTGCTTCAGTGGCCTACACAATCCCCAGACCACAATGGCAAAACCGAGGCGCCACACGCTACTAGGTACTTAATAATCTGGCAACATGGTGGCATTAAAGAAGGCTAAAAAAGCAGCAAGAAGAAGGCCTACAAGAATTAGTCACGCAACTAACATATTTGACATGGAAGCATCACTTTGATCAGTTTTTGGATGTCATTATCCACTTTTACACAATGGCAAACCACAAGCGCTTAAAACACTGATATTTAGCTGCATGGACTCCAGGAGGCAATGCCTGTGGAAATCTAATGACCGATGCAAAATGAAGCACAGTTCAACAAAATGAAACCTTCTGTGTATTTGATATGCAGGAACCTATTATTATTTTCTTTTTTTTGCTTGCTTGCTGCAAAATCTATTGACCAATCATCTTCACAGGACACGAAGAAGGACACAGTGATGGCAAGTGGGCAGGGTTTGTTTAAATCAACTGTAATTTCTTGACGAATAAAGCTGCCATACTGTATGAAAATGTACAGACTGAATCAAGCGTCTTTTCGAAATTGACTTTTATATTTCAGCATGTACCATGAGGAAACACAGGCCAGAAGAAGAATTTATGGGCAACACAGATTTTGTTGTTGTTGTTGTTGCTATTGTAGTCTAACCTTTGCATAGCCTCATGTCTGTTGCTGGGCTAATTGTGACTCCAGGCTATGGGTCAGCAAACACTGCTACACTTCAGTTTTGGTCAACAACAAACAAGAGACGAGCATTTTAAAAACGCATACAGGACCCACACTACTACACCGCTCTGAGGCCTTCATAAGAAATATCTAGAGTACATATATTATTCCCTTAAATATGTTTATGCTTGTTTTCCAAATTTGGCCTGCATGTCCATATTTCAAACCCTGATCAGTTGACAATCATGTTCCGGACATGCATTCAGAGGCTCTTTTTTAAGGAGGCATGGTGAAGCATCTTTTGCACACTTTAAAGATAAATGTTTCCACTCTCCATTAGCAGGATAAGACTAGGATTTCCGTTTGACAAAATTTCAAGGCAGAGTTGCACATACAGTATCTTTTTTGGATAAAGAAAAGCAAATACTTCTGTCCAAACATCAAGCAGCAGAGCCGCTCCAACTGGAAAAAAAAAAAAAATAGACCATATACTGCCGGCTTTATAGCTGGACTTATGTAACCGAACAGCAAGTGTGAAATTAAAAACTTCCTTTTGTCCCAGAGACAAACAGAAAAGCTGGCAATGAAGCGAGAAATGTAATCAGTAAGAACGACTGCCCTATTTTAAGTATCCAGTCCCTGAATAACAAGATACAGATTACACAATGTGAATAGCTGATTGCATGGGGGAACCTGGGGGGAAAAGCCTTAACAACAAGCCTGCCGTTAAGTAGCTATTTCAAACACATATTTTCAATTGTACTGTACAGTAAAAACCTTAGAGTCTCTTAGTAAGACCACCTCACCTGAACCTCAGTTTATTACATTACCGTTAACATAACTCTGCTAATTAGCCTACCTTGCTGATAATGCTTTTATATATATATATATATATATATATATATATACTGTATATATGTTTATATATTTAGGCCTAACACTCGCACACGTTTTTTTTTTTTTTTGCCATTTAACAGTAAGTGATCAAATTTTACCACAGCAGTCCTTCAATTATTAGTAATCACTTACTGAAATAGAAATATTACTACAGTATATTAAAGTATTGATTTTGGAATTAATATTAATTTACTATGGTGACAAAGCATAACAGAAAAAAGGACAATGTATGACATAGATAACACATTTGTTCAAGCGTTATGTTTTTGTCAGCATAGTAATTTAACATTAATGATAACATAAACGTTAACGATAATAAATCGTTACAGTTTAGCCCACTTAGTAGTTTATTATATTGATTAGAGCTACAGTGACAGCACTTAATTACTTGTTGCTCAACTTGTAATTATTTAAGCAATGTATATCTAAGAAACTATGGTAAAGTGTTACAACTTTTCTTGTTATGATTGTTTAAAGTGTTTAAAGTTACCAGTTACCAAGTTTTAAGTAGAAAAAATGTATGATTTTAGGAGTGGTGGCGACTCAGAAGGCTAAGGCTCTAGGTTGTTGATTTGGGGATCTGAGGATCGGGGCTTGAGCCCTGCGGTCAGTATGATGCCACCCCCCAACTACCCAGTCACTGTATGCAGTGTGAGTCTCAAGACCGGTTAAGAAAATGGAAGGGCTGTGTCAGGAAGGGCATCCGGTGTAAAACCTTTGCCAAGTTGTCAATGTATCGGATGGTCCGCTGTGGAGAAGCAGCTGAAAGAGATTTTTTTTTTCTTTTATATGTATTTGTAGCAAGTTGTGCTTTAAATGTTGAATTAACAACTGTTCATTTAAAAACTATACTTCCGACTTGCACTTTATATATCTTAATTGACTGCCTTGTAGGATAGTATTGACTCTGGTTGAACATTTTACCCTGAATGGAAACAAGAAATTTGTGTGTGTGCTTCACTGTGCCAGAACAGCCTTTATAGGAGAAAAAAAAAAACGTTTTTTAAACTGCTTTTAAAACTCGAAATGTTTGAAGCACATTTCATTACATTTCATTTTTACAACGGTTACACTAAGAGCTGAAAGCACACCACCAGCATGTTTCTGAGCTGTCATGGGGTGAACATTATGTCGCTTATTATTTTACAGCTTTTAATAACAAAAAAGTACAGGATTTTGTATCTAGGACAGTTAGAGTTGCTAGACACCATTAAAATTGCTCCCTGGAAAAGTTCTAGGATGGTGATGAAAAAAAAGAGGTTCATTTCATTCCCTGCTCGCAAAGTTTAAATATATGTATATACTGTATACTCACTTCCTAGCTAAAGTTAGTTCTTGAACTACTATTGATCACATATTGTTCAAGTCACACTTCTTTACAAGAACTACCTTTCAAAAGTGTCAACACTAAAAACTAGACTGTAATTCATTATTCTGACTAAGCTTAAAAGCTAACAGGTGAAGTAAACAAATGTTCCATGCACACTGAGCTATGAATTCTTTTTAACTGCTGCGCAATAGTTACCTTTCCTGGATGAGGAATAAGGCAATGACTTGTAGAATTGAACATTATGTCCCTCTTACTTCAATCCCAAAATAGTCCCTAAGGGCAATTTTTAGAGTTGGAGAGTCTGAGACGATCAATGAGTTCAATCAATATTTAAACTGGAAGTCCTTAATAGTTGAGTTACTCAGGTGTTTAAGTTGATTTTTCAAGCTACCCATACAGACTAATAAAGTTTTCTATATGTAGTACGTGCCTCTAAGGTTGATAGATTTCTCTAGAGTAGAAGAGTCAGTTTTATCAGTGGTGTCTATACAAACACAAGCACTCACTTAGGAAGAAGAAAATTATTATTTCCATTTTCTTCTGTCACCTGCAATACTGTATATATATATATTGATATGATTATTTTATATATATACAAATATAAAAAGGCGGCATGGTGGTGTAGTGGTTAGCAGTGTCGCCTTGCACCTCCAGGGTCCGGGTTCGATTCTTGGCCAGGCTCGATTCCCGTCTCTGTGTGCATGGAGTTTACATGTTCTCCCCGTGGTTGGTGGGTTTCCTCCGGGTACTCAGGGTTCCTCCCACAGTCTAAAGATATGCAGGTTAGGCTAATTGGCGCTCCCAAATTGCCTGAGTGAATGGTGGTATGAGTGTGTGTATGTGTGTGTGCCCTGCGATGGATTGTGCCTCGTGCCCTAAGCCTCCTGGGATAGGCTCCAGGTCCCTGCGACTCTGAATACAGGATAAAGCGGTATAGAAGATGAGTGAGTGAGTGATATATATATATATATATATGTATATATATACATATACTCAGCAAAAAAAGAAACGTCCTCTGACTTTCAACTGTTTTTACTTTCAGTAAACTTAATGTGTAAAT
>JAQMYJ010000039.1:20709886-20751985 GCA_030014305.1 Clarias laeviceps
CCCCGATAACCCGCCCCCCTCTGTTATTCCTGCTGTTATACCCCTATCTCACCTATGCGGTTTGACTATGCGAGGACAAATGCGCAAAAAGATGAAAACCTAATCACAGCACCAAAACTCGCAGTGAATCATGATGAACCGTACCTACAGCCACTAACAGATTATGGGCCAAACTTTGCTGAGTGATGACGGTAGAATAAT
The DNA here is from genome assembly GCA_030014305.1 of Clarias laeviceps. Lineage (NCBI taxonomy): Eukaryota > Metazoa > Chordata > Actinopteri > Siluriformes > Clariidae > Clarias > Clarias laeviceps. Next base: position 20,710,088 of record JAQMYJ010000039.1, read on the forward strand.
TATAAAGGTCTTGACTAAAACAACATGCATGAGTAATTAAAAAGGCGTTTTAATTTTCTGCAATGGAAAAGTACTCAAACTATTTACTTTTATCAGAAAGTAACGCTGTAATGTAACTGATTACTTTTTAGTTACAGTAATTTTGTAATGTAATTAGTTACTTTAAAAAGGAAAAGTCCCCCAACACTGGTGGCAGATCATGTATCATCATACTGAATGCAATTTGAGTTTTTAATTTTTGTATGTTTGCATTTAAGGTGATACAATGGTTGCAGTTCTCTATAATCTTGCAGGTGGTGCTCTCTGAACTATTTAAACATTGGCATGCAGCACAACTTGTTTGCCAAGTTGGTTTATGATTGCAAAAAAAAAATCTAGAAAAAAATAAAAACAGATTGTGATATTTATTACATCACAATACTTAAAGAATCACAGGACAAATTGAATCGGCACTTAGGTAACATAATAATATCGTATTAGGTTGTCTAATCTGATCCCAATCCCTCCAGCTTAACATCCACAAATCAGCAAAATATGATTACTGGATCATGTGTGTTTACCTGATCTTTCACACAGGCTGCCGTTGAAGGAGTTGATGCAGGGTGCTGCCTTCAGGCCGCTGGAACTGGGCTCGGCCAGGTAGCCACAAAAGCCCGCATCGCTGGGTTCTCCAGGTAACCACTGCAGCGTGGTGTTAGTAAACGGAGACATGTCCTCCCAGCACCAGTACGACACATTTACTTTCCTTAGACCAACCCATGGAGTTACCAGTTTAGACTGCACAAGCACACGCGCGCACACACACACACACACAGCAGTGACAAATAATTGATTTTTTTTTTTTTTTTAAGCATATGTCAAACACCACCATTTAATACAAATACATAACATGAGTAAACAGAAAAGGTCAAGATAAGCCATCAGGGGAAGGAACTGCCTACTTGATTTAGAGCCTCACTCACGTGTGCACTTCTGCTCTGCAGCTCTTTAAGGACAAATTGCACCTTTTTCTGAGTGGTTAGTGAGGCAAGAACGGCGCTGTGACTGCGGCAGGCCAGCTTGGCATTATCATACGACTCCTTAGCCGTGATGAGCTTCATACACGAGTTACCCACCAGGTGCCAGCCTTCCCCACAGATATTCTCTATAGGACAAGAAACAGCACAGTTTCATCACTCACAAATAAGTAATGTTATGAATTGCTTTTTATTTGCCTCAGTTTCACTATTTTGTCTCCAAATTTCAAAACTTGATTAAGCACCTTTTCAGATCACTCATGCTCTTTATCACTAAAATAAAATGCCCTTGAATTACATTTTGAAGCAGGGATGAACAAATATCATGCAATAACATGTAATGTAGTCAGTACCAGGCAAAGAGATGCATTCCTGGTTTCTGGCTTCCCACTGGCAGTTTGGGTCAGTAGCACAGCTCTTACAGCTGGTCTTTTTATTACACATATAGGAGTGGACACCTTTAGGACACGATTCATATTCTGTTATTGAGCCCTGTAGTGAGTGAAAGAACAAGCAAGCACTTTAAAACACTGATGCAAAATTAGATTTTGATCACATTATTCTTCCATTAAAATTCACATCTTTCAATCATCTATCACTTTCTACCCCATATCCTTATATACGATTTATATCAATCTACCTTCCTGCATGCCTGTGACTTCAATTACAAACATTAACACCATTCCTGTCCACAATGCTCAGGATCAATCCCTCACTGCAAACATTAATGTCCAGTCTCACCGATGAAGCAGTGCAGTTGATGTGGACGGCCACACAGCGCTCAGAGCACCACTGACAACCATTGCTGTTAACTGTGCAGCTGTTGCAGTCAGTGTACTGGTCACACTTATCACTGCTAACATCTGAAACATATGCCCACACGAACACACACACAGTTGTTTTTTTGTTGTTTTTAAATTCTTTCCAGCTAGGGGTGTAATAATCAGATTATTTAGACTGATGCATCAATTTTAAAGACAAGGACTGAAATGAAACAAAGCAACAATCATAAATTATTATTGATTACAACTGATAATGCATTTATTATCAGCAAAAAAGAAAAGCAAGGGGAGTAAAATATAATTCATATATTTATATGTAAATAGTGTAGTAAGGAGTAATTAGCTTACAACTCCAGCACATCAAATACTGCAAATTAACAGTAATTGTACCCTGAAATATGAATAAACTCACAATCAGAGGCTAGAAAATCAAAGTACAATCAAACTGCATCATAGATATGGGGAAAAAGAAAAGATTAATTTCTGTTTCATGATTCATTTGTGTGGCAATAATTAATGTATCGCCAAATCGACTCCCAAAATAATTTTTTTAATTTATATATGTTTGCATTTGAGAGGGGAAAATGTTGCAGTTACTCTATGATCCTGCTGCTTATGCATGTGCATATAAAATTAGAATATCAATAAAATTGTAACAGAATCCCAACACAAATGAAATCGACACCTGGGTACCATGATATTGCATCGCATGGTCCCTGGTGATTCCTGTCCCTATTTATATGTCACATGTAAACCTGAGATTTACACCCCTATCGTGAGCAGTCTGTACGGACAAGATATGCAAACTAATCTATACTTTTAAGAAATCTTAGAGAAACTTAGCGCTTTGACAAGAAATTCCACAGTCCTAATCCATAGAACAGCCCAACACTCTCCGACTGCGGTTAAAAGTTACAGTACAACGTTAAAAGTGTAGTGCTACTTACACACTCGTGCAGAGCACATCTCTTGGTCTTGGAGTTTACCCGTCTCCCAGGGATGGCACGTATTGGTGGAGGAATTCCACAAACACCACACACCTGGCAGAGCCATCACACACTCGGTTTCAGTGTAAGCAGAACAGCTCGCAGGAGTAAACCTCAACATGTCACTCAGCATCAGGCTGTTAAAGCCTCCGTACACATACATCACTCTGAGAGAGAAAACAGAGAGGGAGAAGAGAGAAGTTTATACCTGACAGTGAGCAGTCAGAAGATAAAGAAGAAGACAGGATAACCTGATATAAACATTAAGGGTGTAGGATAAGAACAGAGATAAAAAGACTAGGGGGGAATTCAGGAGATCGATCGTTAACGACGAGCTGATGAGTGAATGCCTTCTACCTTTATAGATAAGTCAGAGAGATTATGTGAAAGAGATGAGTCACAAGCGCTGGAGCAATTATCATATCAGTGGTGTGTGTGTGTTTACAGAGTGTACAGAGACAAGAGAAAAGCCTTGTAGGTTACTACTGAGTACATGCAGTTGTATATCTTCACATAAATGTGCCTGTGGGTTTGCATTTAACTTTTTGAAGTAAGGTGAACACGCAGCTCAAGTCACACCTTGTGATGAATTTCCCATAAATGAAGGTGTAAAACTGATTGACATTTACTGAAGACTTCAAGCAAAGTGCCATGATCAGACTCTTAGCCGCAGTAAAACATTTTAATGGTGCAAACATTTTTCAAGAAGGCCGTAATCCTGTGAATGACGATCCTGACGATCCCCCCCCCCCCATACAGTGAAGGAGCTCCTGTGAGGCCCGACGTGAAGCAGGCAAACCAAACACGGCTCAGGCATACTAAGATTACATTCTACCTTGATGGTATCCAAGCGCTAGATAAGTGTATGAGATAAGTGCATTAGTTCAGCAGGGGATTTTATAGATAAATCAAGGTAGCTTTTACTCTTATAACTATCTGTGTCCTGTTATCCTGCATAATGAAAAGTCCTGGTTTGACATGAAAGCTCCAAGCATTTTAGACCCTTAATTTTTATTTCTGTACCCGCATGCAGATCCTCATGCCTGCGTGCTACCATTGCCTGCGACTGAAGTGTGGGTCACTTCGCCGCCGCTCATTGTGCTACTCCAGTGTTTCGGCAGATATATTATTATCTCACAGCATGATATAAAAGAGCGTGATGATTCTGGCTAGTGTTACATTTGATAATACTACCCACTGTTACACATTGAAGGACGCATGATACACTGGACGCCCGCTATACCTGAAGTGTATTGAGAATAAAAGCTACATCCTGAAATATAAACAGATGTGTACATGTACTAACAGGTAGCTCTTCCTCAGCATGGCATAATGCTGAAATGTCTGCACAGGAGGTGAGCTATCGTTTGACCACAATCTGAACTATAGAAAACCATTGCGAGTTATTGGATTATGTGATAACTGAAACATTTAAAGAGATTTGGTTTACCCATTTGCGTAGACAGCGGAATGTCCAAAGCGGTTGACATCATGGTGAAGTTCAGGTTTGGGGAGCACAGTCCACTCATCACATGCTGGAATAGACAGAGATAAAGCATAAGATAAAACAACAAGCAGCCATTATCAACCCTTTAATTACAAGACTACATATTGTATTTCTTTGCATAAATCATATTTTTAAAAATGTATACAGAAGGTTGGGTGATGTTGCCTCTTACTGAATTTCCATTATTGAAAGTAGAATACAAGTGTAATATTTATACTGTATACACTCACTCGCTCATCGTCTATACCGCTTTATCTTATATACAGGCTCACAGGAGGCCTGTGATGCACACAGACCTGTCCATGCACACAGACCTAAGGCGGGAACCAAACCCGGAACCTAGAGGTGCGAGGTGACAGTGGTAACCAATATGCCACCATGCCATTGAAGTTAAATACAATTTTTGATTTTTTTTTGACAAATGTATTACTAATAAAAAAAAACAACAAAAAAAAAACTGAAACAACCTAAATGAACTTGTGCGTTGTTTTTAAACTTTGCTTTGGGTCACCAATTTCCACTTCACAGATCAACATGACTAAATACTGCTGCATCCCATGATGTTGCATACAGGTTTTAACACAAATGTGGAGCCTCCACTCAACATGCCAACACTAAAAGAAGGCTCAGGGAGGTAGAAATCCCAGTGGATAACAGGAAAACTACTCAAGGGACAGTAAACCCATTTGAAAAAGGGAAAGAATTTATCTTCTACCTATTTATTTTTATTTTGAGCATGCCGCAATAACCCTTAACACAGGGAGAAAATCCTATTCAGATCATACTCTCTCTCTCTCTCTCTCTCTCTCTCTCTCGTGTTGCCCCCTTTAGAAATCACTTCAAGGCCTTCATGGAAACATCCACTCGTGGTGTATCTTGAGTATCTGGGGAAGACCTGTCAGACATGATGCATTCACAGGCAATTTCCTGAGGAGATGCCATGATATATTCAGGAGCATCATGTATACAACTGATAAGCTGGGCGTATAACTGTGTTACAACTAGATATGTTCAATGCATCAGAAACATTTCTAAATTGCCTGAACATAAAAAAGCAGGGTGGAATCTAGAGCCACACCTAACACTTTTATTTAATTATTTGTTTGTTTATTTATTTAAATGGATTAATCTATTGAACTATTCTTTTTTTTTTCCCTGCCCCAAGATAGTCGATTAGTGTAATGATTATTTTTATGACTAATCTTGTGATAATTTTCTGGTTGGATGATTAATCCTTAAATTAACTTGCCAATAAATAATATGCATATATTTGATATTTAGTCTTTTAACCTTTTATACAAGCATTTCCTCATAAATAATATCACGTTTAAAAAAAAATAATAATAATAATTCACACACACAATATAAATAAGATTAAGTATAGAGGCCATGTGGGGTGTTCATGAAAAGGCAAAGGCAACAACACTGGGCATGGAAGGAAACCACACAACGCATGGACGCACCTAACGTGAGTTGGCGTATTTATGAAATCGATTACACCGAAGCCCTAAATAAATCAAACTTAATTTATGTAGAGACAAAAGGGAATAACTCAAAATTTTAAACCATAGAAATGGGTACAGAGCAAATGGCATGAAACAGAGCAAAACCAGGTACAAAGCAAATATTTGCCATGAAATGTAAATCTAAAATATTATTCTCTGTGCTCTCAGTAACTGGCTGCAAATTGTATTTTTTATTATATTTTTTTTGTTTTTGGTACACACAATTCCCTTTTCTTTTCTGCAGTAATAACAGACAAGCTCGGAAGGAATGTGGCTGCCGCAACTCACCAGTCAGGTACAAGGTGTATACCACCTACTCAGGTGGGTTAAAAATAAAGCTTCATGACCTTTAATCACAAACCTTTTTTAGACCATCTGAGCTGGCAACAAAAAGTACAGCATCAGGCTACATTATAACTTCCCTGGCATGAACTATCCTCAGGCAAACTGCAAATCAGAGCATTCTCACACAGAGAAAAGCTACTCCACTGAGAATATAGTGAATGTTGACATTTTCTAAAGCTGACGTAATGCAAGATGATGAGATTATCTTAAAAATGTGATCATCTTAAAAACAAAAAACAGCAAGTTGTCAAATCAGGAGTTCCAGAGTACTATGACGTAACACCACAGCACAAATGTATGCTATTACCCAACCATGGATTTCTATGTACCGTTATTTTTGAGGGCCCAAAAGTTATATGTTAATGAATATTTAACATATAATAAAAAAAACAATGAAACTTCTTTTAAAAAGTCATGTCCACAGATAATTGGCCATGACCGCTGAAATCACTAGTAGTAATGTCATGTCATTCGTTAGGTGATAGGGAATAGACATTGTGTGAAACTCAATCAAAAAGAAAAGCCAACAATTCAGCTTAATCAAAGCTCATAAAAAGTGCTGTAAACCTGACGCTTACCATTTAAATCTAGAATGCTAATAAATGTGAGACAAAAAAGGGAACGTTAAAAGTATAGGACATTCTTTAGTGGTTTCCGTGGTTTCATAACTTAATCCAGATTGCCCTCTGCTGGAGTTTATAAGAATCACAGTCCTGAAGGCAAGCTCTTTCTGAATTTACCAAACAGTCACTAAGGTTGAGTTCACATTACAAGCCACATTGTTCAATTCTGATTAAGTAATTTGCACGTCACATTCAGAATTACAAGTAACTTTTATTTTACTCTAATCTGAATGTGTCTGTTCTCCAAAATGGCACTTTCCATCCACTGACTATTGCCTTCACTGTCCTCTTTGTTTAAGTGAAATCCATGAGCTGCCGTTGCTGATGGCATGGTTTCTGACCTGATTATTTTCATTCTAGTTGCAACAACATGTATCTAGTGTGTGATCCTATATCTGATATATATTAAAGTGACTCAGATCCGGTATGAAAAACATTAGATTTGTGCTTTCAGACAGATATCAGACCTGTGTAGGGTAAAAATAAATTAGTTTTAATTCACATCAGGCTGATAATGTGAACATATCTTATGGTGGATTATCAGAGAAGCATGCAGAAGATGCTTGTAATAAAAGTCAAAATTGAGAGCCTGATAAAAATGATCAGTCAACAAGAAAGTGTGAATTCCAAAGTTTTTTTTGTCATTCAATTCATTTAAATGTTCTGATTCATCATAATACTAAAGAATTACTAAATGTCAAATCTTGAAGAGAGCTTGTCCAAACAAGCCAAGTAAATATATAATTATTACCTATACAAATGCTTTTTACTCCATACCAAGTGATAGATAAAGTTTGGCACATTTTAATGGACTTTACTTCCATTTCTCAAATAAAAAAAAGAAATCTGCTGAGTACATGCTAGTGTTTCTCAGGAAAAATATGGGTGTTTTAATTGCTCATGTGTTGACATACAGTGGAGGAAATAATTATTTGACCCCTCGCTGATTTTGTAAGTTTGTCCAATGACAAAGAAATGAAAAGTCTCAGAACAGTATCATTTTAATGGTAGGTTTATTTTAACAGTGACAGATAGCACATCAAAAGGAAAATTGAAAAAATAACTTTAAATAAATGATAGCAACTGATTTGCATTCCATTGAGTATTTGAACCCCTACCAACCATTAAGAGTTCTGGCTCCCACTGAGTGGTTAGACACTCCTACTCAATTAGTCACCCTCATTAAAGACACTTGTCTTAACTAGTCACCTGTATGAAAGACACCTGTCCATAGAATCAATCAATCAAGCAGACTCCAAACTCTCCAACATGGAAAAGACCAAAGAGCTGTCCAAGGATGTCAGAGACAAAATTGTAGACCAGCACAAGGCTGGACTGGGCTACAAAACCATTAACAAGAAGCTCGGAGTGAAGGTGACAACTGTTGGTGCAATTGTTCGAAAAATGTAATGAGCACAAAATGACCATCAATCGACCTCGGTCTGGGGATCCATGCAAGATCTCACCTTTTATTTAAAGTAATTTTTTCAATTTTCCTTTTGATGTGCTATCAGTCACTGTTAAAATAAACCTACTATTAAAATGATACTGTTCTGAGACTTTTCATTTCTTTGTCATTTGTCAAAATCACCGAGGGGTCAAATAATTATTTCCTCCACTGTAACTGTGAAGGGGGATTTCATATATGAAAAGGTTTTCCACACTGGAAATTTTATTTTTAATGCAGGTCTTAAACACTAAGTCTAATCATACACAGATGGTGAAACGCATTACTCAAATGTTTTTTTTTCTTGACACCTACATAAGTCACGTGACTCATCGTTTGGCCTGGTCTCAAACACGGCAAGAGCTCAAAGATGAAAAAAGATCTATCAGACATAACCTGAGGCTATAATAAAAATGAAAAAGCAGCAACAAAGCAAAACACATCACTCTGAATATTAAACGAGAATGAAAGCAAGAATGGTTCTCTTTCTTAATGTTGTTTACTGCCAATAAGGACTCCATGCTGACATTACTCACCCAGGTTGTAGGCCATGAAGTCAGAAGAGAAGCACTTGGCACCGTAACTCATGGATGTATCATTGTGGGTGTTTCCGCCGAACACTAGCAGGTTCCCGCCTACTAGCACAGCTGTGTGGAGGTAGCGATAAGACCCGCTGTCCCTTAGAATCGACCTGAAATCAGTGTTACATCACTGCATAAACCAGAGGCACAGAAAGATTCCATTCCACATATTTGTCCAGGACCTTGGAAAAACATATATTTCACAACATATACATATAATCACACATATATGTGACTCATAACAGTGCACCATGCGTTGTGCTGATTCAGAGGCTTAGTAATTATTTACTTAAACTGAGCTCTTAACATCAAGTTAAATATATTGCACAAACTGTACACATCCAGCACAATTTGGTACACTGTGTGTTTTGCATTTTGCCTGCTCACCACATGCTAGTGTTGACATCATAGCGGTACAGGTCACCAGCCAGGCCGTACTTTGTGGCATTGAAGGCCTTGTAGCCACCGTGAATGTAGATAGAACGTGTCTGAGGGTCATACACACTGCTGTGGCCATAGCCGCCATGAACCAGCGCTCCAGTCGTCTCTAAAACACTCCACCTGTTCTTCACTGGATGCAGAAAGAGAAAAAATCAATTTAGAGAATCCAGAATTACTGTAGATATTTATTTCACTTTACTCTTTCTCATGGTTCATGCTCCAGTCCATCAGTGGAATGGAAACTGACTCATCAGACATTTTCAGTCTGCATGAACAAATTACTTATTTTAGCGCTGAAAGTCTGTTATAAGATCAGTCAGGTCACTCCCACAGACCTCAAATATACTTGTGGTGTTATGCAGTAGACCACTTCCTGTGCTGTTCTGCCTGCTACGACAAACAACAAATACCTAATTTTACGTAATACATTTTACAAATCCACCTCATCCCTCCCCTCCGTCTACTCATATGGGAAATGTAAAACAACGTGAAAATTAAACTGCCTTTGGTGTGTGTGTGTGTGTGTGTGTGTGTGTGAGAGACAGTGGCACTGTTTGCTGAAGCATTTAATCTTTCCAGGTTTTTAAAAAGGTACAGCTCCTGGTCCTGTGCATACAGGAAGCCTTGTTGAGGTTCCCACTTCATCTGTCGAGGTAAAAAAATGATAGAATTCTGACTGGCAGAAAGATATTTTAACCTTTTAGCGTTTTCTATTATTATTATTGTTTTTATTTAAAGCGCACATTGACTGAGAGCTTGTAGGAGAAAGTTAAGCAATTTAACTTTACGAACGATGGGCTTTTTATTTGTATAGGTTAACATAATAAATTGTATTTTTGGATGGTCTACAACCTAGAACTTTTTAAAAATCCAGTTTAAAATTTATTTCCAATAAACTAAGGAAATTGCCCAGCAGTTCTTGGTCCATGCCTGTAATATCCTAAATATCTAAAATAACCTCTAATTTATCAATTATGGTTGGCGTCAATCTCGCCGAAAAATAAAAAAATAAAAATAGGTGACAAAATATACTTGGGAGGCAGTTAATATACCTGTGCAGCCCACCCAAGTAAAGTCTATGTACAGAGACACACTGTTACTGTTTGGTTTCTGTGTGTAGAGTATCACAGAGAGACTCTACTGTCCCAACTAAAGCTTTTAAGATCATTACACACCATATACAACTGACACAATAAATGCATGAACTTAATTTTAACTTAAAAGATTAAAGTAATATTTAACATATTCTACATGAGGCAATAACCACTGCTGTGGAGTAAGACATTACAAATAAATTCCATGATGAACATCCAAGTCCACATGCTTGGCACCAGACATCACTGTGTGGCAAACAGTTTTAGATAGTTAAGCATACACCTGTAAGTGACTGCAAAATAATGTTTAAAGACAGATTCCAAAACAAGCTTAGATTTTTTTGGGTTTTCATCTGGAAAGCAGCAGGGATTTTTCCAGATGACCTCAAACATATCTTGCACAATCTCTTTTTTTCACCCCTCAGTGTGCAAGAAATCAATAAAAATGTAAAACATATGGACATACTGTATGACACTGATTAACAGGCTACACTTAATGGGCATGACTAGCCATATGCTAGCAAATAATACTTGCGGGGTTTTGTTAAACTGATGTTGATTATTTCTCCCCCCCTCCCCCCTTGTCCCCTCTTCCAACAAATAAGGAAAAAACAGAAACAGGAAAAATGACTTGACCCAGCACTTGATATGTACAGTTAAATTCTCTATAGAATTACCTCCTGTCGAAATTTTTTATAAGACGTTCTTAAATCAAACGCTTGGATAAGACATAATGCTTCAAAGCAGCATGTATAAAACTTTATAACCTCTTACTCACTCAATTATCTATACCATTTAATTCTGTATACAGGGTCGCAGGGGGCCTGGAGCCTATCCCAGGAGACTTACGGCACAAGGCGAGGTATAACCTGGACAGGGTCGCAGGGCACACACATGCACACATCACACAGTCACTCACACACACTACAGAGCAATATGGGAACACCAATTAGCCTTACCTGCATGTCTTTGTACGGTGGAAACCCGGAGTACCCGGAGGAAACCCACCAAGCACGGGGAGAACATACAAACTCTAAGGAAGTTCTAACCACTATGCCAATGTGAAGCCGAACATATTAATTATAAGGACTTTAAGGCTTTCGGTCAGAGTAGCAAAGTTGACAAAAATATTCAAGTTTTTATAATGCAAGCATTTTGTCCTCACATGTTTTTAAATTATTTTTACATGGTAATTGCAGATACAGCACAGGTACAGTAAGTGTGATAAAAAAAAGATTATCGCCCTTATATAATATGGAATAAACTATATGCAATATGGATTTATGTAATAAAAATTGCTAACCTATGTTGTACTGCTGCACTTGGCTGATGTATCCATACAGAGGGCAGTGACCAAAGATGACGAGCATGACCGGCTCTGATCCGTCAGGCTGGAGGTGAACAATGTGAGCAGAGTGACCCACCACTGCATACTGCTCTTTAGCTCTTGGGTTCAGCAGCTCCCACGACTGATTCTTTATGTGAAACACCCACAGCTCAGACGTCACGTTCCCTGTGGAATCAATCTTCCCACCATACATATAGATCTTATCCTGAGGGAATCACACACACACACACACACACACACACACACACACACACACACACACACACACACACACACACACACAGAGAGAGAGAGAGAAAACATACACACTTTCTGTTTAAAAAAAAAAAAAACGATTTTCAGCATGTGTATAGTACTTCCTGCACAATTAAGCACATGCCCACACACCTCATGCACAACCAGAGAATGACCGTAGCGTGCAGTCATCAAATTGGCTGAACGATTCACAGACATCCAGCTCTGAGAGTAGAGATTAAATCTGAGGGACACAGAAAAAGAGGGAAGTGTAAATAATCATACCATACATAGTTGTAAAAAATGTAAACGTGGTAGTTTTTGGGGCATGGCACTCACGCTATCACCATCTGGTACTTGGTGTAGTTAAATACATGACCACCGATCACCCACATGACATCTTCATAAACCACAGCCTTATGGGATGCCCGTGCCAGGCTGTGTCCACTAAAGGCGTCATGTGTCCAAAATGAAACATTAGCAGGTACGGACACTGAACAATCAGGGCCTGAAACACACACACAAACGCACACGGGCCCTTTAATATACAATGAATTGTTTCATCTGTATCCTTCTGCCACAAAACATGAAAGAGGTTTATAAATAGTAAATCGGGACTGATTGAGAGTTAATCATTATCTAAAAGTACAAGAGCCAAAGATGGTAATCAGTTATTACCATCAGATACCCAGGTTTAATTCCCACAAAAACGAGTATAAAACCCATAGGTGTAGCAATAATACTGTCCAAGTTACTCCTAGCCTCAGCCACTCCACCTTAGGCCAACTGACTTACAGTGCTGTATAAAAATCTTAGGCACCTGCAAATAAATGGTGTCGAGCAGAGGTACTACCAAAAACAAAGCAAAACAAACAAACAAAAAAAAAATAATAATTAAATATATAAAAATAATTAATTAAACAAAGTCAGTATTCGGGGTGACTGTGCTTTGAGGACTAACTTTAATTATTCCTAAATTAGATACGAATATTTTCTTCAGTATAAAAATATGAAATGAGAAAACGTACAAAAAGTCAGATGCTTTGAAATCTCTGATAGTAAGCGATGTTGCCTGGAAGCCCTGCCTCCTTCGTCTCACCGCACTTGACTGAATCAGCACCCTCACTTTGTAGCAAGTGGTGACCATATTAAGTACAACAATACTGTGAATTTAATTTATCTGTATGTTTTCAACAGCTTACATTAGAAGCATACAGCTATGTCAGTTAACTGATTATTATAGATACCAGCAAAATATTTTTAGAGGAAAAAATGAAAAGGGTGCAGAAATTTTTACCTTAAAATTAGAAGTGCAATGACGTGTCTGTCAAAGCTAATATTTTACAAATAATTCTAAAGATGATGATAGTTAAAATGATTAAAAAACCTGTGATTTTGTACGACTCTGTTCATTTTCGCTGTTGTGAGAGGATGATCAACAGTCATGATGCTGGCGCTGTGGACAACTAAATTTTTTTGTGGTCTTAATGCAGAATAATCAAAAAAATAAATAAATAAATAAATCAACCATCAAGCAGGGTTTTTGCACTTTGTACTGCTTCCTGCTTTGTAGTTCCTGACTCCACAGCTGACTACTAGAAAACCCTCCCACACACTCCTTAAACCTGAAATGCAGAAATTATTTATTTTTAAAGCTATCTGCTCTAAATGTGAAATTGGCACAGTGTAAGTAGTGTAAATATGCCTATTTCATATTAACTCTGATGTTGATGATTCTCAAAACCATGGTTTGCATGTAGTATAGATGTAGTATAGACTGTCTGCATATTAATTCAGCTGAAGCCTAATTTAGTGCTCACATAACTGAGGTCACTTGACTAGCCCGTGGCTTACATTACTCACTGCTTTCCATTGTTCTGGTACTGCAATTTCAATTCAAACTATTGCATGAATGTTTAAAGTTTTCTATGACAGAACAGTCCCAGTAGCCACTCAGGCCTTTAATTGTAAAAAGTGCAGCTAAAAGTGCTTTTTACAAGGTTTATGTGCTCTGAAAGGGCACACGTTTTTTTTTCTTCCACTTCACACATCATATGTGCCAAGATGGGAAATAACATTTTTACACCTTAGAAATTTCCACTTACAAAACTGCACAAACATGAATGTACTGTAATATGCTTGTATGCACACTGATGTATATTGGAATTAAAAAAAAAATGTATATATATATAGAAAGACCATATAAAAATTTTTTTTTGTAAAGATTATTAGCGGTTTGTTTAAAGAAGCAAGTATGTGATTGGTTGGTTGGTTGGAATGTCAAATGGCCTCATAGTGTTAAAGTAGGGAAAGAAAGTTCTTCAGTATCTAGCTAATGCCAAAGGTCAGACAACAGCTGGGTTAAATTAATAGTTTGGGTTTTTAAGTCTGTCCTAAATCAAAATTGATGCAAGATCATTACAATGGCTTTTGATCACCATAGGTTTTCCTGCTCTGTTTACCCCCCATGAGGTTTGTCGCCCAGAATGAGAGTACAGTGTAAATAACTGAGGTCAAATTCCACAAGTCCTGTTCTGTACAAAAATACATCATGTGTATGGCTAACCGGAACTAGGCATACAGCTAGACTGAGGGAGAGAAAATAATTTCATTTGTACTAAATACACAATACCTTTGAAAGATACAAACTTGATTTAGCTCAATGGGACTGCAGAAGCTTCAATGAGTCTTAGCCAACCTGGGGAATGCATTTTTGCACAGAATGAGGCTTGTGGAATTCGTCCCTAATTGCTTAAATTGTACTGATGTTCTGGGTGACAAACTTCACAGCTGGTGTGCAGAGCAGGAAAATGCATAACGACCAAGACCTATTGTAATGTAGTTAGATGCACAACAATTTTGATTTAAGACGTTGATTTATAAAAAGAAAAAGAAAAAAAACAAAACAAAAAAAAAAACTTCCTACTCTTCCTCAGTTAATATTTCAGCGATCCTTATAAAAAGCTATAGATAATTAGATAATTGAGGGCCTTCAGAGAGGAAAGCGAGTAATACAAACCAGTCTATAGTACAGACAGATTATTGGTCACTAGTCTGTACCAGTAATGACTCATAAGCAAGCTGACACTTTACTGAAATGCACTAATGTTTTGCTTTTTTTTCTGTGAATACTATTATCGTTTATTTTGCTATACAGACAGAGGTGGCCCACCTTGCCAGCCATGGTTGCAGAGACAGCGTTTGTCACTGATTTGGCACTGACCCCGCACTGGGTAACTGCAGTTTGAGGCACAATATTGGACATCACATGCATCGCCTTTCCAGCCCTCCTCACAATCACACTGCACCACGTCACTGGAGTTAGCAGGATGACAAAGGCCACGGCCTGAGCAGTTATTAGGACACATATTTATCCTAAGAAAGGGAAAAGGTTCAAATGAGAGAGAGAGAGAGAGCATTAATAATTAGACTGCAGTTAACATAAAGATGCACAATATTTTAGCAGTGGAACGTACGGTACATTATTCAGTCAAAAGCTAATCTTTACTTGTGTGATAGAGTATGACTTAAGAGCTTCACCACAATTACTACTCAGCACACACATCCTATGCCTTTTAAGTTTTATTACGAGCTTGGAAAATGTTAAGCGTTATAATGAATTAGAAAATTTAGTGTAGCTGTCATGTTAGTGATTTATTTAATATAAATGTCATTAGTTTCAGCTGAATAATAACAAAAATACTGTGTGAGGCTGCCAACATTAAGCTGCATTTTAACCTAAGCTGGCATTACCGCTGCCCCATTAGTAGGCAGCTCACTCTCCTCTAGAGCTGAACAGAGCTCATGGAGTGTGAGTGTGAGTCTGTGTGTGTGTGTAAGAGGGGGAGAGAGAACCAGACAAGCTGTTTGATGTCCTTCAGGAAGCCTTGTTTTCTGCGTGTGTAATGGAGGAGCATCTGAAAGGTGCATGCAAGACCGTGTGTATGTAGAGTGAATCAGCGTATACAAAAGTTCTGTTTGATGTTCTTTTGATACTGCACTCCTCTGTGCTTCTTTGGAAGAAGGAGGTCCACCATGAATACAGTCGCTATAGAAACTGCAGCAATAAGCACCAGAACTCGGCACCATCAACCTCTCTAAACCAAGGGACCATATCCATCAAGCCTATGGTTCCCTCTGAGAAAGATGGAACAGCACGACCAGTTCTTTTGTTTTTTTCATTTTGGTTTAAGATCAAAACAAAAATATGTCCCATGTCTGAATTTCAGCTTTTATTTTTCTGATATTTACACTTAATATGTTAAAAAGCGAGGACATTGACATCTTTGGTGGTAGATCATTCAATTTGTAACATCCAAATGTAACAAATCATAAAGTAAATGAAGTTAACTAAAACCGCATATCTGATTTGTGCAATACCTGCATCAAGCATGTAACTGAAATCACCAAACTGTTGCATTCTTTCTTTGTCATGCTTTTACATGTACCACAGTTTCTTTCAGTTGTTTGGTTTTGGGGGTTTCTGCTGTGCTGTGCTGTGCTGTGCTCAGTGTTGTGCTGTAACTCTGATCGATTTTCCTTCCTCTGTCAGCTTCAAAATGGTTCGATTTTCATGTTGGTTTATCATTTTTAATAAAAAAAATAATAAAAAAAATTTTCACAGGTGAAACCCAGGCCTCAAACCAAGAGTAAACATTCAGCAATTTTAACTGCTTGAATAATCAATCTAACAGGGCACATTTATGCAGCATGAAATGCCTACCAGAAACCTTCCAATGTTCTTGGAAAATGAGTTCTTGCTGTTCAAATACTTTCAGAGTGCACTGTATCTATCGGTTACCCCTCCTTACTATATACCAACATGTAGGTAGAGAACACAAATTTGCCAAACAACACTGCCTGGCCAAAAAAAAAAAAAGTTTTTTGGCTGCATCGAGCAAAGAAAACAACAAAGGATATTTGAAATTACTGCAACTGGTTAAAGAACCCTTCAGCACAATATGAAAACAGGGAAGGATATCACTGAACTGTCATAATAGTAGAAGAAATGTGGCAGAGAGAAAAAAAAAAAATCATGACCAGAGATCACTGACAAAAACATTTCAGACGTTGCATTGATCAACAGTAAAAACCATAGCTATGTTTAATAGTGAAAGTAAGTAAACAATGTGATGAGGACTAAACAGTTGTGTGGCCACTTGTTAGTGAGACTAATCAGAAAAAAAGCTCCAATTTGCTAGGGAGCATAAAGATTGGATTGCACAAGGAGAAAGTCATGTGATCTGTTGAGTTCAGACAGAATAAAAAGGGAAGTGCATGAAGCAATGCATCCGTCATGCATAGAGCCCACTGTACAATACTTCTCTGATGGCACAGGCATATTCCAGGACTCAAATTGTGAACAAATGTTTCTGGGAACACGAGAAATCATTTTCACACATGAACTGATCATCACATTGTGTGCTGTAATAAAAGCTAAAGGTAACTGAATGAAATCCTAAGGTCTGCGACTTCTTTTTGAGCAGGCAGTAAAACCTATTAGGTGGCCTCATCAGGGGGTGACGACACTATTTATTGGTTACATGTTTATGACCAAGATTTATATACTGGTTTCACACACGTATACCAAGAGAAGACAACAGACATTTCAGTCACTTATAGGTCATAGAAATTTTCTTTAATCTTCAAAAAGCATTCATAAATTTAGAGGGTACATGGAAAGGCATTTGCCTTAAATCACACAAGTGACAAACCTTTTTAATTTGTGTTAAGATTTCCCTCTTCAGCTCACCTGTAAGAGATGTTGAAGCCAGTGAGATTATAGGCTGCGTCGCTGAAGAAGTGGAGAAGCGCAAAACCGGATTCAGCCACCACCTCGGGCACAGTTTCATTGCTGTAGTGCTCAGGGACGATCAGACCACTGCGACACAAGAGCACGAAGATTATTTTCCACAACATCTCACAGGGAAAGAAATTCTAATTTATGGTTATTAGAAAATAAATTTTTACTTTGAGGCTAAGCTCAAGCAGTACTAAAAACATATATGACAGAAAATGCTTGTGGTTTTGGCTACGTATATGTACTTAGTTCAATTCTTTGTGATCTTGCTCTTGAAAAAGAATTCATTGCACTTATTGTTTCTTTGCTTGATGAGGGCATTGAATTTTCCTGTTGTCAGGAAACGGTGTTATGACAGCATTACCCAACCGAAGCAAAGGGTAGCTATGCTTTTAATGTTAATGAAAGCTCAGCACTGTGTAGAAACTGACAAGTGCTGTGGCAAATGCTGTTCTTTTTTTGGCAACTTCACGCTAAGCCCTATATAATGAACACATGTATAAATGAATAAAAAGCCATCATGGTTTCTAACTGCACGTAAATGACATGTGAAATATAGCATATTTTTGTTTGCAGTCAAAATTTTTGTTTGGATCTTGGGTTGCTTAATCTATGATAGAGCTATTTGCGACAAATATTATTAAAAATAAATGAAAAAAAAATTAGCACATGATTGAATGAATATTTACATATTTCTATGGATAATAAAAAGGCCTTTAAGACAAAAAAGTACAGTCAACTGCAGAAGTATTGGCAATCTTGGTAAAGTTGGGGTTTTAAAAAACTAACCAAAAAAAGAAGTCTTTATGGTTATTACTTTACTGTCTCACATTGAAAGAACCTAGGACCCTGGAGGATGTGGAGAGATTCGGTATTGAAGAGTGCTCTCAGATTACCTGTTCTCTTCAATCTCATCAAGCATTATTGGAGTCTCAGCGCTCAGCGTTAAGTTGGCTAAGAGAGGGTGCACAGTGTACTAAATACAAGAGTGCCAGTAATAGTGTTTGCTTTATTAGAAATGTTATTGATGAAAGTGTTTCATTCATTCACTCACACCCTATACCGTTTATCCTTTACATGGTCGCGGAAAGACTTTGGGCACGAAGCAGGGTACAACTTGGGAAAGGGGACGCCAATTCGTACTCCCTGGAAAGGGTGCCAATCGATCGCAGAGCAGTCAGGCACACACACTAGACAATTTGGGAACTCTAATTAGCCTGATACACGTGTCTTAGGATTGTGGAATGAAACTGGAGTAGCCGGGGGAAACCCGCCAAGCACAGGGAAAACATGTAAACTTCACGCACACAGACACTTTTAGTCTGCACTAATTACCCACAAAGGCATAAAAAAATAATAATAAAAAAACAATAATTCAGGAATTGACTGTAAGTGCATGAAGCGTGTTCATGTATGTGCGTTTGTCTGTGAGGGAGAAATACAGATGGAGAGAGAGGAGAGAAATGCTTTCTCCAGTTCCATATTTAAAGCACATCATTGATCTGCGAGTCATCACTGAGT
The DNA here is from genome assembly GCA_030014305.1 of Clarias laeviceps. Taxonomy (NCBI): domain Eukaryota; kingdom Metazoa; phylum Chordata; class Actinopteri; order Siluriformes; family Clariidae; genus Clarias; species Clarias laeviceps. Next base: position 20,729,318 of record JAQMYJ010000039.1, read on the forward strand.
GCTCGTTTATTTGGTTATGGTTTCTTCACACAGACAGACTTATGGAAACAGCCACACCCATTTACACAAATATCTCCGTTACCTGAATGCAGCCAACAGGGGAGAGTATATCGAGTCTCCATCATATACGTACAAGTGATCCCAGCTGCACTCTGTGGCAAAGTGCTCAAAGCGCAGTCTCAGAATAGTGTTTGACCTGCAAAACACAATTAAAGTGAATTAAAGTATCTTTTAAATACTGCATACTGTATAAGCATACTATTAGACTATTTACCCCTTATGCATTTATGTAAATGTTCAATAGCACAATGTTTTCAGAGCTTCCGAAATGTTAAGAGCTTAGGAGTAATAATTAATACAGCTCTGTAAATGAATAAATCAAAGTTATTCTAATTTCTTAAAAAGTTATGTACCCTTTAATATTTAATTATAACCCTGAACACCGTCATCTCCCTCAGTGCTCTCAAACTATGGACACGCGTGTACACCTTAATAATTATCCTGATTAAGTGAAACCTTACAATTTAAATTATAGGGAGGCCTCTCTTACTTAAAATAACCTCAGCTGAACGCTCTCCGTAGCTGTTGATCGCACTCCTGCTTACACAGTTCAACTGCTTAAACATTTCATTGTAGAATAAACTGGCTAAATTTAATTTGTCCCTGCTAAAACAGTATTCTGTCCCTTTTTTGTACTGCATTATGTTTTGTGTGTTACTGATATCTCAGCATGTTGTACTATTTTCGTACCCACTTTATCTTTTTTTTTTTTTTTTAATAACGAGTACATTTCTGGTACTCACTGATACCGATATCTAATATTAGCCAATCATGTGCCAGCAGCACAATGCCGAAAATCATGCAGATAGAGGTCAAGAACATAAGTTAGTGTTCACATCAAACATCAAAATGGGGGAACATGTTATCTCTGTGACTAACTGTGGCATGGTTGGTGGCATCAGATGGGCTAGTTAGAGCATTTCAGAAATTGCTGATCTCCTGGGATTTTCACACACAACAGTCTCTGGGGTTTATACAGAATGGTGTGAAAAACAACAATAAATTCTGTGTGCTGCAGGTCTACCGGCTAAAACACCTTGTTGATGAGAGCGGTCAAAGAATAACCAGAGAGGTCTGAGCCGCCAGGAGGTATGTAGTAACTCAATCACTCTTAACACTCAAAATAATCACTCTTTACAACCATGGTGAGCAGAAAGAACAACGGGATGCACAGCATATCAAACCTTGAGATGAATCGGCTACAACAACAGAAGAGAACATCAGGATCCACTCCTGTCAGCCAAGGAATCTAAGGTATCACGGGCACAGACACACAGAAACTGGACAGTTGAAGACTGGAAAAACGCCCAGGTGAATTGGACTGTCCAGGTTGGTTGAGCCAGTGCTCATGGAAGCAGATTCCTGCTCTTGGCCTGACAGGAGGGGAACTCAATATGGTGTTCTGCTGTGGCGGTTCATCCACACCAAAGTAAGATGTTTTGCTCATGCTGGGATACTTTTGTCAACATAGTTGTACAGAGTGATTATTTGAGTTACCACAGACCTTCTAGCAGCTTGGACCAGCGTGGTCATTCTCCTCTGATCTCCCTCATGAACACTGCGTGTCACCCTGCAGACCCTCTGCACTTTGTGTTTGTGTTTTTTGTCACCATTCTGTGTAAACTTCAGTTTTGTGTGAAAAATCCCAGGAGATCCGGAATTTATAAAATACTCAAACCAGCCCAGATGGTACTAACAAATATGCCAATGTTAAAGTCAGAGAATTTTTTGCTTTACTCTGATATTTAATGTGAACATGTGAGGCATTGGACTACGGTTCAGAAGATCTCGGGTTCAAACCCCACGACCACCAAATTGTTCCTGTTGGGCCCTTGAGCAAGACCCTCAACTGCTCGGATGTATAATGAGAAAAATGTAAGTCACTCTGGATAAGGGCATCTGCCAAATGCCTAAATGTTAATGTAAACATTATCTGAAGCTCTGGTCCTGAATCTACATGGTTTTACACAGCTGCCAAAGGATCGGCTGATTTGAAAACAGCATAAATGATCAGGTTTACAGGTGTATCCTATTAAAGTGGATTGTGGGAAGAGTTGGTTTTTCTCCTTTTCAAATAGCCACTTCGTCACGTATCTGAGCTGGATTAGGACACATGAAAACAAGGTTGGAATATAAGGTTTATTCCAATCTTTCTACTTCATTAAACAAAAGTTTTAAATTCAGTAAAACATGATCAACATGTGATCAACTTTATGACAGTTCTGCTGTTAAAGTAGCCCTGTGACCAACTCCGCTTGAGTGGTATTTATAAAGGTGTGGAGAATTTTGTTACCACACCACCAACCTCATGTTTATCTCATTCAGCACAGACACTCTTTCAGTTAATGCAACAAACAACCCTCCTCTAAAAACATTCCCCCAATTACATTAAGACAAGGCAGAACTTTTAATATAGAAACACCGGCCAACCGTCAACATCTACTTAAATGTACAAGTACATTTAGTCAATGCTCTCTTGTGCTGAAGAAGTGTGTGTGTATATTTACACCTACAAAGAAGTACCTTCGTTAGTGAAAAAACATGAGATCCTACATCTTCCTGCTAGAACATGCATGAACAAACTCACGCTAAAGGGGTTTATTAGCCTTTACAATAAAAAAAATAAATAAAAAAAAAAGTGTACTGATAGGTCAAGTGCCAGGAATAAACCGAGGAACTGATAGGTCAAGTGCCTGGAATAAACCGAGGCGCAAAAACTAGTATAGAAGAGACACCTTGGTACTACTTCACAAAAAACTTAAATACATTTTTTAAATCCCATAAAATAGTTTTTATGACTTTTCTTTTAACCTTAATCACATAACCTTATAAAGACTAAGATGGACTTTAACCTTATCACACTGGCTTGTTTTCAAACCGCATTTTTTGTCCCGTGTGGGTGAACAGCAAGTTCCGTGCACTATGTAGTCTATAAAATCATTATATTAAACCGTATATATTAAACCCAGTTTTTTGAAATTGTACGTGTTGTATCTTTATCCAAGCTGTTAAAAAGTACAAAATGTATATTTATTACTTAGTACTTACATTGCTGTCGCAGCAGATTTTTCTATGCAGCATAAATTATAAATCGTATTACTTATTGCACTTATTCTCTACACCACTTATCCTGTACAGGGTCACGGGAAGCTTGGAGCCTCGGGGCACAAGGTGGAGTACACCCTGGACGGAGTGCCAATCCATTGTAGGGCAAATAAGGGCAATATGGAAATGGCATTTATCCATGCATTTATAAATTTAGATGAACATGCTAACTCCACGCACACAGATCTGAGGCACAAATCGCCCCCTCGAACCTGGAGGCAGGATGCCACAGTGCTGCCAATAATGCATGTCTAACCACAATACATTGTCGTTAATCCTATTTGTTTAGGACAAGTTTGGACAATTCTGACTGCATGTGGACATTTATGGCGTTTAGAATCTCTCACCCACAGGGGCACTACTGAATACAAAAACACGCCTACATCTCATAACGATGACTCAACAGGCTGCACAAAGATTTATAAAACTGAACACTGAGGAAAGTAGGTTAGTGGACAATGATATCAGAATTAGAAAAAGTACAGGGATCTAATGGAAAGGGAATTAATAAGGGGAGGGGTCAGAAAAGGGGGAGGGGTCAGAGGTGGTACTCACTAGATAAGGCTAGCGCTATATATATATATATATATATATATATATATGCATGATATGATATATGATATGATATATATGATACTTACCAGATGGAGGAAATAGATTACTTAAGTAACAGAAATGACTTAATGGGTCCATTAATTATTTAAAATTCTGATTATTTATTTACCCGATCAACATATTTTTAATATGATACAACTAATTTCTGTTGAGCAGTTTTAGATAACATTTAGTAAGTAATCTAGATCATGTCAAGGTATTCACTCCTCTGTCCAGTGTGTCTGTGCGTGTGTGTGTAAACTATGAAAGTGTAACTCACTGTCCCTCTATGAGCCACGTGCACTTGGTTTTATGTTTGTAGTTCCCTGGTCCATCTGTCAGGTATCCAGAAGGTCCAGTTAGCCTGTGGACACATCAATAACACTGGCATAGTAAACACACCTGAGAGGACAGAGCAAACGCACCACACAGAACAAGGAGCAAAGTTCAGCTGAAAATGACCTGCTGAGTAATTTACCCCACAGCAACAAGCCTCTGACACACTTTGGAATGACAGAGAAATAAACAATGCACTTTATTGGTTCAATACATGTAAAAGCAGTCATTGTATATGGAGTCTAACAGTTAAAATAACTGTGGGTTGACAAGGACGTGTCCTGGTACAACAGGTCGACAAGGTGCTGTAAACCACCAATAACATGAACAGACATTTTCCTCCTAGTACACTCATGATTAGCGCATTCCTGAATGACACAAAATATTGTTTCTCTACAACTCGGATTTGTTTCTTCTGCTACCACACATGCAAAAGTGGGGGGAGGGGAAATCACAATGAAGCATGACTCAAGAGATAAACAGTAGGGGCTTTAGGTCTGGTTTTAAATCACAAATCAAATAAAGTTCTGAATAAATGTAAAGCTGATTGTGGAGCAAACATTCACTACACTGGAACGCCTCCATGTAAAGATTTGCACTACTGACTTTATTCAAACGTAGGATTCCGCATGAGATATCAAAGCTCTTTCATTTTTTAACCACTGAGGGTAATCCACAGCCTACATTATCCTCAAATTGATATTCGGATGCAAATCTGAAAGCAATTCTTTTAAATAGAATAAAAGACGTAACGTGCACCGTTTTCACAATCATGACTTGAATGCAGATGTGCAGAATGTAGGGCTGAGAGAATTCCTGTAGAGGTGTCAAAGTAACATCTGCATGAATGGTAGGACCAGAGGTTTCCCTGCTGAGCATTACACAGCCTCTGCTGGCTTGACGTCTTCCTATAGTGCATCCAAAGTATGTGACTGGAGATATGACATGACCCAGTCCTCAATCTGTTACAATTAGGGCCTTTTCAAAGTCACCCAGATGATCCTGATGTTTGCTCGTTATTCCTGCTCTCAACACAGTCAGTATGTTTGCATGACAAAAACTGAATTTGTAAAATAAATGTAAATAGGTTAGTCTGACTTAAAATCTCACTAAACTGAACTTTTCAGTCAGACTAGCACACCCAGATAAAGTGGTTAGGAGTCAAGCTCCTCCTGCATGTATAACCCAATAGGACACAGAAATCGGTCTAGGTGCTTTGCGCAAACTCCATTAGTTGCCGCACTTGGGCTTTGACCCAGAAGTAAACCAAATGCCTAAGGGCAGAAGAAGCCCCTAACACAACTTCTAAGTCGCTGTGGATAAGAGTTTATGCCAAATGCATAGATGTAAACGTATGGTGATGACATCCGCCTATGGATAACACCATAATCACAAGGAATAGAGTGCGTCATTTGTTTAAAATAAATAAAAAAAGGCATACACCATGTACAAAATGAGAGCTGTAAAGTTGTCCATGTTTTCAGAGCTTGACTTGCTACCAGTTTTCCGCCAGCTAACTTGTTTGTCGATTGTTTTGGTGCGTGACATAGTGGGTCACCCAAGAACATCATACTAACAAGCCAAAAGAGGGCATATCGCCACCCATTATAGCAGAGTTTCTGATGTACACTGATCAATAAATCTTGCTTGTATAAGGGCACAAGGATAGCAGTACAATTAAATTGCCTTGTGGAGTTATAACTCGACTAGACTGTGCACGTAAATGTACTGACTGACTTTGAAACCTGACTGTTCACTTGCTGCCTCATTTATCCCAGCCATTGACAGATGCCGCTGTGACAAGATAATCAGTGTTATTCACTTTACCTGTCAGTGGATTTAATGTTATGTCTGATTGGTGTATATCAAGTTATGACTACTTAGCATACTCCTAGCATAAGTGCGACTGTCCACTCTCTGTCTGGCATAAGAGCAAATCTGCTAAAACATGAGGCATGTCAGGAAACTTTGCTGCTGTCAATTTGAGCACAACGCTGCAGGATGTTGCCTTTTTGTTATGATTCTATCATAACGCTGTTTTTGTAAATTTCCTGTGAGATACAACCGAAACCTGCCCACCACTATGATTCAGTGGTTTGAAACAATGTGTGACAGTGCAAGTCTCATGACAGAACCGTGTTAGTTATTATTACAAGAGTCATAGTGAATATACCTCCATTATACACGTACAGCAAGTTAGGCAAGTCTTTATTTGTCACATATAAATTACTGCACAGTGAAATTCTTCCTTTGCATATTCCAGCTTGTTAGGACGCTGGGGTCAGAGTGCACGGTGGGCCATGGTACGCTGATGCAGACAGCATTAAGGGCCGTGCTCAAGGGCCCAACAGGGGCAGCTTGGTTGAGCCGAGGCTTGAATTGCCGACCTTTTGATCCGATCAGTAACCTAGAATCTCAATACACTGAGCTACCGCTCAAACAAGCAGGGTAGACACACACACGCACTCTTCACTCAAAACAAATTCTATTATCTGATTACCCAATTAATCAACCAGATAATCAGTCAAATATTTGATTACTTAAGTACTAAAGAGGTCAATAGTTGCAGTCTTTGCAGAATGTATTTACTCACTCCAACTGAGAACATGACCAGGATCAAAGGTTTACATGGTTATTATTCTTCTGTTCAATGCATTATATAAATGCTTACCCACCTCAGTCAGATAGTTTATTCATTCACAATAAGCCTGGTATTTAAGATAAGATAAGATAAGATAAACCTTTATTAGTCCCACAAGTGGGAAATTTGTTTATTTATTTATTTATGTGAATAATTTAATTCTGAATCTTTTGCTGCATGTAAACAATAAGAGTTCCTCAATCCAGGTACTCTTGAACCACCATGCTGTACAGCATCAGAACGCTCCTTCCACTGAGATTAAATAAAGGTCACATTTATTCATATTCATTATTATAATAAAATATTTTTTTTTAAAACCTGCAAAACTAATCCGTCTAGACCTTACAACGGCTGACAAGAAGAATGAAGCATCAGCACGGACTTAAATGAGCTTACAGATCTGAGGCAGAGGCAATTAACTAAATGCCACCACAGCAACAGAAAACAGCTTGACCAAACTGAGCAAAAATAAATACCGGCTATGAATTCTCACACCGCGTCCACAACGGATGTGAGTTAACAGTGCAACAGGAAATTAAGTAGGAATGCATGGTTCATCTATTTAAGGACACTCAGAGGAAGGAGGTGTGTGTGTATGTGCGCATGTGTGTGCATGTGCATTGGCATGTTTGTGGGCTGGAGACAGACAGATACGCTTCTGCTGAGCCCCGAAACACGCAGTAAGAGCTGTGCATTTATTACAGCCAACTCCACTAGGCAGTAATTCGGTTATGGAATTTCTAATCTGGCAATAGATCGGGGAACTGGGGACACATCAAAAAAAAAAGTATACATGCTTAGGCTTCAGGTTTAATACAGGATACACACCCTCCCCTCTGTCTTTCCACCGGCCCACTTTCAGTGAGTATAACTTTTATATAATGCTATTAATGGCTGATGTCTGAGGAAAGGGGAACGTCAGCCATTACTAAAATGAACCAACATCACTCACTGCCTCACACACACACTAAACCTGAGGCTTTTGACATGACAATGTTTTTAGCTGATATTCAATTATCCTTAAACACATTTGTTAAACGTATTCGCATTCACACCTTAATACATCTTTACACAATATCAAACTACAAGAAGCTTCCTGTACACTGCAGGCACACTCAGTAAGACACCTCTAATGATCTAGGGACGCATTCCATAAGGACACTGTCAAAAAGCTCCACTAAATCCCAGTGTCTCTCCTCTGCCGGGACAGCTCTGTCCTATTCAGCAAGCTGCAGGTTGTAGCTTTTTCACGCGGTCTGGAAGCAAACTTCACACCGGTCCTTTAAACATACACGCTATCTACACACTATCTGTGTCCATCAACAGGCTCTCAGTGTGTCAGTGTCTGTCCAGGCTGGAGCACTCACTCTACTAAACTCCCTCATTACTCATACTAAACATGTCATTGAGTCCAACACACAAGCACGGACAAGCTCATAGACACGACAATGGAACCTGATGAGGATCAGGACGAGAGTGGCAGACAGTCTGGTGTATGAGTTCGCAGTACTCTGACAGCTGACAGAAGCACAAATGCTGCTGACAAACCCAGAACACACACACACACACACACACACACACACACACACTCCTGGACTGCGTACAGAAGATCCATTTCGCTGCTGAACCCTGATCAGGATCTGGTAAGACCAGGGTTAGTCCGCATTGAGGAGAAGTGCCAGTGGTGTTACACCTCCGCCTGCGCAGACAGCGTGCGAGTTACACAGACAGCGTGTACTAACACCATCACGACTCATCTATAAACCTCACACACATCATCGGACCAAACAATCAGTCGTGTTTGTACGCACGACCCCACACACACACACAAAGTTTGACGCTGACACGGTATCACCGACAGTACTATACGTGTGTGTGTGTGTGTGTGTGTGTGTGATGTCCCGAGTCTGAATAATAATCTGGATTAGACTGAGAGTCTCAGCACTGATACAGCTGAGTGTGCTGCTGTAACGCGCTGTGCCAGTGTTACTGTACACTCTGTGTGTGTGTGTGTGTGTGTGTGTGTGTGTGTCTCACCTGAAGCGGCCGCCGCAGTGTTGGCACTGCTCCTCTACCCAGCCCGGCTCACACACGCAGCTGCCGCTGGCCGGGTCGCACCAGCCGTTCACACACGGCTTGTCGCACTCTTTGGCCTCGGCGGCGGCGGACAGTCCGACGAGTCCCCCGACGGCAGCAGAAATGAGGATAAAAGTCCGCCATTGTGTCCCGCGGAGGCCTGACCGAGCCAGGCCGAGCAACACGCTCCGTCTCCGGCCAAGGGCCCCGCGAACCTCTCCGGCCATCCGTACTCGCTAAAAATGGCTGACCGAGCTGCTGGAGGCGCCGCTGCTATTATCAGTGGCTGCTATTCTAATGGGTGCCGTGGAAACGCGTTCTCTCTCCCGCCGCTAGTGTCTGCAGTGACCGTCTTGTCAGACTTTTATCTCTCCTCTCCATTTACATCTTAGCGATGCTTATCGCTGCGGTACTGAGACGCAGCCGGAAATGACGAAGTTACGGAACGATGCGGAAGTCCAAAGTTGTCTGCGAGGAAAAGAAGGCTGCGTCCCAAATCACCACGCTACAGCACAAACTAGGAAGTCACCGGCGCGTGCGGACTATTTAGACCTCCTATCGAGTACAGCAGGGCGCGGTTTGGGACGTAACCAACGATTCAATCGGTTGCTGCTCAACTGTTGAAGGAGCAAGAATTCACAGATTATAATTATTATTGATAGTAATAATAATAATACTGTAATGTGTAAAATATCGTTACTTCTGTCATGCCAGTGCCTTATTTATAGTTTTATATAATCGACATATTTACACATGAAATGTATATATTGAATGTCTTCAGCATTGTTTTACAAATTGTTCTCCAAATCAGTAAAGACCATAAAATTAGAAGGTGTATCCAAACTTTTGACTGGGAGTGTACCGTTTATGTTATACGTTTAATGTATTACTAACAGCTGCACATTTTTCTGTTGTTTAACAATTACACTTAATCAAACTAAATGTAATAAATGCTTTATAAAAGGCAGCACAATGGTAAGCACTGTGGCTTCGCACCCCCAGGGTCAAGGGTTCGATTCTGGCCTCAGGTTTGTGTGCTTGATGGGTTTCCTCACACAGTCCAAAGACATGCAGATTAGGTTAATTAGTTTTCCCAAACTGCCCGTGTTGTGTGTGTGTCCTGCAATGGATTGGCATCCTATCCAGAGTGTACCTCACCTCATGCTCCAAGCCTCCTGCGACGGTGAGGAGGATAAGCGATATAAAAGAGGAATGAATAAATGAATTAACAAAAAATATATAATCTAAATAAATGCAACAACATGTCAATAATAGTTACTAATAAATTATATACATTTACTGGGTTTTTAAACCTTTCTAAGGTGAACCTTGAAACAAAAAGTTTTATTAATATGAACATTTGTGCAATACATATCTATTTTCTAGACTCCAGCATGTCACTCATTAGAAACAAATCAATGGCTAATCAATAGTATGTGATTTTTTTAGTCGTTTATTGATTTGTTGGGTTTTAATTATACTTGAATTTGCTGTGATTAAATGTTTCTTGCTTGTGTACTCAGTAGAATTATAAAAGCAGATCATAGTAAAACAATCATGATGCACAAAACTTACCAAAATAGACTTATTCTTATTCTATTTTGTGTATTTAAACCATGTGATGAAGTTTGGCAGGATTAATTTCTGTTACGTTTTTCACTGAGCAGTTGTGAATAGTACTAAAAGCAATTACTCTTGAAAGAAAAAAATAAACAATGGCTCAGACTAGTGTCAGCTGTACAGCGACACCCTGTGTTTCCTTATTCTACCTCTCGGTTTCTCTCAATATACAACCTGTAAATAATAATTCATAAAGACCTATGCTATTTCCTGTGGAAATTCTTGGGGTTTAAATGAATGGTTAATTCACTTTAATTTGCTTTCCTGTTTTCATGTCTATAGGAGTTATTAAACGTGCTAGAAAAGTTTAATGTATGTACAAAAAAAGAAAAAAATAACTTTTTTTTTTTTTTTACCAAAAGTCATAGAATATTTATTCAATTTTGACTTGTAAGAAGTCACAATATTTCAACACACTCCACTGCATGAAGTGCATTTATACATCGTCACCAACCCAAACGGATTGATTCTGCAAAGAACATAAATAGAAACAAGAACATATTTACAAGGACAAAAGGAGAAAACGATTGTACCCAAAGATTACAGATGGTTAAGGAGGACACTGAGCAAAACCTACAGAGAATTAGATCAGAACAGGAATCGTTACGTGTGGGGGGGGGGACAAGTCAGAACAGTAAAAATAACGGCATCTGAACTGGACATATATTGAATTAATCGAATTACAGTGACGGAGTTAACAAAGAATTCAAGTCTGAACTTGGTTAATGCAATTATTTGCACGTACTAGTCACAGTTTTGGACTGAGAAACAGCCTAATCAAGAAAATAAATTGTTCTTTGGCCACTTTCAGACCCAGAAAACCAAATGGCTCAATTTTCTTTGACTGGCATGCTTATGAAAACGAAAATAAATAAAATAAACACTGTAGCTGAGCCAAAGCTCATAAGGAAACTCAAAAGCTGTATAAAGAAGACGAAAGGTGAGGCACGCCCGGAAGCATTTCTTGCTAAAGGGTGGAATGAGTGTGTAGAACAATGACAGGCTATCAACTGATATCCTTTCTGCACTAGTCACTGTCTCTTTCTCTGTCCACCTCTTTCGTTCTCTCACACAAACATACAGCTTCAGCTTTAAAACAAAATGTAACTGCTTGCACTTCAATTGAGTCATTCTACCTCCATACTCTCTCAATCCAAGCTTTTATCTCAAGATTTTATTACAATTAAACCTTAAGGAACAATGTATGCAGAAACAGTCGGAGAAAAATGGCACCATGTGCCGATAATAGCACTGACCTATCAAAAATCTTATGTAAATCAACCTATAAACAGTGATTTTACACAGGTGGATGAAGTTTCCAGTCGGTCACCGTCAACTGGAACCCCTACAGGAAATCAGTGTTAAGGGAGTAAAAAACAAAACCCGTTTTGTTATTCATGAAAAAGTATTACACACCATCTTTACACAGAGTTTCAAAAAAAAAAAAAAAAAAAAGATCTCTTTGATTGTAATCATCCTGTCAGAAAGCAATCAACCAAATCATACGATATTCACATATTCCCTCAGCACAATCAATCGATCAAGTTGGCAGAATTGTCTACTATTCTCTTAATAAGGCAGATACACAGTCCCGTGTGCCAGTGAAAGGCTACTGTGCCCATAAACCGCGTCTTTAGCTTCCATCATGCACCGTTAAACAAGTTTCTCACACTTTTTTTGGAGTTTAGATCTATTTACAATAGAAACACGAAAAATCGACAGAGCCTTACAAATAACGTAGCTTTAGTTTGTAGGAAGCCAGTCCTGAGAAACTTCCTATTAAAAAAAAAAGAAAGAAAAAAATAAAAAATAAAAATAGATGAGCGACCAGTGTTCCAAAGCAGCTCATTCATCAGCTTTCCTTCATCCAGCACTGAAAAATGTTTAATTTCCACAACGACAAATCCGTGAGTGTGTGCGCGGTATGGAAGAGCAACTGAGGTAAGGATGATGATGCATCCATCACAAAGCTTCAGAATCAGAGTTGATTTGCTAGGAGTCAAGCAGTTTGCTTAGCATCTTCTCTCCTGAGTGAATGTCTTTACATTTTTTTTAACTACTTTTTTTCTTTTTCTTTTTTAAGGATGGGAGAGGTTGACCTCAACAGTGAGGAAAGTCAGTGAGGTGAGAGGCAGAGACATCGTGAGCAGGCGTCTGTGTGGGTTTGTGCTTGAGATGGAATGAGCGAAAAGCTAAAATGCCTCCCGTTTCTAACAATAAAGACTGAGATTAGAGTGTGTGCTTAAAACCGCGAGGTCTCTCCTCGAAAAAATCCATTTGCTTTCAACCGAGGTGCCGAGAGAAGGTCAGAGAGACAGCTCGGTGCATCTGTGCTTTAACTGGAGCCAGATATCTGCCGTGATGGTCGGCCTGTAGACGAGGCGCTGTATGTTCGTGAACGCTGTCGGATTCTGCAGGGGACCTCAAGCTCCTGAAAGAGCGGCGTCTCTGTGATCTCGGATGCTTCGGGGCGCTCGCCAGGAACACGAGAGAGCATAGAGCGCACCATCTGAGCCTGAAATAAATGCAGAAATAAATGTTTTTTTTTTTTATAATAATATTTAAAAAAAAATAATAATAAAAATATTAAAAACAGTTCTAAAATCATTCTGCCATTTTCCAGCAACATTTTTAGGGAAGTAGGGGGAAAAAAAATAAATAAATGTGCGTTATGTAACTATGCTTGACAAAGTGCACACTCGGGATAAATGATGGTAAATTGTGCGGATGTTGAAGTGGCAATAAAAAGTGTTGAGTTGAAAAAAGGAAGCTGTGATGACAATGATTTAACTCATTCCACTGTTTCCACTTGCCTTTGTTTTAACATAAAGCTTACTTGCCCTAAATGAGACTCATACTGTATGTCTGGCCTCCTCTGGTCAAACTATGAGCTAGGTTTTAGCTGACTAGTGTGATTTCAATCCCAAAAGTCACTTGGCCATATAAATGTGAGAAGTGATCGTTCACTGGTTGAAATCCTGGAGTCACACCGGATTGAATTTAAATTAATTCATCCCATTCAGCCCTGAAGCAAGATATTTCACTCAACTGTCCTGTTGTATAAATTAGATAAATGCAATTTACAGTATGATGGATAGGGGCCATCTGCCAAGTGTTGTAAGTGTAATAAAAACCCCGTTGCCTTTCCCCCCCCCCCCCCCCAAGGCCTCTCTGTACTCTTAATCATGCAAAATAAGAACAATGGCCCAAGCCTTGAATTGCTTGGGGAAAAAAAAAAAAAAAAAAAAAAAAAAAGGAGTGGGGGGGGGGGGGGGTTGGGGGAGTTCCTGTGATTCAAAGATGTGGTGGAAAATAAGGCTACACTACATAATAGTCATATTTAAGCTATTTTGCACTGATGCAAATATCTTACTTTACACCCGTGATTCAACCCATAATCTGATGAGAGCAAGAATGGGATAGACTAATCTTTGTACTGCAGACATCCTGAAAATCTTCAACAACTTAATCACCATTTATTTATCAGATAATAATAAACAACTCAAACCCTGACAAACGTTTCTGTCTTATTTATAACATCAGAAACCTTATTTCAGCCAGCAGAGGGCAGTGTTCAATTTATAATTTAAAACCCTAGCCCAAGCTGCGCTCCTGTGGGATACCTTACAACAAAGTATTCTTTTAAAGTATTTTAAAGTCAGGATGTCAAGGATACCAAAATAATGATTTAGATAAGAAATACTGTAATCTAAAAATCACACCTAGATATGTCAGAGATGTTAGTCATCACAATTATTTTGTGTGGCAATACATGTATCGCCAAACTCGTTCAAAAATTCATCAAACTAACAGACTCGCAGAATGAATCAAATCCTAGGCATCGTGATAATACCATACTGGGAGCCCCATCCTTAATACTTGCGCCTTCCCTTTTCTTTCCTTCAAATTTCATCTGCTCTTCTCTACACATACTGTACAAAAAGGACAAATCTTTGATAAAAACTGTGATACAAAGTCACACTTACCTCCAGAACATTGTTTTTACTGAAGGTCATGGGAAACTGCAGCGCCCGGACCTCGGTGAGGGTCTAGAGGAATCAAACAACGTATTAAATTAAATGAAGATTTTCTACATTAAGCACAGTCTGACGGTCATGTTAATCTGAATTTAATACAGATCGAGTGCATCATGGCTCTTACTCGGACTCTCTCCATCTGTGTGCGGAATGGACAGAGCAGCTCGAACAGGATCAACCCCAGTGAGTAAATATCCACTTTATGAGAGTACGAGTTCCCAGACAACTGCGAAAAAAAAAAAAGAAATAAAGCATTTAGCATCTAGTGCCAGACAGTTTACCATGAGGATATATCTTTCGGCAGAGACTTCAATGCACTTACATTACCAGTCAAAAGTTTTTGCCTTCCAATTCCAAGGTCTTTCCTCATTTTTCTCTCTTTCTTTTCCACATTGTAAATCAATGCTAAAGGCCTCTAAAATCTGAACAGTTGATATTGAAATTTGTCTGATACTTATGCTTCATGGTATCAGACACATCTGCCTTATGATGCTTCATGGGTTTTGCAAATGCATGTGACAATACAGATTTTGCAAAAACTATTCCAGAACAGCTGTTGATGTTGTTACTTAATTACATAATGCCATACGAGTTATTTAACAAGTCCTTAAAATCTCTAGCATTGTTCTAGAATGTGGAAAACAAATCCAAACTTGTGTCTGGTACTATGAGCTACTCGGGATACCAGAGTCTGCACTCAATTTACAGTACACGCACACACACCTGTTCTGGGCTCATGTAGAGTTTGGTGCCCACTTGTCCTGTGTGGCGGGCGTAAACTGGCATAGGTGTGAGGGTGTTTATTTCCTCATCATCGTCTTCCTCTTGATCCATAGCCGTCACCAGCCCAAAGTCCCCAACTTTCACCACATCATCCAGCGTGAAGAAGATATTAGAGGGCTGACCGAGAGAGAGAGGGAGGGAGTGCAAAACACAAAGAAACAACATTATTTCACAGATCTATGTATTAAGAAGTCAACATTTAATAGAATGCATGATTAATAAGCAAGTCCTACCTTAAGGTCTCGATGCATAAGTCCCTTGCTGTGGATGAAGTCGACAGCCTCTGCGATCTGCAAAAAGATGCCGAGACACTCCGAGTGCTCTCTGAGCTCAGGCTGAGAGCGCTGTGCCATCCAGTCCTTCAGGTTCTCCTTCCTGCACAGCTGCATCTGGATATACAGGTAGACTTTGGGCGTCAGGGCCAGCCGTGGTGCAGGAGCGTGAGCTTGGGGTGGCAGCTTCAGAGAAGTTGGGCGAGAAGGAATGAAAGAGACCGGGTCTGAGGAAACAACATGGTGAGACCTGGAGCCAGTGAGAGACGGGCATCGTGTCTGTGTGGAATGGCTCGGTGTAGAATGGCTGAGCTCTGCGTCATTGTCTTGCTGATCGCAGCCGGAGTCTTCAAAAACGATGTCAAAGGAAGAAGAAGTGCAGTCATTGTGGGCCACCGTGCGGGGAGGACAGAGCTCAAAAGAATGGGGTGATCCTGAGAGCTCCAGGTCGGGATCGACATCTGCATGGCTGTCCTGATCCGACATCATGCTGTCCAGCCCCAAGCCATCCACGCACACGTGATCCTGAGTGAACGCACCCACATCGCCATCGACCACACACTCACACCGCACGTCCAGAGGAGAAGGAGTGGAGACGGGCACCTTCACGGAGAAAGCCTCCATGTGTTCAGGAGAGCTGAGCAGCCAATCAGTAGCACTGGCAAACACAAACAAGAGTGAAGAGTCATTTACATGTAATGTCCATGTAAATGCTATACTATTAAACTAATAAATCTTTCAATTTTTATTGCTTATAAAAATCACAATCCATGCCTTTTGCCCTTAAAATGCCAGCACTTTTTGAGACGTCTAACACTGAAGTTTGATATACCTCCTTCCATCTCACAGATTAACAGCCTGGCATAAAGTATCTAAAGCAGAGTTATATTCTCTTCAAATTACTGAACAGCAGCCAAGTCTATTAAAAAAACAAAACAAAACAAAACAAAAAAAAAACAACCATTGCTTGTCTTGTCTTATATTGTGAGTTTATACCTCAGTGTTTACACCTGTATTTCTGTACACCTCATCTCTGAGCGCGCTCTCGCTCTGCCTCTATTTTATAAACATTGGTTCGGTTCACAGGACATCATCCCCTACTGGACAGCGCAATGCGATGAGAACAGACAACTAGAAAGCACACGAGCAGAAATCAGCCCTAACTAATGTTACTTCAATATTAGTTTTATAGATCTCTTGCAAAATTCTAAGCAAATACTTCCACAAGCTTGATCTATATATGTCCAGGTCGTGCTGCATTTATGTGACTCCTACCTGGCATCTTTAAGCCAGCGCCGATCCATTTCCTCCTGCCAGCCCTGAGGTGGACTCTCCTGCCAAGCGTTAAAGTAACGGATGATACCTGGATGCTCCAGCTTAGCCAAGGCCTTTACCTCGCGCATCACCTTTTCACGAGCCACTTCCCTGTACATAAAATTTTTTTAATATACACTAATAAATGTATATAGTTTTTTATATAATATAAAATACTGAAGAGATTAGTATACTGCATGATGGATGCAGTCAGTGGTTACCTGTTTGGTAAGCGGATCCTCTTGATGGCATAATTGCAGTCGTCTACTTTGTTCCGTGCCTCAAACACGACTCCAAAGCCACCTCGCCCTAAACACTGCACTGGTTCAAAGTCTGTCAGATACCTGCAACACAGTGCCACAAAACAACAGTCATTCAAACGAAAAAGACTCCTTCAACATTCAAACACTAGCAGATTGTCCAAGGGTAGGAAGGGTGTCTTTCATAATATGAAAGATTTTGATCTACTTTATGTGGCATCTGCAATTTAAAAAAAAAAAAAAAAAACAGCTGAAACAGTGACACTGAGTGACATCAAGATTTTTAACTTCTGATTAATCTGGTTGCATCTTGCGGCAAATGAGAAAAGACAAATTGAATGACTAGCTCCTCATAGTGAAACTAGTGGATTTTACTATATACCCAAGGCCAAAAGTTTATACACACGTTTAATTCACATTCTTTCCATAGTTTTATTTTTAGCAAAAAAGTTACATTGTTCACATCAAAGGTCAAATAATTGTCTAGTTGACGGTCTCTTCAAACCGGCTTAACAAATCCAGAAATATATTAACTGGCTTTGAGAAGTTCTGATTGACCAACTGTCATATCTGGAGTGCAGCTGTGGTTGCTCTTTAGAGCAACTGCATCAGGAAATAGAAGGATCTTGGAGCTACACAGACACAAATTAACTCCTATTCATAAACTTTGGTCAAAAAGAATCAACAGATGTTTTTAAGGGCATTTTGCACGTAATTGGTTTGTAAGCTGCCGTTAAACACGAGAAGAGAAGAAGGTGGTAAAATTTGACCCTATACACAAATTTATTGATATTTGGGGGGAAAATATCAAGAGCAGCGCTCTCACGTGCCTTCCTAATTTATCTGCTATGGCTGTGTAGGTCACAAAACGAGATCGAGGCAGAGATTCTGGAGGGGACAGACGTAGTCTAAACATCAATCTGCCTTCCGTGCTTAGTGGCTTAGTGGCAACTGGCTTGGATATCTGTTCTCAAGCCAGGAACGATTGTATTCTCACTGACTGAAAGGGACCAGACTTGGAGTCAAGTGTTCTCAGGAAAACAATCCTGGGACCCCAATGTGAAAATGCCCCAAGAGTCGTTATCAGGTTCTTAAACGTGTGTACTATCGAGAGAATTCCACATCACCACTTTTACACCATTTGAAGGTGCGAAGCATGGAAGTGGCAGCAACATATTTTGGTAGTGTTTTGCTGGAAGGGGAACTGCACTTCAGAAAACAGATCAAATGAAGTTTATCTAAAAGTAAATACTGGAACAAAATCTTAACTCAGCCAGGAAGTTAAAACTTGGTCATGGCAGCAGGACATCCAAAATTATAACACAATTTGGTTAAATGGGGAGTGGGAAGTCTAGCCTAGGTCCATGTAAACTTAAATTAGAGATTTGCCATTGTCAGTGTTTTAATTTCACAATGTAACTAGATATAGCAAACCAGTTGATTTTGTCAGTCACTGGAGTCTGTATAATAATCCCAATCTCTGGCTCCACCTTTTGCATAACTACATCATTATTATTATTAATAATAATAATAATAATAATAATAATATAATCATCAGTAGTAGTAGTAGTAGTATTATTCAGTTAACCTGTAGCAGGTAGGATTTTGTGGTAATGTTACAGTTACATTGAACAAGCATCATGAGCCATTTTTTCTATCCGCCCAGATGATGATTAGACAAGTACATTTTCTGCCTAGTGTGAAAGCAGCCATAGAGTGATAAACAGCAAGTAAGCAGCAGGGTGGACAAGTTCTGTAAACAGAAAGACCAGCTGTTCATTAACTGATATTCCTGCTATGAAAACCATATGCTTGCCACCCGAAACTCAGGCGACACTCCCGAAATGTGCAAGGGCGTGTTCTTGTTCTCTGTGGCATGTGTGACCAAGTGTGTGCTGCTTCATGTGAACACTGCAGCTGTGCTACTGTACCACTGTAACGTGACCACCACTTGAGAAGTCAGAGTCCGAGTTGAGGTTAAAGGTCCAAAAATGTCTTAAACCTTGCTAAAATACTCCCGTTCATTAGCGTAGCTTTTACCTGGACACGTATCCATTGGGCCGAGCGTCTGTTACCGCCTCCCTGGGTTCATCGGCGTCCAGCTCGAACTTGGTGTCTGTCTGACACTGTGTCTCAGACTCCTTCCGCTGCTGCAATTAAACCGAGAGACACAAAGTGTGAAACGAATCCAAACAAACTTAGCCACTTTTAATCTGAATGAAGTGTTTCCCAGAAGGGGTGTAGTAATGTAATTTGTAAAGGATTTAACTGCCGGATTTGGATGGGATAAAGTGTGTAAGTGATTTGCCCAAATAGCTACAAATAGCCTGGACGAGCAGGTTAGCTTTACAGAACAGATGCAAGACACAATGACAGTAACGTGGCTCACCGCTTTGTCTATTACCAGGTTTAGTAATTTCATTAGTGTGAGATCAGTTTAAACTACAAGGTGTCCCAAAAGTCTCCACACATAAGAGAAAGTAGCACATTAGTAAAATGTCTATTTCATTTATGTATTTTTTTTCTATCCTTTAAGAACGCCTTTAAGGGAAGAAAAAAAAAAAAAAAAAAAAAGTGTATTGAAACCATTCCCATGGCTGCCGTCTTACCCGTATGTACGCCGTGTGTGGGTGGAAGAACTTGCGGACGATATACGTGGTAGCAGCGATACAAAAGATAATTGTGCCAAGGATCTCCTTCCACCATGGCAGAAGCAGCACTGGGTCCTTCCTCCTCAACCCTCCAGCCTCACCCGTATGCAACACGCTCACTGCCGTCACCTCGCGCCGGCCACGGTACCGCGTACTGTATGGGATGTAGTATCCATTATCTGCAGACGGAAGGAGGAAATGATACACATCACTTATCAATACTCTGAAACGAGACTTCGGTCTGGTTCTGGATGTTCGAAAGAACAGAAAACCATTCTAACCATGAGGATACTGCAGTATAGACAGAGCACCATTGCTGTATTCCTCGTAGGAAAATTTGTCGTTGTTCAAACACTTATCAAACTCCTCCGACCCCACCAGTGCCGGAGTACGAGAAGGAGAGTCTAGGAGAGACCAACATTTACAAATAGTTCAACAAATTGATATTTTAGCGAGTTACAAAAAAAATGTGTTAAAATAAAAAATAAAATAAAATAAAATAAATAAATAAAACGTACGAATAAGAGGCTTCCATTTGACAGTGGGAGGAGGAGTGATGTCTCTGCTGGAGTGCTGGTTGTCCAGAGCATTGGGCTTGGATGGAAACTTCTCAGTCATTCGAACAGAAGACTGTAAATACAACTGACCTTGAAACATCCCTGCAAGTGCACACACACACAGAGCACTAGTTAAATAAACCCTTTGGCATCAGTCTCTTAGTCACATACTTCATGCACACTTTACCTAGATAAATACTCGACTCTGTGGCTTCACGCGCCTCCTCCACGAGGTCATCGTCCTCCTCCTGAAACTCACTCTCTGGTTGGGCGGTGTAAGAGGTGTCATCAAACAGGCTGATAGGGGTCACCTTTCCCCCTCCAACCAACCAGGCTGAAGCAATGGGCGTGCAGAACTACAGGGAAGGGAGGACACGAAGAACGCGCATCAGAGGATTTGTCAACTGTCAGTTTTCTTTCTTTATTTGGTCGTGTCTGGTCGGAGAAGAAATCCGTTCAGGAATCAGTTAGACATTTGTATAACATGACAAAACATTCTGCTATTTTGCTTACGGGGATGTGGATAAGATAAATAAATATATAGACAACGGTTTGTAAGGCAAGTATTACAGAAATCGCACTTGAGAATTCATTATGTTCTTTGTCTACATGTAGTACAAGAGAATACATGAAAAAGAGAAGCAGTATTTTGGATAAGGGGGAAAATGTCAGGAGTGGGCAGTTTCCATTTAAAGTCCATAAATGCACACAGACACACACCGCCTGGTCACACACTCCAAGACTCTATTGACCACCTTTAGCCTTGATTATGGTGTACAGTGTGGCGTATATGCCTGGTCCTTCAGTGAAGAAAAACTCCTTTGATGTAATAACCTGGTCGCTCAGTACATTCAGGACATCAGCTGACTTCATTTTATTTTCCATATAATGTTGCTGAGCCTAGACCTGAAAAACTGAAGCAACCCTTGATCATAACACTGCCTCCAGAGGCTTGTAGAGTTGCCACTATGCACATCGCTTCATGCACTGCATCATGCACTGAATGGTGCTGATGGCTCTTGAATAGAGTAATGCTGGACTTCTATACCCCCTGATTAGTCTCACTAACAAGTGTTTTTTTTATGGCCACACAGTTGTTTACGAATTCTTATCACACTATATATGTGGACATGTGGACATGCTCTTACTGTATGTTCCACATTAACGATAGATGTTATTTTTTAACCATGCAACACAGATTCAGAACAGTCCTTACAGGTTTTAAAAATCTGTTGGACAGCTCTTAACCCAATTCCAGTTGCTTCAAATGCAGCCCAATAATTTGGCCCTCCTGAAACAGTGACTTTGTTTTGGCCAGGCCATGTGAATCAGGTACCTGAGGTTTGCAGATTAAGTACATTTTAAACAAGAACTAATGCGACCCTCATAGCACATCACAAACACGTCTCTTTCATTCATTTCTTTTGTTGTAGATTACTGGTTTATAAATATTAAATAAAAAATCCATACTGTCAAATTATTTTAAACATTCATTGCCAATATGATCAAAATAAGTACCAGTGACGCTCGACACAACACAACAAACAAGTCTGCTTATTCGTTTACATTTCATTCCTACCATATGGGAACACTTAAACTCATACCCAAGCAGATGCTTGTCCTTTTTCACCATTAGATCTAATCTTGGATCCTGGGAGGAAGCTTAAAAACCCAAAACCCGAGCGCTCACCTGATGCTCCCAGACGAGCCGCCCTCCTGGTCCACTGCTAAAAGCCATAACCTTCCAGTCTGGAATAGACACTTTGATCACCAGGTCCAGGCCTTCTGTCTGTATGTGTGCGTTGCCGTTGTTTTGAGCGTGTACTTCTGCTTCCTCCAGGATCACACGTGCCCCGTCATGCCACGCCTCCTGATTGGCTGTGTCCCCTTCCAAAAAGCCGAGCTGCGTGTCAGTCTCTGGAACAAACTTTAGCTGAAAGTTTCCCACACTGAAGTTCCACCTAACAGACAGAGACAAGAGGTCAATCCAAGCAAACATTAACTGCGAGAGCTTCAGTGTCTCGGTGTCAACGGACATATAACCTACTTCTCAAAGCCGCTGCGAGGGGTCACGGCTCTGACGGTTTTCTGTGTTCTCTGCAGTAACAGAATGTCCTCTGGCTCGGTCTCCTCCTCTCCCCAATGACTGCAGCCCACAGTCGAACAGATATACTTCAGCTATACACAGGGGAAGAGAGAGAGAGAGAGAGAGAGAGAAGCAAAAAAATATTTTTTTAAAGAGGGAACGAAACAGCATTGCTAAAACAAACTGTATAAAGGCTTGACGATTTTGTCTTCAGAGAGCTCGTTTTGCTTCGATTTAGGTCCCCCCAGTATAAGCCTATTTATAAAACAATAATAA
>JAQMYJ010000039.1:20751991-20770691 GCA_030014305.1 Clarias laeviceps
CCCCCCCCCCCCCCCCCCCCCCCCCCCCCAGATATAGTTGAAAGGGGTGCTATTTTTTTTTATATGAAAGTCCAATCATTTTTTCACAAAGAAAAAAAAAAAAATAAAGAAGAAGAAAAACAGCCACTTTCTCCATCCGATTTGTACCTTGCCGCTGTAGATTCCTAGGCCATATGTAGTGAGTGACTTTCCTCCCACCAGCACGGTGTCCTCTCCCACACGGTAAGAAGACTCGAGCAGAGTCTCCACGCTAAAAGGGACGGCCTCCATGCTCTCCCTGTCCCTGTTCCACTGGAACAAAGCTCCGTCAAGAGACGGGATGAACATCTTATTGCCAAACACCTGGGGAGAGACAAACATACGGTGTCAGCTGACCATGCATTACATTTGACGTTACATATCAAACTTTACAAGCAGATCAGAGAGCTGAGTTCTTAACCATAGTTTCAGACCAAGCTATCCCACTTTGGGGTCTTTTGAGGACACCAGGCCTAAAAGTATAGTTACACTACATTCACAGTCACTACATTCCAGCCTTTGCAAAACATTTATAAAACCTAATGTTTTAGAAAGAATTACCCATGTAAATAAGCAAGAAATGTCCTAAGATAAACAGGTTCGTAGGATATAAGAACAAACTGGATTATTAAAGATTAACCAAAAAAAACAAGACCACTACACACAGGAAGGTGCAAATGGTTTTCTGCCGGTGTTCCTGAAACAATTCCAACTGATATGGTGCTGAAAAAAAGCAAAACAACACTGACGGATAAAACAAGCCCTCAACACATGCTGACCTGGACCAATGAGGTTTAAGAAATAAATAAACTTCACTGGTTTAGACAGATGAAACATAAAATAAACTGAGATTTATAATAACTTACTAGGTTAGATCTTGAGACACTAAATTCAAAAACCTTGATCTTGGACATCGTCAGTCACTCACACACAGTCCCAGAATGCCTTCACAAA
This sequence comes from Clarias laeviceps, assembly GCA_030014305.1. Classification (NCBI taxonomy): domain Eukaryota; kingdom Metazoa; phylum Chordata; class Actinopteri; order Siluriformes; family Clariidae; genus Clarias; species Clarias laeviceps. The sequence goes on from JAQMYJ010000039.1 coordinate 20,752,964, forward strand.
AACTTCCCATTGTGCTTATTTTGACCTTGACCCCTATTCGCTCTAGTGTTCACCTGAAACGCTCAGCTGTGAGAGAGAAAGCAGCTTGTAGTGATTGACAGATGATCTCATCGCCCCCACCCCAGCTAAATCACACAAACTCTGAGGTACAGATACCTACAGACGTTAAATCGTGATCTAGTGTGTAAGAGGTTTAAGCAGTCTGTGCGAGTGCAAGTGTGTGTGCGTGTTTGTGTGTGTGTGCACTCTCATGCTGGGTGGGTGACTCACCCGTCTGCTACTATGATTTAATCCAGCATGTGATGCAGGTGTAATCACCTGCTCCAATCCTCATCCACTCGGCTAAAGTTTAAAGCTGCAGTATGCAACTTTCTTAATTAGAAAAGTGAGCAGCATTATTTACCAAATAAAGAGAAAATATTCTAAACCTTTTACTGCAGCTAGTTGCCCAGGAAAGCATTAAATAATGCATTAAGACAAGATCAAGTTAAATTTCAAGATTTTATACATGTAAAATCAATACAGACACAGGAACAGAAAACATACACTTTAGAAGAGAAGTGAAACAAATGGAGTTTGAGGTATAACAAAAAGCATTATCTAAGGGGTATTTCAGCAGGGGGATTAACATACACTTTGTAGACGACTAAGACCCACATTAACTTGTTTAAGAAATAGTAAAATATGAGACCGCTAAAGGATTTTTGAGGAAAGTGAGGAGACTACAAACATAGCAGCAGATAACTGCATCCATACATTTTCCCGCATTTTGATTCATGCACATTCACATTCCATACAAACTTAAATAATTCTTTTGATTGTGTAAAGCTGCTTTGCGACAATGACAATTGTTAAAAGTGCTATACAAATAAAATTGAATTGAATTGAATTATCCAAGCTCCCACATACTCACACACCCAATCATACACTATGAGACTGTGGAAGGAAACCAGAGTACCCAGGGGAACAACTATTAAGTGACCATCCCAAGATAATTACAGTTGTATTAAAATATTTATTATAATAAATGTTTATATAATATAATAATAAAAAGAATTTATATCCATACATGAGAAGATTCATTCACTGAATCATTATCTGTACCATTTAATCTGTAAAGGTTGGAGGAGGCCTGGAGAGGTCAACTGGGACTGTGGGAGGAAACCACAGAGTACCCGGAGGAAACTCACCAAACACATGACATTAGAAGACAAAAATCAACTGAATTTCACTAGTACTCCTATTTTGTATTCATGAATACAACAGTGTTCCAGTAGCTGTATTCATTAATACTATAACAAATTACAAAATGCCAAATTATGTGATGGGGGGCGGGGGGGGCGGGGGCTGGGGCGTGGGATAAAAGCACAGGCACATACTCGCACCAGTGTAATCATCAGTTCACCAGAATTTCATCACAATGTCAACAAAATTATCCCACCTGAAAAAAATCTAACTGATTAATTTGGATCACGAATGAGTGAATTGCTCGTCACGAGCTTCATGAGTCACTAGACAGGAAAAGCAGCGAATCATGTGTCTGAATTAAAAGCTCAATTATTCCCTTCAACTGTGCGATGGCATCTGGAGCCACTGTGTGTGTGTGTCACTGAAAAGAGTCATATAAGCATGGGCAACAGGACTTACCTATAGGCTAAATACATCGTCTGATTAGTATTGACGTATTTAAATGCAACATTACAGGGATCGATCGCAACAGGATTTACAATGTTGTAGTACTGAAAAGGGTTCAAGTGTTCGATATCTTGTACGACTCATGTCCATGTGAAGATTTCGCATTTAACTATGCTTCCATGCTGTATATTCTGTAAGACCTTGCAGTCTACCAGCATGGTTTTAATCTCTCACACACAGTGAATTCCCCCGACGCTCTCTTTAGAGTTCTGTACAACACAATGTACTGCAATACAAGTCCTTTCATGGCAAATAAAGAACTTCAGCACTGACTGCCTGAATATATGCCACAGGTTTCCGTTTTCAATTCGCTAAAACACTAACGATTGTAAAATTAAACACATTACTTAGTAACAAACCTAACCACAGGCAACACTAATTCTTTGTCCAAGCTTTCACTGGCGAGTTTTATTTCATAACCTGGCTGCTGCTCTCTGTAAACCTTGCGCTCTCTCTAGTGTCTTCCATGCACAAAGCATTTAACCAGAATATAACTTTTTTGACATCTCAATGTGATTCTGCTCGCTGTGATGTGGTCAATTCAATGATTTAAAAATAAAACAAGCAGAATCAAAAGACGCAATATTTTTCTCCAACTTTGAGGTTGCATTACGGTTCAGGCTCATCTTTTATTGGCTACCCATTTCAGATCTAACCAATCAAAGTGCCCCTTCCTCAGCCAACGACCTTCTGCAAGAAAGCAAAGGGAGTTAGGATCAAGTTGTATCCACGAAGTTTACTGATGAGCAATGAAAGCAAAACTTTCCTCCCGGAAAATCGCCACGTCACCTAATGCTACCTGTACAAGCGGCAAACGTGGTGGAAGAATACATTTATTCCAACAAAAGAGAAACTCTCTGATCAAGTGTTTGCACAGCTAATATTTACCTGTTGAACCCATTATGAAAGGTTTAGTTAAACAACACAAATTCTGATGAAAAATTACTCCCCATCATGCCAGATTAGTCAGATTAAGGTGGTTACATGACGCACTTTTATTCAGTTGGATTATTATTCTGATTATTTGTGTAATCATAGGGTCCATGCAGACGCACCTAGAGTTTAACATCTGCAGACAGAACGTCAAGTGTCGTGGTGATTTCTTGAACCAAGGCTGAATCATCAAGGGAAGCAACCTGAACGCAGTGCACGTGTTCCTTTGCGTTTTCATCCAACCTATGGTGCATGCACGGACACATCTGCGCAGTAGTGACGTGCTTAGACTAGACTTGGAGTTGCGGAAATCGTCCAGTTCCTGACTGCTGATAAACGCAGGCATTGCTGCTTTTGCCAAGCCAGTAATATGTTTGTGCGCTAGTTTCAGTGTGAAAAAGCATTCCTGGGAGATGTGTGTATTCCTGTATCGTTTCATGAATCAAGATAAACTGAGAACTACTTTATATTTCATTAAGCAGATTGTTCAACGTCAACTACAGAGTCAAAAGTAACTACAGCATTACACTCATGCTTTTTGAACATCCCATTCTAGATTTAGTCCTCCTTTGCTGTTATAATTACCTCCAGCCTTTTAGGAGGGATTTCCACTAGATTTTGGAGCGTTACTGTCACAAGAACATTGGTAAGGCCAGATACTGATGACAGATCAGGAGATCTGGGCTGCAGATCTGTGCAGGACGCTCAAGTTCCTTCACTCTTTTGTGGCAAACCACGTCTCCATGAACCTCATTCTGTCCACAAGGACAAGGTCAGGCTGGAACATTTGTGGCCCCTGAGTTTCAGTGAAGGAAAATTGCTAGAGCACACAAAGATGTTTGATAAAATCGTGCGCTTCCAACTTGGCAGCTATACGCATAGTCAGGAATTTATGTAGAGTTAATCATTTAAGCATTTGTTCATTCTTTTTTATTTTTTTAGAATACTATTGGGGTGATAAATACGCATTGCCAAACATTCTCCTAATTAGATTATTTGTGCCTTTATTTGCTGATAGCCTAGATAGTGAAGTTGAAACACAAAATAGTACATTTAGTAGTTACATATCACAGTTTAAATCGCAATATGTGTCAAAATAATCATTTAATTTGCAGTACTACACAATAGTGATAACCATCATAGAGATGTTATAATTAAGAAACTCTCAAAAAAAAATTAATAATTAAAAGGATAAAGGCCAGGATGTGTGCACATTGGGTGGGTGGGTGTGCATGCGCATGCAGGGTGGATGACATCATCTCACACATAAGGCATTATCTCATCCTAAAATCCTCTCAGCATGACTCACACCACAACGCTGTGGCATTCCTCCATCCATCCACCCCCCTCGCTGCTTAACTCTCCACTTCATCTCCCTAGCTTCTCTCTCTCTCTCTCTCTCTCTCTCTACCCCATCACTTCTCCTGCTCGTGCTTGTTGTGACAGCATGATTGTGCAGACAGCTCTGTTTACTGCTCGTCTCTCCTGGTGCCACAGCATGCTATAGGTGAGTACTCCGTTCCTGCACCATGGAGAGGGCCAATCAGACGGGGACAGGCCGCTCTAATCACCGAGCAGACTGCCTCGGCCAATCAGAGCGGCTGCCTGAGTGATACCCGCGGGGGAAAGAGGTGGGGGTAGAAGTGTCGAGCCAATGGTAGGGCTCTTTCCACAGCAACCAGGCTTTTTGAGGTTACCGCCAAAGCAGTCGGAGAGAGAGAGAGAGAGAGGAGATGAACTCCAAAAGAGGCCTCGCAAAAATATACCGACCTGGCAAAAAGATTTCTAAACACACAAATAACACATGCAAACATCTGTGTAAACACATTTTTATGAGCAGCAAGTGCACACACAGACATACAAGAAAGCTCCCAGCAGAATAAACTGTTATAAGTCACATAGCTTCTCTGCCCTGTGTGTGCGCAGGTGTGTGTGTATATATTACAAACACACACTGAGATATCCAACCTGGTGTAAAGCTGCCAAAAAAAAAAAAAAAGATCTTTCTGCAAGCTACATGTCAATCTCTAGTGAATATTGTTCTGCACATCTCAGACCCAAACTCTGGGACACTTGGGTTTCTGCTTGGTTGCACGCACAGGTTCAGACACAGGTAAAAGAAAAATAACTTGTAAAATGTGGGAGTTGTGTCCTTACAGACGTTTTGTAAGAATACACTTTATTACTGATGCCTAATAATTACAGTGTTTATCTGTTTAATAAACGCAAAAAAATATTTGTTAATCTTGTTGAAAAACTAAATTCTTTGCCAATTCTCAGTGTTAAAACTTTAAAAAAATTTTTTAACATAAATACATGTTAAAACCAACACACGTCTGTATACATTTAAAGACATATCATGGAACAGTTTTTTAAAAAGCTTGTGATGCGCACACAGCATATCGTGTTATGATATTTCGTCATATCGTTCACCCAGAAGTGTGTATTTGGAAGCATCTGCAACAACTAACAAGGCATGCGTGATCACACTGTACGCATGCTGTCTCGTACCTCAGGTTTGCTGAGGCTGGATGACAGCAGGCAGCCGGAGCCCACGTCCAAGTCCCACTGCTTGCGTCCCTGATTGAAAGGATCCAGAGCCGCAATCCGGCCATCCAGAGTGCTGATGATCACCAAGCTTCTGTCAGAGACAAAAAAAAAAAAAAAAAAAAAAAAAAACACATACTCTTCAGTGGACTTATGACAACACAGCTTTATAATAAATAACTATCCTGTTTTGTGATTTTACAAGAAGCGTTCAATCTCAGCTCGTGAAGTTTCTGATGTAGGTGTATTAAAAAAAATATATTAAAAAAAAACAACTTCAACTAAAGGATGGTGGCTTAACCACAGTACAACACTTCAATCCCCACTGCAGTTTCCCCTAACGCCTGATCCTTTAGCTAATTTACAGATAACCTGTAATCAGTTTGGTGGGAGAGATGTATCTGTGTGGTAACTGTACACATAATCAATCATTCACCAAAACTATCTGCACAATACAGGAACTTGGCTAGGAATTGTTGCCACATCCCCTGTACAGTCCTGACATTGCTCCATGAGATTCCCACATGTTTGGGTAATTGTAGGAGTTCCTGTGAGGCCATTGTTTCAGTTGTGAAGCAGGCAGTCTGGTCATGGCACTGATGTACTGAGAAACCTTGGTTGAATCCGAGCAGTACTGAAACACTGAGATAACTGCATTAGTGTAGGAAGGATTATTATAAAAAGAAAGAGTGTTTTTACTCTCATAACTCTGTTTCTTTATTCTGCAAATCTAAGGGGGTAGAGCGTGCTCATATTTAGCTCTTAAGCTTTGGAATAGCCTTCCAGACAGTGTTTGGGGTTCAGACACAGTCTACCAGTTTAAAAGTAGACTCAGGACACATCTCTTTAATCTGGCATACGCATAATTCATTCCATAACCTTGTACTTCAGTATATGTAAATGCACACTCCTATCTAGTGCTGCTAATATCCTGAACGGCATCGATGCGAATTCTTTTCCACCTGTTTTTCCTTTCTCTACCCATCCTGAGGCAACTGGAGATTGTGCCAGCTCAAGTAGGCTCCCTGCGAGGATCTTGAGGCATCCAGAGAAGGACCACCTGCAGCTGGATTTTGCATCATGATGGTTTGGATCTACACATGCTGCTCCTGATCTTATAGTAATCCAGACCCCCCCCTCTGTCCTTTGCACCTGCTGACTCATCCCTATGCTGAACTGGACTCCATGATAATTTAGACAACTTCTGTTATACTGAACTTCCAGCAGCCTAACACACATGATGTCGTTATACAATTCCTGTTATCCGTTATTACCCAAATGAGGATGGGTTCCCTGATGAGTCTGGTTCCTCTCAAGGTTTCTTCCCATTGCCATCTCGGAGTTTTTCCTTGCCACAGTTGCCCTCGACTTGTTCATCTGGGACAATCTCATAATCTCATTATTATCTAAACACATTTTTCACTCATACACACTTCCATAAATTTTCTTTTCATTTTGTGAAGCTGCTTTGAGACAGTGTCCATTGTTGAAAGCACTATATAAATAAAATTTAATTGAAAAAAAAAAAAATCCAAATTCACAGACTTGAACGCCTCTGGTAAATTATAAACATTTAAAATGAACGCCTGTTGTAAATCTGACTAATTCATTTCACTTTGTTACACCTTCTTTAGTTTATAAAACGTTGATTATAAAAACAGGAGAAATAATGAGTGTCTGAAACTAATCATGACTGTAATACACAATGAATTTTCAATAACCCTGAACTATTATTTTCTTTCCTTTTTCAGTCAAAACAAAACTAGTTCACCTCATACACCACCATACATCATCTGATTTAAAATTTAAAACCCTCACAACATCTGCTTGTAAGTGTGAAGGAAGAGTAAACAGATCATCATGGTGCAGGGAGAGTTTGAGGGGAGAAGGGATTTGAGGGGGAGGGCTTTGAAATCCACTCTGAGAGAGTTACACTCAGCGGCGAAGGAGTCCGGCGGTAAGGGCACCTCGCTTCCTGTGAATTCTCTCTAATACTGCAGGCTAAGACTGTTTGTTTTATCTCCTCTTCCAATGGGATGCAAGAGTATAAAACGCTTCAGCTCATCACTCCTGATTGGCTGGTAGTGCCCTCCAAAAATATTTGGACTGATTGGTTGTTGCTAAGCAGTGGGTGTTGGTGGGATGAATGAAGACGCTGCACTGGCTACACCCTTCAGTGATTGAGTGTCACAGAGTTTCTCAGCACGCACGTGTGTGTGAGAGTGTGAGAGAGAGAGAGAGAGTTAAACAGAAAACAAGGGAAAAGAAAAAAAGGAAAAAAAAAAAATACATAAAGAATAAAAAGATGAAATGGGAAAATATAAAATGAAGGAGGAAAAGAAAAAACAGGAAAATAAGAAGAGGAAAGATTCAAGGAAAGGGAAGGAGTTCTTTATAGAACTGAATATTTTACAGAGAATGAAAAGAACAAATAGAGTTTTTAATCATGTGAATTCTTAACAGAAAGAAGTTACTGACTTTCGACTAACTTTTTAGAGATGATGTTCAAGTTTTCTAACCGAACAAAAGAAATTAAATACATTTAAAAAAAATTCCAATACACACCTGCCAAACATGAATTCAACATCTTGAAAGGTAAGAAGTCATGTGCTTAAAAAACAGAAGTCATGATCGCCTTTACATGTTTTAAACTCGCAGAATGTGCTCTTTGCCTTCTGATCCTCGAGTATTCATCATTCCTCTAATAATCATAGGGCTTCTCAAACCTAAACACTTTCAGGAGGATCCCACCACACACACACACACACACACACCCACCCCTGACAAAAAGAGACCTTACCAAAGCAAAAAACCCAGCTGCCCAAACTCACACAGTATCTGAGGTGTTTAAACCAATCGCTGATGTGCTCTCCTGCCGGACAACCAATCCCGACACGCCTGCGTAACAGGACGTCCAATCAGAACGCAGAGACATGAAAAAGAACAGCCAATGAATAGAGAGCGCTCGCTGTAACCATGCAACAGCGAGCGGCAACTGCCGTCCCACTGCGAGTTGTCAAGTACCACACACACCCACACACACACAGACACAGAGCAGAATGAACATCCAGCGGCAGTGGGAGCACGTGGGGAAGTTGTGGATGTAAAGCCACACCCCTGCAGAGCCGCAGCACGGTTTAACCGTCTCCAGAGAGATGAAGTGGGTGCATGGAAATTTGGGGCACAGAATCCTAAAGGTCTCTCAGACCGCAAGGAAATGTAACAGACGCAAAAGTACATAGAGCACGGAACCCAAAACTATTCAAACAGGTAGTGTTGCATCGGTACACTACACTGCTTCTTTCTCAGGGGACATGCAAATATTATGCCTTGACCTATATTATCCAGAGGGTGTTTAAAGATAAATACCATCCACGTGGCTTTAGTGCATCAAAGAGTAGGAGCGAAGCTTGATTCGGGATGTGACAAAACTGGAAATATACTGTAGATGTGTTAAGCAATATATACACAGATAAAAACCAAAAGCCAAAGAGCATCAGTAATGCTGCTGATCGCATCAAGTTCTTGGCAGACAGACGTGGTTGTGTAAAAAGGAATGAGATTTTGTGCTCATCAAGTTTTACTGCATGTATTGATTAGGATGTGCAGCCGATACGAGTCCAAACACGGCTCCTCTCGTTGAAGTTCAGGTCACGTACAAACACTAAACCACACCCAAACTGGGAGTTCTCAGCATCTGCCACACGCACACACACACCATTTTCAAGTTTTATTCCTGTTGTACAACAATGAGCAACAAAAGGACATCAATGGTAAACTTTCAAAGCCATCATCAACTATCCCCCCATCGATCAACCCCAATCATCATCATCATCATCATCATCATCATCATCGTCGTTCCACTCATCCCTGCCTCTCTCTCTCACTCTCTCTCCCCCCCGTCAAAACTCACAGGCGCTGAAATCAAAACTCCATGCCATGCCGCTCTGCTCCTCTCATTGGTCAAGGCTTGGCCTTGATCTGGGCAGCTGATTTGTTGTTGCTAAGCAGTAAGAAACCAAAACTTAGGAGAGTGCTCCGGGTCCTAGTGCTCGCCACTTTCCATTGCGATGTCTTTTCTTTTTTTCCCTCCACAGGTTTAAAGATCTGCCTCAGACCGTCTCTCCCCATTTTCTCATCCCCTTCTCCCCACCTTTCTCATGCTCTCCACCCACTGCAGCACTGCAGCAGGGCGGGTCCTCCGCAAAATGTCTCAAGTAGTGCTTATGAAACGATCAATAAACAAATAAGAGAACTTTGAACACATGTTGTATATTCTACAGGCTCTGATGAAGCTCAGAGACGGAGGACTCCTCAATAGCAAAACAAACTCCTGGAGTAGTGTGAGTGAGGAACGCTGACACGGACCAAGCTCACAGAAACGAGGGGAAATAATGAATCGGAACACTCGAGTAGAATGAACACACTTATAAAACACAGTCTGTGACGGTTTCTGTGAGTCAGGTACAGTCTAGGTGCAGATTAACATCTTTATTGCAGCTCTTTCAAATTAGCAAAATATTACTACTGTGCGAGGGAAAAAAAATACCATGTTAAATAAAAAGAGTAACACTTTAGGTGTGTGGATTTCCGAAAGAAGTTCAGATGGCCGTGATGAACAGTTTTAACTCTGTGTGCAAAACAAATCCACCACACTGGTAAAGCTGAGAAAAGTCCTGTGTTGCTCAGGATTTACATTCAGCCAGGGACTCCTTTCACTTTAATTGCACAGAATCTCTCAGCACTAGATTTCTTTTACCAACCATACCAAACTACTCAAACACTATTGCCTCAGTCTTTGAATGTCTACGATAATATTTTCGCCATATACTGGAGTCGCGTGGCTTCAGTTGTCTCTACACTCTAAAAATGCTGGGTTGTTTTTGTAAACACATTGTTGGGTTGCTCTATGTTGGGTCAAATGAAATGTAGTGGGTCATTTACAAATGAACACCTGGTTGGGTTATTTTGACCCAACTAAGGCTGAAACGATTCCTCGAATAACTCGAGTAACTCAAATAATTCGATTACAAAAAATGATCGAGGCAAAATCTTATGTTTTTGCGCAATTATTTGTTTGGCGTCACACAGCGCGCTTCCGGATGCAAGTCATCAGTAAACACGGATGAAGAAGAAGCGCTTACGTCACCCACAAAAGCGGAAGGAGACGCAAACAGTTAGCGGTGTATTGATTTGAGGGAGCGTTCTGTTGCGGGCTGCAAAATGAAAGGGAGTTTTAGTTCTGAAGGTTAAGTTGCACAACTTTTGTATAATAATTTATTTTAATGTTTGCCCTAGTTGTTTGCCCTAGTTTTTTTTTTTATTTTATACTTAGTCATTTGAAATACCTTTTCTTAGTTTTTGCATCTGAGAAAAGGCTTTAAAATAAGAATGTATGGCACTATAATTCATCTCAGTCAAACTTTAAGCTATTCCTTGTATTGTGAATAATGACGATGCTTATTTTTGATAAAATGCTGTATGCATGTAAAAAAAATAAAAGTAGATTTTGTTTGAAATATTACTGTTACTGCAAAATATTTCAAACATTTTATACTGCAAAATGTTTGAAATATTACTGTTATTGTGTCACAAAGTGTAGTTTTAAGCGTTCTCATATTAAATCCAGATGGAGCGCCGTATCCTGTTATCCCTCACACGTTAAATAGTGAGGTATTTATCAGAAATATACACTAAATTCATGTTCACATTATGTATTTTTGTGTATTGACAAGAGAAAAAAAAACTTTGCATTAAATACACATGTAGCTGAACGTCCTTAACAAAAATGCTTGATGTAAATGTTAGTTATATTGCAACACTAAGTGATGGTGTGTAATCCACAGGTGGGGACCAGCATGATGGAAATGATATCTGCAAAATATGAAGATGACTGGAGCACTGTTCCATGTTTTGTGCCTTGGGAATGAGACAAGAGGAACCTGATAGACCTGTCCCATTGTTGGAGGCAATGCTATTGATCTAGACTCTTTGGTGGAGGCTGTTGATGTTTGTTTTAAAGTTTAACATCTTTGATGTTAACTACACAAAGCAGTGTCTTCTCACCTGTGAGTTTCTCCAGCATACTGTAGATCAGATTGATAAGACATGAGTACTCATCTGTTAAATTTGAGGACAACAGTTTTTTTTTTTTTTTCACACCATATTTAATTAATATTTTAAAAAGTTCTTGTTTTTAATGTAATTTTGAAGGAAATAAAATAGTAATAGTTAAATAACTAAAAGTTAAAATATTCAGATGGGGAATGTTTGATGTCATGTGGGCATTATAAAAGTTGAATTTAAAACTTCTATATAAAAAGTGTTTAAACATTTTATTAAATGCCAAATAAATGCTATTTAAATCAGATTTACAGGGGCCTCTTCTTTATCATTGTTTTACAGAGTGTTTATGTTACATTTATTTTATAATCAACAAATGGCCACCTTGGGATTATATGATTTTCTCTGACATTTTTGTCAAAATTGAGTTAGTCACATTTTCTTATTCTGTGACAATCTATTTACATTATGTGAAGCTGTGTACATTTTGCATCTTTTTTGAAAAAAATTAATAAAATGGAATGCGTCAATCAAGCAAGAGTGTTAATTTTACCCACCGATTGGGTCAAATAAAATAACTCAGCACTTTAACATTTAACCCAGCTCGAGTGTCAATTTAACCCACTGGTTGGGTCAAACAACTACCCAGCGCGTGTTCGGTCCAATAGTGACCCGGCGGCTGGGTTATGGTTTTTTTTTTTGTTTGTTTGTTTTAACCCAGCAGTTTTTAAGAGTGTAAAGCTGGCATTATCGACAGGTTTAGTGTTTTTTTTTTGTTTTGTTTGTTTTTTTGAGCTACTACAGTTTCATTGTTTCAATCACTTTAATAATAAGTGGGGAAATAAAACATTCACATCCTCTGGTGATGCTTTTTTTTTTTAGGGGGTAAATATTTTTTTTTAAATCACCCTCTTTCAAGAACTATTACGACAAAAGGAGCTGTCGGGTATAAAACAAACAACTTACTAAATAAAATTAACTAGGCTTGTGTGGCATGCTGCCATTCAGTATGTGATGTGTGTAAATTTATTACCGCAGAGCAATATCATATCCTAGAGCATCGCTATCAATTTATTTGCATCGCGGACATATAAATAATAAAACATGCACATGGTCTCGTTTTCTGCGCCCCTCACTCTCTCTCACTCGCTCTCTCCCTCTTTCTCTGCACCCAACTCAAATTCTGAGCACTTTCTCCTTCCAGCTTTTTAATTGGCTAACAAGTTCTCAAGCTTGAGGCTTGTGGTTGGCTGTTGCTAAGCAGTAGGCAGCTGGAGCTAGACGTCTGCCATGGTTTGTGCCAGGCAGGCAGGAGAGAGAGAGAAAGAGAGCTGTAACAGCAAAGTGTGTGTGCGCGTGTGTGTGCGTGTGTGTCAGATAGGGCACCTCAAAGTGTTACTTCTACAAAAGGTCTCCCAGGAATTGCCACTAGTCCAAAAATACACTCAATCAGGTCAAGCTGAGCTACGTACTTGGATCAGCATAGATCATGCGTACACACACACACACACACACACACACACACTCATATTCATGTGTTTAAAATAAAATAAAAAAATCTATATTTACTTCTATTTATTAGTCAATAATTTATTACAGTTAATCAAGTGATCTTTATTTTAATAAATAACCAAATGAAAATGTTTTTTTTTAGCCAATACATCACATCTGTATCATCTGATACTTCAAGGAAAAAGATTTCTCACTAGCAGTTTCTTCTGGGACTTAAACTAAATAAGTAAATTTGAAATAAAAATAAAAAAAGCAGCCTCAATTCCGCACACAATGTCCTGTGTTTGATGCCACACACACTCTTGCAGAGCCCCAAGTTTTTCTAGCAGAGCCTGAACAAAGAAAAGGAACACGGAGTAAGCAAAGCTCAGGTGCTTGAAATCCTACACACACCGTGTACATCAGTGTACTGCGTGTTCTGGAGTAAAGCCGTACAAGTGGGCAGCACCTGCACTGCTCTCGTACAACCTTGCTGTTCCTTATTCAGCACGGGTTAATGATTAACCGAGATGTGATTATTTACCGGGTCCCGACATTCATATTTATTCATTTTCTCTCTGGGCTTTACACATTTTAGAGAAGAATGTTCTCTCCTGGAAATTAGATACACCCACAAGCCGTACGGGTACATCTAGTCTAGGAACATAAAAAAACGTGTTTAAATAAATAAAAACGTGATCCGCTTGTTGTCTGGGAGCGCAGCACTGCCCGGGTTGTTGATCATCTCTGTTGAGGCTCACACGAGGGAAATTAGTGGTCTTTCCGTTCCCTCCACAACCGTCCGTATGACTGATCTTTGCGCGGCTGCACTTTCTAAACCACGATGATCATCATCATCTCGTAGACGCTGGTCACAACATGCTGCTCTATTGTATTTGCTTTTGTGGTATAGTACGCGCAAGTCTCCTGGGTTTCTGGGTTAGACTCCTGCTTGCCAGTCAGCCAGCCTGTGCATCGCTGAAACGGTCCCAGGAGAACACCATCCCCCAGTTAAGCTGTTCCATGTCTCGGGAAAGGCCTGCGGGTGTTGATTCCTAGGAACTAAAGCACAATAGACTGGCTTCTCCGTTTCAGATTCATATACAGTGTTAAAAACACAGACATCTATCTAAATGCGGTTAATTTTTTTTATGCACATATGAACTGTTAATCAAATAATCACTCAAATCTGTATTCAATTTTACTCTACTGTATTAGGATGAGACGTCATTTCAAGTGAGGTCATTTTTTTAATGCATGATAATCTGAGCTGGAGGTTTGTAGGGGACTAATGCATTTGGGAAAATGCACAGTTCAGTGATGAATTTGTGTAGAAGTGTGTGCCACATACAATATCGCCACTGGCTCAAACAGCTTACCAATCCACACAAAAAATAAATAATAATAAAATAAATAAAAAAAAAGACCCAAGCATCTGGATTTTGTTTTTCTCATTGAATGATATGGTGAAAATATTCAAGACATTTCTACAAAACTATATGCATAATTTACAAGTTTACCTAATAATTTATTAATTTAATTAATTTATTATTTTTTTCTACGAAAATTTATGTTTCTGTAGCTTCTTTTTGAACAGAAAAAAATATATCATATTAAATTTAAAATGATAATTTTGGACGTTACATAACACACTTTGAGGCAAATTAGATATTAAATTATCTAAATATAAATATACCATGAAGTCTATAATATCTCATAAAAGTGTATTATGACATCATCTAGCACAATATTGATATACCATTCAGGCCTACCAGCAAGTCTTTACTGGGGACGGGTGATTTCATCTCCACAATACACAATATAACTACGCAAGAACGATCCGATGCATTGTTAAAACCTGAAGTGATATTAACTTGGCCAATATTTTTTTCCTCAGCCACATTTCTTCCACAAAGTTAAAGGTTTGATGAACTTGCACTGCAAAAACATTAACAGCAAAAACTTACAGCTATGTTTAATAGTGACATTAACAGAATTTCCACATACACACATAAGTCCAAAGTGAGTGGGATGAGAAAGAAAGGAGCTTGGAGCAATGGAAATGTGGTCTGATGAGTTCAGATTGTACCTGTTCCAGGGTGACGGGTACATCAAGGTAAGAAGGGAAGCGCATCTAACGATGCACTCATCATAATCCCCACTGTACAAGCCTGTGGAGGCAGTTTTACGGTATGATCTGGGGATGCCTCGGTTGGTCAGGTCTAGGATCAGCAACATTATGTGAAAGTCAGCTGACGACCTGAAAGTACTGACTGACCAGGGTATCACATTAATGGTGTTTTTCCCCTCCCTGATGGCACAGCCATTTACAGCACTCAAATTGTGAAAGAGTGGATCTTGGAGCATAAGAAATTATTTTCTGGTCACAACCAAAGCCTTATTAGAATATTAGATTGTGCAACTTTTTGGCCAGGCAGTTTGTGTGTATAAATTATTATTTTTGATTATGGTATGCAAAAGTCGTTTTTTGGCGGTATTGTACATACCTTGGCTTTGATGTCAAGTACTTGTACAAATTTGTAAACAGGGCAAACTACTATTTCCTACAATTGATGGCACTGTCACTATTTTGGCAGTGAATTCATTATTCTTGACAAAGTAAATAGGGAGCACGTCCATCATGACATAAAATCAATGTGGGGTATTATTCCCAAATCTGAGTTTTTCCCAGTTTATAGTGACATTAAATTAATACTCTGCATGATAACCAGAAATAAACCAGAAAGTCAAATTTTTTTTATTTTAAAAATAAGTTATACTTATTATTCAAGTATGAGCTTTAGATAAATCAACGATCAAATGCACTCAAGTGCATTTAATAAAATATCAACTAAATTTTTGCTATGAGTACTCAGTGATGTGCCTATGTTACGAGAGAAGTAGAAAGTAAGGAAGGAATGAAGGAAGGGATCATGTTATAGTATTTGCTCTCCCTAGCTGGTATTAGTCACTTGATAAGAACAAGAGATGGAGGGGGGGGGAGAAAAAAAAATGAACAGAAATCCATAATGTTACAAAATGTATCACAATATCTTATTGCCCTGCACGAGTTAGCACATCCAGTTGAAACCTCAACCAGTGACCGAGCACCACAAGGAAAAGTCTCAGGATTAAGGCAAAAGTGACATTATTTCTAAAAACCAATCTGTCTGACTAAACAAAACATAAAAAGTCAGATAGTGAAAGATAGCGCTTATCAAATACAGAAGTTGATTTCCACAAAACTTTTCTTTTTGCGTATCCTAGCTTGCTCTGAAGCTGGGCGCAGAGTGCATCTCTAGCCATGACAACCCTTTCTGCTCCTGAAGCACTGGTAAGGGCCTTTTCTCAAGGGACCAACAATGGCAGCTTTGTGATTCCTGGGGTTGAACTGATGCCCTTATGATCAGAAGCTTAGTGACTTTACCATCACTGATCAGCGACATAGTGTTGAATAGCTCCTGAATCGTTTTGTTTGAATTCGAGCATTGTTTGAAGGACAATACAAACTAAAGCATGCTCTTTGAAATCAAGTCGTCCTCTATTCTTCCTCCTACCACCTGCAGATCCGCTCCATACAGTTTTTATGAGCTGCAGATTCAGTGTTCCAGAGAGGGAAAATCGAGCCTGTAACTGTGTAGTTAAAGCTTTGAACATTAGCAGCACGAAGCTCTACACATTCATACTTTGCTGATTACATGGTTGGTATTGAAAAAAAGATAATTAAGACTAGTTTAATACAACACAAGGACAATGTGCACAAATGAAGTTCATACAAATAAAACATAAAAAATAGACACTGGTTTACAACTCCAAATACTGCAATGATTAAAGCTTGCTTTCACCATAAATGAAAAAAATATATATATATTACACAGATTCATTAGACAACCCTAAGTTTTTTTTATATTACAGTTGAGAGGTAATGTGACTTTGTTTTCACATTTATTAGTCTTTCTCTACCCCTATCTCAACATCACAGACATGCACTTTTTTTTTTTTTTTTAGCCCAAGAGGTCTTTCCAGGGTGGCCAGTTAATGCTGAAAGAAATACCTCAGGTAAAGTTAGATTGCTTGTTTAAAGACACTGGGTTTTATTGTGGTGCTCGGACACAAAAACATTAATGTGATCAGAATAATTTGCAAGATAAAAACTCACAATTGTCAATAATTCACAAATGTGGACAACAGTTTTGTTATTAACTTACAGTTGTGAAATGTAAAGTCGTAATTGTGTGATATTGACTTGCCATTAGGTGGCACGGTGGTGTAGTGGTTAGCGCTGTGTCCTCACACATCTAGGGTCGAGGGTTCGATTCCCTCATCGTGTCTGTGTGTGAAGTTTGCATGTTCTTCCCTGTGCTTGGTTGTTTTCCTCAGGGTACTCCAGTTTCCTCCCAGAGTCCAAGGACATGCAGATTAGATTAACTGGTGTTCCCAAATTGCCCGTAGTGCATGTGTGTAAATGAGTGTCCTGCATTTTATTGGCACCCTATCCATGGTGTACCCTGCCTCATGCCAAGTCTCCTGGGATGGACTCCAGAACAACCTTCTACATAATAAGCAACCATCTACCAAATCAGCGGTATAGAAGATGAATGAATCAATGATTTGCCATTGTAAAGAAGCAAAAAGCAGTTACATAAAAAATAACTAAAATTAAAGGTCACAAGTAAAAGAATTTGCATATTTGTGTAATATATTTTTCCAAATCAATGGTAGAAAAGACAGGCCATAAATAAATCAGACTTTGTTTGTGGCTGTACAGTTTTTTTTTTTTTTGGCAACCATAACGGTAATGCACTGTGTTTTGACACCTTTCCATTACAACCAGCATTAACCTTTTCAGCAATTTGATAATTCTATTTAAAGGCCAGCTGTCACTAAACATGTGCATTCAGTGACCCTTGGCCATCCATCCAACTTCCTTCTGCTTAATCCAGATAAGACAGAAGTTCTAGTCATAGGACCGCATACAGCTAGAAGTAAGATTCTAGAT